>JADWQK010001910.1:0-403519 GCA_017933935.1 Sesamia nonagrioides | reverse complement strand
CGGCCGCCTGCGACTTCGTTCGCGTGGTTTAGTTATGCTCCGCTCCTATTGGTCGCAGCGTGATGTTATACCTAAAGCCTTTCTGGATTAATGGACTATCCAACGCAAAAATAATTTTTCAAATCGGACCCGTAGTTCCTGAGATAAGCGCGTTCAAACAAACAAATAAACAAACAAACTCTTCAGCTTTATAGATTAAGCATAGAAGTGAAAGTGACTTTGTTTGTTTTCACGCCTAAAACCACTGAATAGATTTGGATGAAATTTATACATGAAATAACTTTTTTATCCCGCGATATTGCTACGGAAGCGATAAAGTTAAAAGATAAGTTTAACATTTCCATTCCACTAAAAAAGTCGTCCTCCCGTGGCGCAGCGGTCAACAAGCCTGCCTGCGACGTGGAGTCCCTGGTTCGATCCCCGGCCAGGCCGCGACGGAAAAACGATCTTTTCTTGATTGGCCTGGGTCTTGATGTTTATCTATATATGTATCTATTATAAATATAGTCAACAGAGATGGATTTATTTGAAATACTTATTTAAAATGCAAATACAAAATGCTAAATAGCTATTTTATATTTTGCATTTAAATGCTTTTTAGTAAAAAGCATTTTGTATTTTATTTGAAATACCTTTCGAGACATATTTTGTATTTTTAATATTCATTTCAAAATGCAAAATACTTTGTGATAAAGTTTAGCCAATATTACCAGTCAAACAAAATGAAATTTATGAGCGACGTCTGTATTGCCATTATTCCATATTTGTAACTTCTTCTCCTTCTTCTTTACGATCAAGTATTGAAAACTACTTCAACTCTTGATCAATAGCCCCTGTGGAATAGTTACCACAATTTTGCCAATAACACGTGTAACGAATTATAGAAATTTTTTGAAAATTTTTTTCACAATAATGGCGGCTATCGCCACGACAGTAAAAAAATACTTCTTTCAGTCAGGTCAGATTTTTTTGGCGGGAAAGTCAAGCTGACACGCTCATTTTTCATTTGACTTTTAAAATTATTTATAGTGTTGTTTACTAAATAAAAGCGCCTGATTTATGTAGTAAAAAGTGCATTCAGTGAATCCATACTAATATTATAAATGCGAAAGTAACTCTGTCTGTCTGTCTGTCGGTCTGTCTGTCTGTCTGTCTGTCTGTCTGTCTGTCTGTCTGTTACGCTTTCCCGCTTAAACCTCTTAACCGATTTTGATGAAATTTGGCACAGACAATCTTTAGACCCCGAGAAAGAACATAGGCTACCTTTTATCCCGGAAAAATTTGATGTTCCCGAGGGAAACCTAAAAAGCGCGATATAACCGAACTCCACGCGGACGGAAAGCTAGTAATCTATAAAGAACATTGAAATATTGTAGCATAGTGGCCACATCATGACTTTACCCCAAACCCCTCTTATAGTGGGATTTTTAATTCGAGTCAGAAAAATGACAAGGGCAACTGTCACTGATACGAAAAAAGGGTGACCTGCTACAATAGTGATGTTCGGCAATCAATAGACTTAGACATTTCTTCTCTTCAGCGTATAGCTGATGTCCACTGCTGAAAAAAGCCCTCCCTCAAGGCTTTCCACGATGACCGGTCTTGTGCTGCCGGCATCCATCGGCTTCCCGCGACCTTCACCAGGTCATCGGTTCACCTTATTGTTAGACATTTAGTCATGCATTATTTCATTAGGTATCAAAGCGGTTTTTTATTGTAAATATGTAATACATACCGTATTTAACAATATTATTTTAGAAATATAGGTCTTACCAGCGTATTAAACTCACTACAACATTATTACAAGAGCTGGGGAAAAAATGTTTAAAGAGATTCAGAGCAATTAAGTAAACAATACAAATCATTTTATACGTTTTTATTCTTTACTTTTTTATTGATTACGACTTGAATCGGAATCAGTTAAATTTATAAATTATGAATCCACATATTTATCCATGATGTGGTCGAGTTGGTACATTTCATCTTCAACTTTTATGGCATGATTGATGCACTTCTCTAATTTTCCGGTGTCACTTTCTTCAGGCCCTTTTACGTCTTTTATTTTAAAAGTTTTGTTGTTCCTGGCGACGTACCCCTTTGCTTGAGCGCAAACTAACACTATTGGGTTGAGCTCACAATGATAGGGGGGCAGACGCCTTGTGACACCGCGATTCAGCGGCCAATTCTTCCACAGCATAGTGTTCGTAATTAGTTTTTTTGTTACAATAAACAGTTTTAATCTACCTACTGAAATTATTTATTTTATCATTATTTTAAAATATAAACTGACTTTTGGTCCACCCTGTATTTTTATTTAGAGCAATCTCGATTAAGTTTTAATTGTAAAATCTCGATTTACAACATCACTATTTATTTGGGGAAAAAACCTGCAAAAACACTGGAATTGTAATTTTTCTGACTCGAATTAAAAATCATAATGTAGTCGGCTCACGCGGGAAACGAAAGGGGTTAGTTAAGTTAGGATAAGAAGATATATAAAGGGAAAGAACAAAAATAGAAAAGGATAAACTTACTCAAGTTCAGGCTGTATGGCGTACCATGCCTTTGCCTTTTCCGTTTAGAAGTACGGAAGGAAGTGAA
Organism: Sesamia nonagrioides; assembly: GCA_017933935.1. NCBI lineage: Eukaryota > Metazoa > Arthropoda > Insecta > Lepidoptera > Noctuidae > Sesamia > Sesamia nonagrioides. The sequence continues at coordinate 400,918 of JADWQK010001910.1, read as the reverse complement.
CAAAAAAAAAATCAACTAAAACGACGAACATACATTATCTATGGATATGAAACTATTTTATTTTGAAAAAGTATTTTGAAAATACCTATTTTGCATTTAGCATTTCAAATACAAAACGCAAAACTATTTGGTATTTTGCATTTGAAATAGTAAATCTGAAAAGTATTTTGCATTTTGTATTTAAATGCTTTTTTAAAACCATTTTGTACATCTCTGAATATAGTATCGTTGAGTTAGTATCCCATAACACAAGTCTCGAACTTACTTTGGGGCTAGCTCAATCTGTGTGATTTGTCAGTATATATTTATTATTTAGCTATCCAACGCAAAAAGATTTTTTCAAATCGGACCAGTACTTCCTGAGATTAGCGCATTCAAACAAACAAACAAACTCTTCAGTTTTATATATTAGTATAGATTGTTTTATAAATATTTGAAACCTCGATCAAACACGTGTGTGTAAGCTGAAGTGACGTCATCCTAGCTGCTCACGTCATATCTTTGAAAAGAAAGTATATGATAATGCTCAAACGACAAGGTTGTCTTTGGTACAAAAACATGTGTCTGCTCAATAATGCAAATAACACAAGGAAAACAGATCAGCATGGTAATTACGTAACACAGTCTCAGTAGCAATAGGTTTTATTTTGACAATTCAACAACAGTCATTGCGCTATTTACATTGTTGAGCAAACATATTCAAAATCAAAATCCATTTATTCAAATTAGGCCGAGAATCAGCACTTTTTGAACGTCAATATTACATAAGACAGTCCTCCAAAACGTCCACCCATCGCCACTTCCTAGTGCTTTCGTTGGGAAGAAGAATTGGCGAAACAAACTCCCCAACAGCACAGCTGTCTGTTCATTTAAAAAAACACATGACTTTATACAATACTATGTATAGTGTTGAACACAAGAAAATACAACAACAATGAAATTATTTACCACTAGCGGCCGCCAGCGACTTCGTTCGCGTGGAATTAGTCATGCTCAGCTCCTATTGGCAATATGTACGGCTGCGTTAGCTCCCGTTTTGGCAACATTTTTTGTTACTGCTCTGCTCCTATTGGTCATAGCGGGATATTATATAGCCTAAAGCCTTCCTGGATTAATAGGCTATCCAACGCAATAAGAATTTTTCAAAGCGGACCAGTAGTTCCTGAGATTAGCGCGCACAAACAAACAAACTCTTCAGCTTTATATATTAATATAGATATGCCAGCTACCACGCCAAAATATCAGCAAAGTAAAATATAAATAACTAAAAATTTATTACTTAAATAAAAGCCCTAGGCATAAAGGGCGTGACAGCAGTGAATTATATGAACTCATATAACGTGTCAGTAAGCTGATTCCGGAGAAAGAACACAAACATTGTCCTGAGTTAATCAGAGCGACCAGCTATTCTTATCACTCAAATAATCATTTACGGAATAATATGCATTTGAACAAAGCTTGGATTTGATCTGTGCTATATGTAGTAAGGCAAGTCTAGCAAAGCAGAGGGTATCTTGTTATAAAAAGTAATACCCAGCCCAACAAAAGAGTTATGAACCTTTGGAAGTCGGTGTAAAGGGGTTCGCAGTTTGTCCTTATTTCTGGTGTTAATATTATGAATATTAATATTTATCGAACATATACAATATACTACCTTTAGCATGTATGTATATTATAGAATTGTGCTTACTAGTACGACAACATCCTGAAAATTTTATTAAGCATACAGATGTAACCAAAAGGAATGTTGCCTCTAGAGACAGACATAGGCTCTGCTTGCCACAATGCAAGCTTAATTTGTATAAAAGAAATTCCTATGTCATGGCTATTAAGGTATATAATAAATTACCAAACGCATATAAAGAACTACCTTTGCTTATATTTAAAAAGAAATTGATACAGTGGCTAAAAGAAAAACAGTTTTACACTGTAAATGAATTTTTGACTTATGTTGAAAGAAAGTAATGTCAATAAATTTGTTTCTGATTATATTTTATTTCTTCTAATTTGACATTGACTTAATAGCATTAATTTTGTTTTGACATTATAAAATCTAATAATTATGGACATTTCAATTATTATCCACAATCTAACATTTTATAAATTGTTTGAGTAGCTAATATAATGTGATAAGTTTAACATTTTGTAATTATGTAAATTTAAATATTTGCACACCACATCTATTGGTAAAATGTAATTGGGACACTTATTTTTATGAACAGTTTACTATTTCGTACACCTACATTCTCGCAAATAAAGGATTATTATTATTAATATGAATACGCTTAGAAATTATTCCAACTGGCAGTAATCATGCGTTACACAAGTCCATAGACCTGCAGCCTAATCGGCGAACACATTTTTGTCAAAACGTGTTCGCCGATTAGGCTGCAGGTCATATTTAAGGTCAATTTTCCAGTTATTTCCATCCTCGTGGCCCGCGGAGGCAGGGCCAACATTCAGGTGAAGTCGTCGAAGACAGCTCGCAAAAGATTCAAAATCTGGATAACTACAAAGTCTTTGAATCGCAACTTTCTGTGTCTGAACGGAATAGTATGAGAGATTTAGGATTTGAACATGCTGGGTGAGAAACACTTTTGTAAATGACATTTGCTTACTTTTGTAAAAGACATTTGCTTACTTTTGGAAATCGATACCATTGGTAAACCGCTTTGACTGGGTGGTGTGATTTCTACAGAACCTATCGGCAGATGTACAAAGTCATTTTTTGTATATGCGAAACCTAAAACACGTGTCCAGTATTTTTAAGTAAAGAATCTATCTATGTACAAAATTTCAGAAAGATATAATGAGAAACTAGCTGACCCGTGCGAAAAATTCGCACTATACTAGTAATTTGAAAATAGTATTCCATGGTACCAGGGACGAATATCTGTCGATTGGTGGGTCGGACGTTCAGATTGGTTCGATAGAAAGAGAGAAAGAGGGAGAAAACGGTTTCAGACCCTTGGAGAAATAATATATGGCGATCACAAAGTTATGAGCTTGTTATCTTATCTGGCTGTCTCAGCAAAAATATGGTCAACGCAAGTTCTCCCGCCCGCGCCTACAGCGGCGCGGCGCCAGGAGGGGCTGTCTCTTTGTGACTTATCGCCGCTGTGTTGTGCGCTCGATAACCATGCTGCCACAATTTCTAAATACAGAGTGGTGCTGACAATACGACAATAAATGAAAGCACAGACCATGCTGGTTCATAAGAATAATCCTGAGCCATAGAAAAAAACCTAGCATCAAAAATAAAAAAATGAAAAGTTCAAAGAAACTAAATCGTATAAAATTGCGAACGGAATAAAACATCCTTTATAATATTGGTTCAATGACCTCCGATCAGCGGGCGACAGCGCGTTCCTATATCGACTTGCTTTTTCGAGCCATTATTTTTAAAGTTTAGTACCGCTGAATGCGGCGGTCATCAACCTGTAAGCGCGTCCTTATCAACATGTACATCATGTAGAAAATGTGAAAAATGAAAAATAATTTCCTGTGACTAAACTAATGGATATATTTATATGATTTTTTATGGGTAGACTGAGAATGTGTTGAGGTACACGATGTTTAATTTATTGTCGTATTGTCAGCACCACTCTGTATATTTGGGAAAAATTATAACATGGTGTAAAAATGATTGGAATCGATTCAGTTGCTTATTCTGAACAAACTGTATTCAGGTTTCCTTTAAAGGAAAAATAACGTTCTAGATGATGATCTTTCTCTTCCCCGCAGGAAAATAATACATTCAATTATTGAAAATATGAGCCCGAAAACGGTACCGTCATTGAGGGAGCAGTTCACCCATGTTCCTGAAGGAAAATCCGACGAAGTGACTACAACTCCCACTACTCACCCACCAGAACACGCGGTATTGACGTGTTTTATTATTTTAATGCGTCTTTCTTTGCAGCGTAGGGAGGCCCCTAACAAGGTGGACCGATGACCTGGTGAAGAAGACGCCGATGGATACGGGCAGACCGGTCCTTGTGGAAAGCCTTGGGGGAGTCCTTTGTCCAGCAGTGGACCTCTATAGGCTGAAAAAAGAGGAATATTTTTATATGAAACCTTCTTAGGCATTTCAAGTTGAAGGTCGATGAAACGAAAAAGCGTCAGTAAAGAAACAAAGACAGAAAAATATTTATTGTAAATCGTACAGGAAGTTCATAAAACTAAACTAAATTAAAACGACAGTTGAGAAAGAAAGACAGAAAAAATATTTATTGTAAATCGTACAGGAAGTTCATAAAACTAAACTAAATTTAAACGACAGTTGAGAAAGAAAGACAGAAAAAATATTTATTGTAAATCGTACAGGAAGTTCATAAAACTAAACTAAATTAAAACGACAGTTGAGAAAGAAAGACAGAAAAAATATTTATTGTAAATCGTACAGGAAGTTCATAAAACTAAACTAAATTAAAACGACAGTTGAGAAAGAAATACAGAAAAAATATTTATTGTAAATCGTACAGGAAGTTCATAAAACTAAACTAAATTTAAACGACAGTTGAGAAAGAAAGACAGAAAAAATATTTATTGTAAATCGTACAGGAAGTTCATAAAACTAAACTAAATTAAAACGACAGTTGAGAAAGAAAGACAGAAAAAATATTTATTGTAAATCGTACAGGAAGGCCATGAAACTGAATTAAATTCTAACTAAAAACAAGTTTTATATAAAAAAAGAGGAAAAAACGTCAGAAAGTCCTTAACGAAGCCAAAAGGGTCTTATATAATGAATCGACATTTAAAAAAAAATGTAAAGTGAAAATTATTCATCGTCTTATGTTTTCGAAACAAAAATCTTTGAAGGTTTCAATTCTACCACGTCTGAACTACACACATTTTTTTTTATTATAACACATCAACCCAAGTGACGGTCACTAACGGTCAGACTAGTCCATAAGTTTAAAGCCGCTCAGCGAGCTATGGCGTGGGCTCTGGGCGTCTCTCTGAAGGACCGCATCAGAAATGAGGTGATCCGATAGAGGACCAGAGTCACCGACATAGCTATAGCTGAGAGGATTAGCAAGCTGAAGTGTCAATGGGCTGGTCACATATGCCGCAGGACCGACAACCGTTGGGGTAAACGAGTCCTCGAGTGTAGACCGCGTCTCGGCAAATGTAGCGTAGATAACACCATGGTAACATGGTAGCGAGGATAACAAATGGTGTCTGGCAGAGAACTGCTCTGGATCGAGCTTGTTGGCGTGCCATGGAAGAAGCCTATGTCCAGCAGTGGACGAGTAGAGACTGATGATGATGAAGATGAACCCTAATGCTTAGACGTTAGTCTGAGTCTCCAAGTCTTTCAAAGACCTTAGAGACTTACTTTAAGAGAGGACTCTAGTGGCGCTTTCTCTATACAATGGTATTCCGCTGTTTTCTTTGTGGATAACGCTTTCAGAGCATTTTTTTCTACAATTTTACACGTGATGATACGTGCCTCTATCATTTGATTTTTTCCAAAACTTGATTAACTATTAACCCTCTCGCTCGGACGTGAACACATGTGTGCACTCTTAATCATACTACCTTCCACTCGGGACGTGCACACATGTGTGCACGTGTGCTAGTGTGCTGTCAAGTCAAACATCGGGTTATAATAATGTTTTGTCTTTTTCTTGACATATGATGTCTATGAGAAAGAAAAGGAGAAAATATCGCTCTTGAATTTAGTACCTGGACCCCGTACTCAAGCCAGTAAAAAAACAAAGAAATCTGTCTACAAAGTTTGTCCTTGGAAGCGTGTGAACCAAAATTTCGGCGCTCTTGTGTTTTTGGGTATTTTTTGTGTATTTTTGAGGATAAAAAGGTATGTATTGTTATTTTATTATAGTTTATAACCAGAAGAAGCATACAAATATATAATTTATGGTGTAAAAGTAAAGGCAAGTAAATAAAATGTGTTCGAAATTGTTACTGGGCTTTCGTGCTGAGAATTATAATTGGTATCTTGTGTATGCCATTTATGTAAGCTATTGTATTTATTTCGCAATCAGTAAAAAAAAATGCATTCCTTGTTTATTCCTCAACAAAACCTGAAAGTTTCAATGAAAAATAGTGCCCCATAACATATAGGAGGGAAAAGTCCAAACTATTGCGATTTCGGTTATTTCTGCCGCTGCCATGTTCGCGAGCGAAAGGGAGTACGTCAATGTGAACATCTGCAAGCGGGAGGGAAGAAATATGATATTGTGGGGGTTTAAAAATACAGCAAAACAACTTTGAGCGGTTTATTGAAATAAAAAACTCAACACACAAAGAAGTTAAAAATATATCAAAATAGGTACGTCTTAGCGTCGTGTTCCTCGTCGTGCCCATTCCGCCATTCGTCGCCTTTCTACCTCTCACATCCGTGCTTTCACTCGCGTCGTTTGGATACACACCTAAAACATCATTCACTCAATCTATCAAACATTCGGATACATCCCATTCCCACAATATTTTAAAATCGAAAATTAACCCATTTTTACTGCGATGTTCAGACGACTATTTAAACAAGTGTGATAAGTTTTTACAAAAAAGAAAATAATAGACGCATAGGTATATTTTTTCTCTAAATTTTGATATAAAAATAATTGCGATCTGTCATGTTTTGAAAAAGAAAACAGCGGAAGACGAAACGTCTTTTGGTCAACATTTTTGTTGATAAAATCTGCAACTGTCCCTTTCGCACTTTACGGGGACATGTTGGAAGCGGCATGATGGCAATCATCATCATCAACTGCTGGGCACAGGTCTCCTCTCATACAGAGAAGGATTGAGCGTAATCACCACGCTTGCTCAATGCGGGATGGCGATTTCAGACTTACAGTCCAGGTTTCCTCAAGATGTTTTCCTTCACCTTTTAATCAGTCATTGGTGTCCAAGATGAATTTAGAAAGTACATATAACTTAGTAAAGTTACATTGGTACTTACCTGACCTTTAATCGAACCCTCACACTTGAGAGGCTGGTGTTTTAACCACTAGACCACCACGACGATGGCAATAGTTTCTTCAAATACCTATTTTTCATATTCCTCGGCACTACAGTTCCCTCTTAAGCTCCCTTCTAAAGTAAAGTTATGCATTAATAAATACTTACGAACGGCCTACGGCTCATAGGGGCAGCTTTACAAAGTAACTTTTTGGAAAAAATAATGATAGTCATGAATGCAAACTACGAAGTAGAATCTCCGATATATTCTGTGCATTGTCAAGTTTGGTTGCGCATCATCATCATCATCATCAACCTTTCATCGTCCCACTGCTGCGCACAGGTCGCCTCTCATACAGAGAAGGATTGTGCGTAATCACCACGCTTGCTCAATGCGGGTTGGTTGCGTATATGGGGGGACAAGGGACCTGTACACCAGAAATATATATATATACAACGTGTAACAAAAAGGGTATGTACATACCAAGGGCATGGCATCTTTAGATGATATCAAACGATATCGAAAGGGTTTCAACTCAAAATAAAATACTCAAAAAATTGGTACCAAATTTTCGGTTTCGTGTGTTTCTTAAAATCAATTCATAACAAACGTCGCAGCACACTACATACGTTAATAACTACTCGTTACCCGTCACGTTACTTGCCAAAATCCGATAAATGTCTTCAATATCTCTGTCGACTAGTATGATAGTAGCCTATCACAGGCGGTGTTTTTCCTCATAACTTCCTAACTTATAGAGATAGGATTAAAAAACCCTTCCAATATCGTTTGATATCATGTAAAGATGCCATGCCTTTGTTATGTATATACCCTTTATGTTACACGTTGTATATATTTTTTTTACCAATTATTATAAACCAGCGCTTGATCGCAATCCTGACTGATGGTAAGCAGTGACGCAATCGTTGATGGTAAAGCGCACTAGTTTAATACTTATAATTGAACGTTAAGATTATTGTTATTAATTATTATTTTTTTATCATTACAGGTTAAGCATGTACGTATCTTTACTAATATATAAAGCTGAAGAGTTTGTTTGTTTATTTGTTTGTTTGAACGCGTTTATCTCAGGAACTACTGGTCCTATTTGAAAAAATCTTTTTGCGTTGGATAGCCCATTAATCCAGAAAGGCTTTAAGTTTATATAACATTACGCTGCCACCGATAGGAGCGGAGCATAATTAAACAACGCGAACGAAGTTGCTGGCGGCAGCTAGTTCCTATATATTTTTCTTCACTACATATTATAAAATAAAGTCAAATGTCCAAAAATTGGTCTAAATGCAATGCTTCGATATCGCCTTCGAGGGCGGGTTCGGGTTGGGGAGGTCGGACAGTGCAAGAATATTTAAACAATCCATATACAATATGTAAAGAAAACCCTGTCCGATCCGTGAAGGTATTGTTAGGTATCGATAACTGATTCTAATAATGCCCACAAAGGCAGGCAAAACTTAAAAAAAAAATCCCCTTACAAAAATAAATATTATTTCGCAAAAAGAGGTAACTTAATACATGTGCGGTAAGCAAACCCATTCCGCGGGCGGCGGGGGGCAGAGCACGCGGCACCTGTGACGTGGTCGCGTCACTATTCGCTTATAATAATACCGGTGATGTCACTTTTTTTAAAATTACCAAATTTCGGGGAAATTGGAATTAATTCCCCGGAAAAAAGGATTATTTCAAAATTCATTAGTATTGTTACTATGATGATTATGTAAAATTTTATATTATATTTGGTCAAGTGTTTACCTAACCTTTACTATCCTTATGGGTCGGACAGGGTTTCCTTTACATATTGTACAATATAAAAAAAAATTGGAAGTATCTATGTTACCTTTTTACCGAACCTTAAAACCTCTGAACCGATTTTGATAAAGTTTTACAATGAGATAATCCATACTAAAAACTACTGAACCAATTGTAATGAAATTTGGTACGCAGATAGTGTAGAGCCTGAGAAAGGACATAGACTATATAACATCCCGCTATGACCAGTAGGAGCAGAGCAGTAACAAAAAATCTTGCGAAAACGGGGGCAAACGCGGACGTACATATCGACGGTCCCTACGTATATAAAGTCATGTCGAAAATGGCATTTTTTTTTATTGTATTATTGGCTTTAGATTATCCATGCGGACATACTGACATAAGATTTTTTTTAAATTTTATTTACCTTCATAGTTTTACAAATCGTATAAAAGAACAAGTATTATAAATACAACAAATAAATGTCGTAGATGCGGACATCAATACATATCTTTTTGTACGGTGTTTTAAAATGCGTGCCACTCGGTGCGAACGCGGTCTTGTCAGACTTGTCGCTATTTACGGGAGTTCCCCGAACGTGACAAGTCGTTGCTTCGTTGTTCGTATGACGAAACAATATTAATGTTTTGATGCAGTTTAGATTTATAGGTGTTTTATTTAGTTATAATTACTCATATTACCTCCAATCAATCAATGTACATCAAAAAATCAACCAATGGCACACATGTGCCATGCAATAAAAAATAACACCTCGCCAACTTATGATGATAAACTGTAACACAAGCCACACATTGATAACAAAAAACTTGCCAGGGAATTGAATAATGTTGACAAAATTGAAGCTCAATCAAATCCTTTCGATATTTGCACAGCAATGTTTGACTTTCAAAAAATCCACATGGCGAAATTAGTGTGCTGTATTATAAAAGAAAATGATCTGTGTAATTTTACTGTTTTTGACGCCGGATTAAAGATAGCTACGTGCTACAGGTGGGATGAAACCGTTGCTAAACGTGGCGCCAATGAAATGGCTAGTTGTTTGTTTTCTTAACAAGGTTAAAGCTGGTGTTAAAGATTTTAGATTCTGGTCAGACAACTGTGCTGGTCAGAACCGCAATCGCATTGTTTTTTATGTACTTATATGCGAGCGATAGATTTAAGGTAAATGTGTCCCATCAATTCCCAGAAAGGGACTACACCACACTCAGCATGGGGCAGATAGCGTTCACGCATTAATAGAGCGAACATCAAAAAATAAACTAATTTACACACCAGATGAATTGAACACAGAAGACTGGTTCTTTGGCCTAAACAGAATAGTCCACCATATACAGTTGTAGAAGTAGACCAAGACTTAGTGTTGGATTTCAAAGCTTGGATACATACTAAAAACTGGTTAAAAGATACAAATTCAAAGAAAATTTCTTGGAATAAGGTAAGAGAAGTAACGTGCAAGGGAATAATCCAGACGTAATAGAATTTAAGTACGACTTTTCTGAAGAAAATTTAAGAAAACTTAATTGTAGCAATGATTTAAAATTAACTAGAGGGAGGAAAGAGAAGGAACAAGAACCAAATCTAGAAAAGTTGTATAATAATCCTATTCCTATCGCTGAAGTTAAATATAGAGACCTGACTAGTTTATGTGATACATTGATTATTCTAAATAAGTATCATGACTTCTATAGAAACCATAAGCATAGTGAGGAAGAACAGGACAATGACGAAGAAGATTATTAAATTTATCTTTACTTTTTTATACATTTTGTTAATTGTTATTTAACTACTAAGGGAACTTTATTAGTAATAAGATGAATCAGTCTGAATAAAGCTATCATGATTGTTAAATGTTACCAATTAGGTGTTAAACATTAGACATATATGTAGGTACTAAAACAATTCTGCAATGATTATTAAATTTTACTTATTAGGTCAATAGGTAGTTAATTAAACTGAGGTATCTACTTAATAAAACTGTGATGGTAAGAAAATACTAGGTACCAAATGCATTGCTAGACATGATTAAGCTGAGCCACATGCTTAAAATTAAAATTGGCAATTATTACTAATATTATACAATAGTGATTTATTATGTTTGGTTCCTATTTCAGTGAGCCTATAGGTGCGTATTATTTATGTGCTAAAAGATTGTTTTTTTAATAATAAATAATGTTGCATTTATAAACCCTGTTTAATTAATAAAGCGCAAACCTGATCATTTTAAAAGACATGTCTTTATTTACATTACATGAACTAAAGTCCTACCCCAAATGACTAAAACCGAGTATAAAGTGATATGTCTTCATTTATGTACTTTTTATATCCATGGGTGACGATTTTAGGATGTTATACGTATTGATTTAAAAACAGTAACATAATCCTACATTTTCTTAAAACATTATTTAAATTCTATATCAGGCACTGTTCTTTTTATTTCCTACGTATAAAAAGGTATCATAGACATGACTGACATACTTCTATTTTATTATCGGCGGAGAAACGGTCATCTATCAGTTTTTTCAAGAAAACGTAAAAATTAACATATGGTGTAAATATCATTATAAAGCTCTTAAAATTGTTAAAATATTCTAGAAAGAAAATATTTATTGTTGGTCATAGAATTTTTTCCAGAGCGTGTTGAACACAAATTACGCTCTCCTGTAAACCTCGGTTTTTGACATGACCTCATGTACGTAGGAGCCGTCGATATTGCTCCAAGTATTTTAACAGGCGCTTATTTTATATCAATACGCGAACGGAGTAGCGGGCAACACCTAGTTTAAGATAAACGCATTCCTATAGAACGACATAGGCTTTTTTGTATCGGTAGCACGTTCCCGTCAGATTATTTCCAACCACCACGCGGGTGAAGCCGCGGGCAGAAACTAGTTTAAAATAAGATCATACACACACAAATAAGATGGATGAAGAGCGAATAAGAGTTGTAAAGAGTCGACTCACCACTTGAAGATATCTTGAGAAAAACTAAATCATTTTAGAAACTATACAATAATGTAAAGAGAACCCTGTCCGATCCGTGAAGGTATTGTTAGGTATCGATAACTGATTCTACTAATGCCTACAAAGCCGGGATAAACTTAAAAAAAATCCCCCTAAAAAAATAAATATTATTTCACAAAAAGAGGTAACTTAAAACATGTGCGGTAGGCCATCCAGGCGCGGGCGAAGAGGGGCAGGGCACGCGGCACGCGGTCGAATCGCTATTCGCTCAGAATTATACCGTCAAAAATAGTGTTGTCACTTTTTAAAAATTAACAAATTTTGGGGAAGTTGGAATTAATTCGCGGGAAAAAAAGACAGTAATTTCAAAATTCACTAGTATTGTTACTATGATGATTATGTAAAATTTCATATGTTATTTGGTCATGTGTTTACCTAACCTTTACTATCCTTACGGGTCGGACAGGGTTTTCTTAACATATTGTATTATTTAAAGTATTATCAGTATAGTTTGTTCAAGTGAAGCCCATTGACATTGTTTTAAAATACACTTCAGAACAAAATTACTGTTTACTCATAGCACATAATTACGACCATAAAATACTTAACGTATGACGGCAGCAAATGCTTACTTTGAATTCAGAAAGATACAGACGTTTATTTACACTAAACATGACGCATAAAAATAATACAAACATAAGAAAACCACGTAAAACGGCCATCATTTAGTAAAGTCCATAACATCTGCTGTCGGCAGAAGTTACCACCCACCAGACAAAGTCTTGCCGCTAAGCGATTCGTCGTGTTCCGGCATTATGTCTGGTGAAGCACGGAGGACGGGTCTGAGCAGTTGTGTTGCGATGTGTGTCGGGTACGATGCGCCAAATGCTGTTGTGTCGGGAGTTTGGTCATGGAGGGTCTCCAGATCAGTCTCCCTCTGGCGCAGCATCGTTGGTCGTGTTGTTGGGTTTAACATCGCATCACCTCGCTCAACTGCCGTCTTCCTTCCCATTCCTTAGTTTTTTAAGTGAATAGGTTTAATAAACTAGTGCGGTTTACCATCAACGATTGCATCACTGCTTGCCATCAGGCGGGATTGCAGTCAAGCACTAGTTTTTAATTAATAAAAAAATAAAACAAAAATATTAAAATTATCAAAAAAATATTTTAGTAAACCCCCATTTATTTTTAAATATCTATCCAACACTATAACACACGTTAGGGTGAAAATGAAAAAACAAATCAGTCCCCATTTTACGTGTATGGGGGTAGTCTAAAAAAACTTTTTTCAATCAATTATTTTGGCACTTTATCGGCGTAATTATTCATCATCATCATCCCTGCGTTAATCCCAGTCGCATCCGAAGCCTTTTCAGCTTTGGAGTCTGGGGTCCGCTTTACCAGTGAAACTGCAGATATGGCTAAACTTCGACATTTTCCGTGAAGCGACTGCCGTCTGACCTCCACAACCCGAAGGCGATATCGAAGCATTGCAGTTAGACCAATTGTTGGACTTTTGAGGGCTCCAACAACCCGTAACGACTGCCACTAGATGTTCGTATGGCAACCGGGACCAACGGCTTAACGTGCTTTCCGAGGCACGACCAGACCTGTGCAAATATTCGTATTCATACATACAAATACTTGCACTGGGCGGGGATCGAACCCGCGCCACCCTGCGCAGCGGCCGCGTCCGCTACCGCTACGCCACGGAGGCTATCGGCGTAATTATTATTGGTACCAAATTTTAGTTCGCTAGTGCTGTCACTGAGTTTATCCGCGGACGGACAGACAGAAAGATAGACAGACTTGGAGAAACTAAAAAACCGTGCTGTTACTCAGCAATGAGCTGGAGTTTTGTTGACCTGAGAACTGTTTCTTAATGATAAAGCTGACCTTGACGTGGTTCGAATATGTTGAACGTCCTTGCCCAATAAATAACAAAATTTTTATCTAAATCCGTCTCGTGGTTTAGGTGTGAAAAGTTAATGTTTTTTTTAAATTATAGTGCTTTTACTGTGCAGCCATCTATCGACCAAAACAATGTCGCAATAAAAGTATTTTGTAATTTTAGTTATTTTGATGGCCAATAGATGGCGCTTTTTATTTGAGTTGTGAAATTAAAAGTCGGTGTCAAGATTCTCCGCCAATAGTACCTATATGGTTTAGACCATTAAGTTTGTCGTTGGTAGTTTGTGTGACGCGCGGAACTCACGCACATCACACAAGCTACCAGCACTTATAACCTTGATGAGAACAACTACGAGAACATACGTATGAATAGGTGTGGGTCGTTACGCCTTTTTCAAGAAACGTAACATAACCAGTTTATGGTCGGCGTCACCTGTTATAAAATGAGTTATTTTTGTAGCTAGTTATTTTCATTCAGCTACTGTGATTGTTTACATTTTTTTTTTTACATATTGTAAACCAGCGCTTGACCGCAATCCTGCCTGATGGTAAGCAGTGACGCAATCGTTGATGGTAAAGCGCACTAGTTTATTAAGAGCCTATTTACTCTAGCCTTGAAGACACTCAAATTGTAGTCCGACGGAAACACCGCCGCTGGCAAATTATACGTTTTTTTTTTCTTTAATAATAAACTAGTGCTTGACTGCAATCCTGCCTGATGGTTAACACTGATGCAATCGTTGATGGTAAAGCGCACTAGTTTATTAAGCCTATTCACTTAAAAACTTAGGAATAGGAAGGATGACGGCAGTTGAGCGAGGTGATGCAATGTTAAACCCAAGACCAACACGACCAAACGATGTTGCGCTAGACGGAGATTGATCTGGAGACTCTCCACGACCAAACTCCCGACACAACAACATTTGGCGCATCGTACCCGCCACACAACGCAACACAACTGCTCAGACCCGTCCACCAACTATACAGTTACTCACGAAACGAAACTAAATTAAATCCCTGTCGTATCCTGTTATAGCAGTATACATCAACGACCGCACGCCATGCGCGCGGGCATACAACTGTGAACTGATACAACTAACTTAGCGATAGCGACGAGGCGCGCGCGCCGCGCTGTAGCTCATATGTCATTGGTCGTTTGATATTGTTTGTGATTGGTTGCTCTGTAAATCTGCCTATAATTGTAAATCCAAAATGTATATAAATACCCGCTCCTAAATACAAGATCGTCAATCAGAATATTTCTTTTATTGCATCCTGGTAATGGTAAAGTGGTGACCCCGACGTGATTCCAACGTGAGACGAACTGATCGAAACGTTCTGACAAACTCGGAAAATTTCAAACAGCGACGAAGTAGCAACCGTGTCCTTGAAGTCACGCATACCAACGTTTTGGCGCGACAAACCACTTCTCTGGTTTGCACAATTTGAAACAGTAGTAAACCCGCAAAAGCCCGGCGAAGAAGCGAAGTTCAGCCCCCTAGTAGCTCACCTAGAGAAGACGGATGTCGAACAAATAAGTGACATCGTAATGAGCCAAACTCGCACTGGCCGCTACGAGGAGGCTAAAAAAAGACTGTTGTCAGTGTATGAAGAATCGGAGACCAAGCAACTAGAAAAATTACTCACCGAGATGGAGCTGGGAGACCTAGAGCCGTCGCAGTTATTGCGACGCATGAGAGAACCTGCACGCGACAAGATGCCCGATACCACTCTGCAAATACTGTGGATGAGACACCTGCCAGCCTCGACGCGTGCTGTACTATCAGTCAACGAAAACCCCAAACTCGACGTGCTTGCTGCCATGGCTGACAAGATGCATGAGCAAACCCGAGAAGTCCATTCAGTTTGTGCATGCAACCAACCGTCATCATCTACGTCACGACACGAAAGCAGTCACTTGCAGCCAGAGCCAGATCTTCGAGAAGCCATTATGCAGCTTACGCGGGAAATCGCGGCCTTGAAAAGAGACAGATCAAGACAACGAAGACCATCATTTCGCTCAAGATCACGTTCAAAATCACAAGGCCGAACGAATTATTACCAGCAACCGTCAAGTGATATTTGTTTTTACCACGCACGTTACGGCAAAGAAGCACGCAACTGCAAATCCCCGTGTAAGTTCATGCGTCAGGAAAACTAGCCGCGACCTTGGCTACGACGGAACCCGAGGTCAACGAAATATCACCATACCGTCTACACGTTTGCGATTACCAACATCATTTGAGATTTCTTGTGGACACCGGAGCTAACGTGTCGGTTATTCCTAACACTAAGGGAATGAAGCCGGTGGAGGAAGTGTTGTATGCAGCAAACGGCACCCCAATATATACATATGGCGAGAAGATGCTAGAACTTAACCTAGGCCTACGCCGCCCCTTATCGTGGCAATTTATCGTTGCTGCCGTGAAACGACCGATATTGGGCGCCGATTTTTTACGTCAACACAATCTTCTCGTCGATCTGCGTGCCAAGAAACTCATCGATAAGAAAACAGGTTTAACAATCAACGGTTGCATCGCAAACAGTGCCGCTACCCCCACCGTACTTACTATTAACCTCACCGACCCGTACCACAACCTACTTCAAGAGTACGCCGAGATAACTTCCCCGAACTTCAACAACATGAAAAATAGTGGGGTTGAACATCATATTGTGACACACGGCCCGCCCGGGTACTGTAAAGTACGACCGTTGCCGCCACACAAATATCAAGCGGCGAAAAAGGAGTTTCAAACTATGCTTGAACAAGGCATATGCCGGCCATCGAAGTCTCCTTGGGCAAGTCCACTACACCTCGTTGAGAAAAAGACTGGTGAATACAGACCATGCGGTGATTACCGAAGACTAAATGCCGTCACCAAACCGGATCGGTACCCAATACCACGACTTCGTGACTTCACGTACCATCTCGAAGGGATGAAAATCTTTTCGAAAATCGATTTAAAAAAAGCATACAATCAATTAAGAATACGCGAAGAAGATATCGAGAAGACGGCAGTCATTACACCGTTTGGACTTTTTGAATTCCCTCGAATGTGCTTCGGTCTATGCAACTCCGGACAAACATTCCAACGACATATCAACAACGTACTCGGCAACATGGACCACATTTTTCCATTCGTCGACGACATCCTCGTCGCCTCACCAGACCAAGAAACCCACAGAAGTCACCTGAAAGAACTTTTTAAAAGACTTAAAGAACATGGTCTAAGAATAAACGTTTCAAAATGCGTTTTCGGCCACAAAAAAATAGAATTCCTCGGGTACTTGATATCAGAGGCCGGTATTCAACCAACAGAGGATCGTGTGAAGACAATATCTCATTATCCTGAACCAACCACAGTTCAAGAATTACGACGATTCCTGGGGATATTGAACTTTTACACATGTTCAGCAAAAACTATATAAATATCTACGATCATGCAAGAAAAATGACAAAACCAAGGTCAACTTCAACAAGGAAGATATAGAAGCATTTCAAGCCTGTAAGAACAGCATAAAAAATGCCGTCACCTTGTCACACCCTTCAGTTCACGTTCCGTTATCACTGATGTGTGACGCTTCAAATACTTGTGTTGGAGCCGCCCTACAGCAACGCGTAGGAAACAGTTGGAGACCACTCGGTTTTCACTCAAAGAAACTGACAGAAGCGCAACAAGGATATAGTACATACGATAGAGAATTGTTGGCAATCTATCTGGCAATTAGGCACTTTCGACGCATGTTCGAGGGTAAAGAAATAATTGTTTACACAGACCACAAGCCGCTAACGCAAGCCCTACTGCGACTAAACAGCAAAACTGAAACACCATTACGCACAAGGTACTTACACTATATCAGTCAATTTACATTGAAAATACGCCATATTGAAGGAAAGGACAACATTGTGGCCGATGCATTATCAAGAATCGAAGCAATATCCACTCCATCACCAATTGACTACGACGAGCTGATCCGTCTTCAACACAGCGACCAACAACTGACTGACATCACGAAAAACAAAATACTTAGATTCGAATGGATTCGCCCACTTAGCTCAAGTAGGTCAATATTGTGCGAAACTTCCAGTGGCCGTGCAAGACCTTACCTGCCATCACAGCTGCGTAGAAAGGCTTTCGACGCCATTCATGAGTTGAGCCACCCCGGCACCCGAGCCACTAGGAAGATGATCACACAACGCTTTTTCTGGCCGAGCATGAACAAGGACACCAGCCTGTGGACAAAATGTTGCATAACCTGCCAACGAACAAAAGTGCAGCGACACACGGTATCGCCGTTAGAACAATTCCCACCAGCAGAGCGACTGATGCACATACACATAGATATCATCGGACCTCTACCCATATCAGACGGAAAACGATATTGCGTTACCATCGTTGACCGAGCAACAAAATGGCCAGAAGCATTCCCAGTCAGAGACATGGAAGCCAACACTATCGCCACCGTTATATACGAAGGGTGGATCGTGCGATTTGGTTGCCCAGAAAGGATCACAAGCGATCAAGGGAGACAATTCGAATCTCATTTGTTTAAAACACTAATGAATAGAATGGGCATCGAAAAAACACGAACCACTGCCTACCACCCACAAGCGAATGGAATGGTTGAAAGGTGGCACCGATCACTTAAAACAGCATTAACGGCACGACTACATAATTCAAGTTGGACGCAAGAATTGCCAACTGTTTTGTTGGGACTTCGCGCTGCAATTAAAGACAATACTAATGTGTCATCGGCAGAAGCGCTATACGGTAAAACACTACGGCTACCCGGCGAAATGTGTGGAGAGACGTCGCCGTACGCTAATACGAATACACACTTTAGTGACGTCATAACCAATGCAATAAAAAAGATGCAAGCCGTGCGCCGGAGCACTGATCGCCGCGCAATGTTTATTCACGACGACCTAAAGGTGTGCACGCATGTATTTATACGTACCGATGCCTACCGTCGACCGCTGACGCCAACATACGAAGGTCCGTATCGTGTCTTGAAGAGACACAACAAGGTATATACAGTGAAAATCAACGATCGACAAGTAAACATCAGCATAGATCGTTTAAAGCCTGCATTTATTCCCAACACTGAAGAAGCAGTAGAACCTATAAATGACCAGACACCATACATCACACGATCCGGCCGCACCTCAAGACCCACTGTTCGCTTCGCCCTGTAGAACATACGTCCGGCCGAGACGGAGCACAGCCGCGCACTAAAGCTAAAATAGCGAAAGGCACACGAGCAAATACGTCGTCCACCCGTCAGGCAAACTGACGTCACGCAGCCCTAGGCGCTCGCTGGCACCGCGTCGAGACAACAATTACACTGCTTGCGGCGAACGTACGAGACACCACTCGCATAAACAAGCGCTCCGCTGGGGAGGAACTATATAGCAGTATACATCAACGACCGCACGCCATGCGCGCGGGCATACAACTGTGAACTGATACAACTAACTTAGCGATAGCGACGAGGCGCGCGCGCCGCGCTGTAGCTCATATGTCATTGGTCGTTTGATATTGTTTGTGATTGGTTGCTCTGTAAATCTGCCTATAATTGTAAATCCAAAATGTATATAAATACCCGCTCCTAAATACAAGATCGTCAATCAGAATATTTCTTTTATTGCATCCTGGTAATGGTAAACTGTTATAAAACGAGTTATTTTTGTAGCTAGTTATTTTAATTCAGCTACTGTGATTGTTTACATAATTATAGGTCCACCAATTATACAGTTACGAAACGAAACTAAATTATATCACTTTCTTGAGTGTGTAGCTATACAATTAAATCAATAAATGATGCCGGTGTGATGCATGATACAGCTACGGATAACGTGTGTATGAAATAACGCATTTACAAAAATAACTACTTTTTTAATTTGACTCGTAACTAGCTATTCAGTTACATATCGCGTCACTAGTTATTGTAACTGGTTACGTGAAATAACGACCATGTCTCTACGAACGTAATGAGAACTACTATGGGCCTCTGTCTCCAACAAATTGAGGGGCCCATCGTACTGGCGGTCCACTGACCGGCTCTCGTGGTCAGGGGGCATAGCCCCGGCCCAGTGCCACATACCGTGCCCCCTTACAGGGGTGTCGCGACCTCTCAACGGTACTCATTTTTAAGATAAAGATAAAGGAGATGTTTCATTTTGGGCCACCACTATGTAGGCTATATAGATAAAAAAGAAAAAAAAAGATTTTTATAAAAAATACTAATAAATTAATTTGAATAAAAATACAAGTATATATAATTAATTATTTGAAACGTTTTTTAGTGACATAACCCTTTATTAAGGTAGCCGACAGTGGTCATGACATTTGACTGGCGACTTTGACAGTTCTATTTTCCCGTTGTGTTCGTGTCGAGTGTTGATTTGAGTTGATTGTGTTTATTTAATGGGCCGTATGTTCGGAATTCATGTTTTGTTTTTTTTCGCAGTCATATGGTAGATAATATAGATATGACAGCCTTAGATACATGACACGTCAACCGAATGTCACAGCCAAAATATTATTTCTCTTATTGCTGACCACCATATTTATTAGTAGATAAGTTGCACTCCTTGGCCCAGTTAATTTGAATCTGTACAAAAACTAAGCCTAAATATAGGAAATTAACATTTAAAACAGTTAACTATAGCATAACTATACCTAGCATTAAGTGTACAATGTGCTGGCCCAGGCTCCATACCATATCGGACCATATCGAATGCTCATCTGAGCCCATGTCGACTAATGCCGGTGTTCCTCAGGGGTCTGTTCTCTCTGCAACTCTACTCCTGCTGCATATTAACGATCTGCTGGTGCCCGGTATATATGGGTATGCAGATGTGAGCACAGTTATAGAGAGATACCTGCCGGATGCTCGGGCTGGTAGGGAATCAATCCGGTCCGAAAGAGAGGCCATGGATGAGCGAACGAGTGTTGCACTGCAGGCAGTTTCCGAATGGGGCAATGCCAATCTTGGGGCAATGCCCCCAAAACACAGGCGTGTCTTTTCACCGCCAAAAGGAGCCCGTTCACCTTGGCTCCTACTTTTCGAAACGTGTCCTTGGAGTGTACCAACCGCCTTCAGCTTTTGGGAGTTGAGATTTCCTCGAACTTTAACTTTGGGCGGTTCATTGAGTCCAAGGCCAGGGTGGCTGCCAGGAAACTTGGCGTTATCGCAAAGGTCCGGCAGTACTTCACACCTGGGCAGCTTCTAATGTTGTACAAAGCACAGGTCCGTTCGTGTGTGGAGTACTGCAGCCACATTTGGGCTGGTGCTGCTAAGTGTGACCTGGCCACTTTGGATTCGGTGGAGAGGCGTGCGAAGAGGCTGATTGGTGACCCTGATTTAACTCGAGATGGTCTACAAAGCTTAGAGCACAGGCGTAGAGTAGCCAGCCTTTCGGTGTTCTATAGGATGCATTTTGGGGAGTGTGCGAGGGAATTGCATGATTTAATTCCCCCATCTTCGTTCCACCATCTGACGACCCGTCGTACGGCTAGTTTCCACCCTTACGTTGTTAACACCACTACGATCCGGACGAAGCGTTTCGCCTCCTCCTTTATACCGCGTACATCGCGGGACTGGAACAATTTGCCAGCGGCGGTGTTTCCGTCGGACTACAATTTGAGTGTCTTCAAGGCTAGAGTGAATAGGCTCTTAATAAACTAGTGCGCTTTACCATCAACGATTGCGTCACTGCTTACCATCAGGCGGGATTGCGGTCAAGCGCTAGTTTATAATTTATTTAAAAAAAAATACATTTCTGAAACATATCCTATAGTTGCATAAACTTGTCTGCACTTACAAGAATATAAATGCATGCAGGATAACATAAAAAAAAAGATCAGACATTAGTACATATGTCATGCTCAGTGAAATGTCTCGCTGGTCGGTGGAGTGTGTGTTGGGTCATTAGGTTCTTCCCTTCAACAAAGTTGAGCTGAATGATGCTGATCCATACGTCATGTTCGTGGACGCCGTCAGAGGGGTCATCTCTTAGCTGCCACGGCGTATTTTAATTTCTGAACTGTTGTTTTTTTTGTGTTTTCTATAATGGACGCTCTCAGCGTACAATATATTTCTGCATCGTTCTCACACGGTTGATTTTAACATGTATGATGTAATCAAATATTTGTAACAATAGCTTGAAAATTTAAAAGAGTGTCCATGGAGTTTCTTGGCCGTTCTTCTCCAAAGGTACCTCCTCTTTGGACTAGCTTTATCTATCTATACTAATATAATACAATCTCAGGAACTACTGGTCCGATTTGAAAAATTCTTTTTGCGCTGGATAGCCCATTAATCCAGGAAGGCTTTAGGCTATATAACATCACGCTGCGACCAATAGGAACGGAGCATAATTAATTCCACGCGAACGAAGTCGCATGCGGCTGCTAGTTTGAAATAAATGCTTTGATTTTGATTTTTTGATTTAATATTAACATTGGGTTTAGCACACTATGTTTCATTTTTGAAGTTGAAACTTGTGACGTGTCACGTGACCCTCACTAAGGCCCCTACATCATCCAAAGTTCGTTCTTCCAGCTCATAACTTGAGTGAGCACTACCCCTAATGTTTGGGACGTTGGACGCCATCTATTGGCGACTGGGGCGAACTAGCAATCGAGTGAACTCTTCACACCGTTCAACGTGGGAGTTGTTCGTTCTCTCGGTCATACTCAATCATTCGTTTAAAATTTTGAATATGTATACTGTTCGATTCCGACACTCATTCGAAAGCCATGTTATAAAAACGTTGTTCGTTAATAAATTCATTTTTTTATTACAAGAAAATAATACATTCATTGAAGAAGCCCTATTCCCGTCCCGTTGGATTACAAGAGGAGTAGGCCTAACACCTAAGCTTCACGAAGCCCGAGGGTTTAACAAATACATCACATCGATCCGTACGAAGCATTTCGCCTCGTCTTTTATACCGCGTATTTTTTATAATATTATAAACTTGCGCTTGACCGCAATCCCGCCTGATGGTAAGCAGTGACGAAATCGTTGATGGTAAAGCGTACTAGTTTATTAAGAGCTTATTCACTCTATCCTTGAAGACACTCAAATTGTAGTCCGACGGAAACAGCGGCAAATTGTTCCAGTCCCTTGATGTACGCGGTATAAGGTGGAGCGGAAACGCTTCGTCCGGATCGTAGTGGTGTTAACAACGTAAGGGTGGAAACTCGCCGTACGACGGGTCGTCCGATGCCGCGATGGTGGAACGGAGATGCGGCGGTGTATCCGTATGACTACAATTCAAGTATCTTCAAGGCTAAAGTGAATAAGCTCTTAATAAACTAGCGTACTTTACCATTAACGATTGTATCACTGCTTAACATCAGGCGGTATTGCGGTCGAGCACTAGTTTATAAATTTTAAAGGTTCCAACGCAAACGGCACCTTGATCACTTTAATAAGTATGTCTTTCATAATACATTTCAGGGAACTCACGCGGAAGATAATGCAGGAACTGTCCAGGATGAGATATCTTCCACAACAAAACCTTGGTAAACCACGAGTTTAACTATTATGTTTTTAACTATTATGTATCAGTAAGAAATATAGTGTAAGTAAATAGAAGTAAGGGCAATAATAAAGAAATATACTATGTAGAAGTAAAAAGAGATTGTTAAAATAAGTTAGAATGAGTAAGAAGTTATTAAGTGATAAAGATAAGAAAAGATAGGGCTAACTGCCTCAAAAAAAAAAAAAAAAAAAAAATAAATAAACTATAGGAAACCCACCCCCTTCTTGTAATACAATCTTGGAAGGAAATCCGGGTCATCATGTAGGCTAGCTCGCGGGCCGGGCCATTGCGCCCGGACAGGTAATGAATAAAAAAAAACTATTATGCACCATTTGCTTGGCTTCTAATTATACCCAGTCTAGTTTCCAGAAGTTATATTTGTATAAATATGTTAAAAAAGGATTTTTCATTTCTCATACTCGGAAAGTAGCGTTGTTTGGGTGTGATTCAAAGAGTATAATAATAATAGGGTAAAAGAGAGCCCTCTCGAGAGAATTTTGTGCATATCGTTTGAAAGCGCCCCCTGGTTTTCTGAACGTACATTAACGTCAATATATTGTATATACCTACGCATACCATAGCTATAGATAGATATATTGTATGGTCCTATTGATTAGAGGTTATTAATGTTACTTCCATAAAAGCTATTTTGTTTCAGCAAGTTACAGAGATTATAAATCATTGAAACAAAATAGCTTTTAGCGGAAGTAACATTAATGTAATGAATATAATAGAAATAAAACCACTTAAATAGAATATAATAACACAATATTTATTTATTACTTTTAAACTTTTCTTATGTTCTTACATCCAAGAGCACAGTGATGCGGCATTTTTTCCATTTTAAAAGATACACACACAGAATACAAGCGTCTTTTCGCAATTATAAGAGTGTATTTCACGATTTCTTATGGAATCACAATTCACAGCGCACAGGTACAACAGTGCGAAGGCTGAACTGATTTCCGGGTAAGACTGTTTATCAGGACGGAGGAGGTCCCAAGAGATCTCAACTCGACGTCAATAACACAGAAATCCTCTCGAAAACCAAGAAACATGCGCAAAATGAATACGTAACAAACAAACATGTGCAAGCCGTGACCACAAACCACAGTGCACTGCAAAGAGTATAATAATAATAGGGTAAAAGAGAGCCCTCTCGAGAGAATGTTGTGCATATCGTTTGAAAGCGCCACCTGATTTTCTGAACGTACATTAACGTCAATATATATATACCTACGCATACCATAGCTATAGACATATATATTGTATGGTCCTATTGATTAGAGGTTATTAATGTTACTTCCTTAAAAGCTATTTTGTTTCAGCAAGTTACAGAGATTATAAATCATTGAAACAAAATAGCTTTTAGCGGAAGTAACATTAATGTAATGAATATAATAGAAATAAAACCACATAATAGAATATAATAACACAATATTTAATTATTACTTTTAAACTTTTCTTATGTTCTTACATCCAAGAGCGCAGTGATGCGGCATTTTTTCTATTTTAAAAGACACACACACAGAACACAAGCGTCTTTTCGCAATTATAAGAGTGTATTTCACGATTTCTTAAGGAATCACAATTCACAGCGCACAGGTACAACACTTCGAAGGCTGAACTGATTTCCGGGTAAGACTGATTATCAGGACGGAGGAGGTCCCAAGAGATCTCAACTCGACGTCAATAACACAGAAATCCTCTCGAAAACCAAGAAACATGCGCAAAATGAATACGTAATAAACAAACACGTGCAAGCCGTGACCACAAACCTTAGTGTAGGTACTGCTTTATCGACAATCTAGTTAGAAAAGCTAAATTTTATTATAGCGGCACCTATCGGCATGCCATGGGTACCAATGTTTAGGTTCACGTTCAAAGATGTCATTAGTCACTTTGCTTCAGTTGCTGATGTTCTAAGTGAACCCCCCCTGGTGCACTGCTTTATCGACAATCTAGTTAGAAAAGTTAAATTTTATTATAGCGGCACCTATCGGCATGCCATGGGTACCAATGTTTAGGTTCACGTTCAAAGATGTCATTAGTCACTTTGCTTCAGTTGCTGATGTTCTAAGTGAACCCCCCCTGGTGCACTGCTTTATCGACAATCTAGTTAGAAAAGTTAAATTTTATTATAGCGGCACCTATCGGCATGCCATGGGTACCAACCAATGTTTAGGTATGCTGTTCACGTTCAAAGATGTCATTAGTCAGTTTGCTTCAGTTGCTGATGTTCTAAGTGAACCCCCCCTGGTGTGATTATTGGATGGAAAATGCTGCTTTTTCCTAGAGAGCAAAATGCATACAAATTACTTCCCACCTAAGGGTCAGATCGAACTTTGAAAATAGAACTGCTGTCAGCTGCGAACAGATTTATGTAAAAAAATTATGAATTAAAAATGGTTTGGTCATGTGAATTTCAGACAGCCAGTGTGATCGCAACTATTACGCGGTCAGTTCCATATTCAAAAATTAAAAAGTCGACATAAATTGGCGGGATACCTACTAATTTGATATGCATCTAGGACGAAATCTAAAAAATAGTTAAATAAACAGTTAAGTAAATAGTTTTATTTTCCTCATATTTAAAAGAAAAGTAGACAGTTTAACATGGGTAAAGGAATCAATTCCTACTCGGATTATAGCCGCCACGCTACGCTCGGGTGTCTTCCACCCGTCGACCGCTAGGCATAGTCCGCGATCGGTTTCCATTATAGCAACTTGTATGTTTACTACCTATGTATGTCCTGATTCATGGTCCTGAGTCGTGGTGGCCTAGTGGTTAAAACACCAGCCTCTCAAGTATGAGTGCGCGGGTTCGATTCCAGGTCAGGCAAGTACCAATGTAACTTTTCTAAAGTTATATGTACTTTCTAAGTATATCTTGGACACCAATGACTGAAGGTGAAGGAAACATCTTGAGGAAACCTGGACTTTAAGTCTGAAATCGCCAACCCGCATTGAGCAAGCGTGGTGATTACGCTCAATCCTTCTCTGTATGAGAGGAGACCTGTGCCCAGCAGTGGGACGGTAAAAGGTTGATGATGATGATGATGATGTCCTGATTCACAACGCAACCCCAAGTACAATAGCAATAATTGCTATTATACTTAAGGATTAAGAGAGAAGCGCTAGATGCATAAAATGTTGAAAGTAACCGACTGCTAGCAGCGGTGACCGCCGCCCAGTTGGTTACATTGAGAGCGTGGACACCCCACAGACCGCTCGGCTACAACGAGTGGCCAGTCGGACGTCAACTACCGAGCAATCTGACGACGGTAAGCTCTCTGATAGCGAGCTGTCTGCTAATTTATAATGATAATCTATATTCTATATTAATCCATACTAATACTTACTATACTAGACTAATATTATAAATGCGAAAGTAACTCTGTCTGTCTGTTACGCTTTCCCGCTTAAACCTCTCAACCAATTTTGATGAAATTTGGCACAGACAATCTTTAGACCCTGAGAAAGAACAAAGGCTACCTTTTATCCCGGAAAAATTTGATGTTCCCGAGGGAAATCTAAAAAGCGCGATATAACCGAACTCCACGCGGGCGAAGCCGCCGGCGGAAAGCTAGTATTGTATAAAGCAGAAAAGTTTATTTGTTTGTTTGAACGAATCTAAGGAGCTACTGGACCGATTTGAAAAAATCTTTTTGCATTAGATGGCCCAGGAAGGCTTTAGGCTATATTAAATCACGCTGCGACCAATAGGAGCGGAGCGTACCCAACTCCACGCGAATAAAGTCGCTGATGGCCGCTAGTGTAAAATATATCTAAAGTGAAATATTTAAAGCTCATATTTAAATTATATTCTTTTTGCCGGATGGAAGCAGAGTTGTATAAGTGGGCATCTTTATACCTACGTTTAAAATGAGGCTACAATCATCTCTAATATATAGATAGGATCAAAAAACACTTTCAATATCGTTCGATAGCATATAATCAAGTCGTGCCCTTGGTATGTATTTTCGTTCCCGTTACACGTTGTATGGACTGATTAATAAAACCTTTTATCTATTCTCATATCAAAAAATTAAAAATATAAAACTAAAAAGGAGTTTATATTGACGAACTTTACCAATAGTATATCGAAAGGAAATTAAAAAATTAAATTATAACATTATTTCTCTAACAAAATAATGTTATAATAATTTTTTTTTCATTACGGTACAAACCATAGACAGCCATTGATATAATATTAAACTAAGGTAGATAGGTAAGGTAAGGCAGGCAAGTACCAATGTAACTTTTCTAAAGTTATATGTACTTTCTAAGTATATCTTGGACACCAATGACTGAAGGTGAAGGAAAACATCTTGAGGAAACCTGGACTTTAAGTCTGAAATCGCCAACCCGCATTGAGCAAGCGTGGTGATTACGCTCAATCCTTCTCTGTATGAGAGGAGACCTGTGCCCAGCAGTGGGACGATAAAAGGTTGATAATGATGATGATGAAGGTAGATAAGTCACTAGCGCATTGAACTTGAAGCGTACAAAATATCATATCTGTTTAATATTATATCAATGTAGACAGTACTATTTCATTTTTTATCTGTGGCTGCGCGCGCTTTAGCGCATGCGCTGTGATGCAGGGTGCAGTAGTGTTAACATTTTGTATATTACAATTATGAAACTGAATAAATGGAATTGTGTTGCGTTGGCGTTAGACGCACTGAGATTAGATAAAGTAGTGTATGAAACTGTACCTAATTAGGGATTACACACTCGTGTGATACTATTAAAAAACTCGCTTCGCTCGTTTTTTAAACTCACACTCGTGCTTAATACTCTCATTATGTAGCAGTATCATAAACTACTATTATTTTATTACTGTTGTTTTATTTTATACGGACGACAGCTGGTCAAGCTACCCCAAACTGTCAGATATTCCTAATCAATCTTGAGCCTTATTCCTTTAGAGATAAAGTGGAAATTCTAATGATGAATTCTGACAGATTGTAGTAGCTTGATGTGCTGTCGTCTTTACCATTATTTTGATTGCAATTCGTGCCGGTTCACTTGTTCAGAATTATAATTTCAAGTTCAGTCTTTCTGAATTGTTTAATTTAGTACTGCAAGTTGTTGTAGCAGATGTTGCGGTATAGTTACTCATTCACCTGTACTTCGGCAAGTATTTATTAACATCTGACACAGGTTCACATAGACCAGAATCAATCAGCTGTTGAAAGAAACAGATACTACGGAAAATATCGAAGTTTAGCCAAAATCAGCAGTTGGACTGGTAAAGCGTAAGTTTATACCGCGTACATCGAGGGACTGGAACAATTTGCCAGCGGCGGTGTTTCCGTCGGACTACCATTTGAGTGTCTTCAAGGCTAGAGTGAATAGGCTCTTAATAAACTAGTGCGCTTTGCCATCAACGATTGCGCCGCTGCTTACCATCAGGCAGGATTGCGGTCAAGCGCTGGTTTATAATATGTAGAAAAAAAAAAAAAAACGGACCCCAGACTCCAAAGCTAAAAAAGCTTCGGATGCGACTGGGATTAACGCTGAGATGATGATGATAATGAAGGTCTTTATCAAACGTTACAGAGATTCAAAGGACTCGTGAAGGAACTGTACTTGCGTTTGCAATCTTAATGAACTTACATATCGACGCTTGAAAGGCAATCATATCTAAGCGACAAAAATTCGAAAATTGAGTTATATACACCAAACGACGCAGAAAAATCTGGTGGTTCGAATGGTGTATTATAACTCAATTTATGAATTTTTGTCGCCTTTCAAGCGGCGATATATATTCCGTACCGGAAGAAGTAGCGTAGGGAGGCCCCTAACAAGGCGGATCGATGACCTGGTGAAGGTCGCGGGAAGCCAATGGATGCGAGCAGCAGAAGACCGGTCATTGTTGAAAGCCTTGGAGAGGTCTTTGTCCAGCAGTGGACCTCTATAGGCTGAAGAAGAAGATATACAATTTATTTAAAGAAAACCCCGTCCGACGAAAAAGATAATAAATGTTAGGTATACACATGACCAAATAAAATATGAAATTTTACATAATCATCGTCACTTTTTTTTAAATTATCAAATTTTGGACAAGTTTGAATTAATTCCCGGAAAAAAAAAGATTATTTTAAAATTCATTAGTATTATAGTGACAATACTAATGAATTTTAAAATAATCTTTTTTGACAACCCTATTTGTGACTGAGCGAATAGCGATGCGATCACGTGTCGCCTGCACTGGCTCCCTTCACTCGCGCATGTATGCCTAACGTGTTGCCTACCGCACATTCATTAACGTACCTCGCTTTTTCGAAAGAATATTTAGTTTTTTAGAGTTTTTTTTTTTTAAGTTTAGCCGGGCTTTGTAGGTATTATTAGAATCAGTTAATAATACCTAACAATACCTTCACGGACCGGACAGGGTTTTCTTTACATATTATACAGTATGTTAACTAACAGAGGGCGTTCCCGTTAACCCGAAATAGTATAGCATACATACATGCTAAAAAAAATATTTCCATTCGAAAACAAAATGTTTTAAAATTTTTTCCAATATGAAAATATTCAATAAAAATTTTAAATTGACATGTAAAAGAAACACACTGTACACGCGAACATGAAAGATGGCAACGTCGCAATTTATTTAAACATGACGACTACTATTTTGATTTAAAACAGGAGGTTTCAAATGTATTTCCAATTAGAATTTTTTTTATTCGAATTTTTTTATGTTTAATTTTTATGCTGATAATTTTATTTTAATCTATTAATGATATATATTAACGAGTTTAAGGGAACGCCCTCTGTTATTTAACATACTGTATATCAGTGTGTTTATATTCATAGATAAGCCCACTTTCTCGCTCTCTCTATTTAGATCCTGTATCATTTTTTTTTTTGGGCTTATCTATGAATATAAACAAAACGAAGCTATTAACGAATTCAAACAAATATGAAATAAAAATTAAAAACCATCCTGTTGAATATGTAGATGAATATATCTATTTAGGACAAATCATCTCACATACAGACACAACTGCAAAAGAAATCGGAAGACGAATAGCTAACGGATGGAAAAGATATTGGTCACTGAAAGAGATAATGAAATCCACAGATCTCAGCATTGGTATCAAAAGGAAGGTCTTCAATACCTGCGTTCTCCCATGTCTTACATATGGGTGTGAAACCTGGGCTCTTACGAAACATCACAGAAACATGCTGGAACACTGCCAAAGAGCTATGGAACGAAGTATGATAGGTGTAAAGAAACAAGATAGGATACGAAACACCGTCATAAGAAGTCAAACTAAAGTCACAGACGTACTTACTAGAATAGATAGTTTGAAATGGAGATGGACTGGGCACATGTTGCGCGGTATACAAGAGAAATGGAGCAACATCATAACAGACTGGTACCCTAGAGATGGGAGAAGGAATAGAGGAAGACAGAGCAAAAGGTGGGAAGATGAACTAAAACTAACGGCAGGCCCAAAGTGGAGAAGGGTTGCTAGAGACAGAGTACAATGGAAATTGTTAGAGGAGGCCTTTGCCAAGAGGCACACTGAACTCAGGGATATTTTATAAGTAAACAACATCAACATACAACAACAACAAAAAAAAAAAAAAAAAAAAAAAAGTAAGGAAGAAAGCAGTTCAGGATAAGAGGCTTATTATTATTATTATTATTAGTGTGTATGTATAATATGATATGATATGCATGTATCTATTTTAGATTATAATATGCATAATATTTGCACTACCGACAGTCCATTTAATGTCCCGGAAAATCTCTGTCCATTCATTGGTTGCCTGGAAAAGATTGTAGTAGCGATAAAGCCGCCCATTGTATATTTTGTAGTGCTGAATGTATCTTAAACGTAATGTGTGTCGTTGGTGCACAATAAAGTATATATAGATTTAATTTCTTAGTATTGTATAATTGCATGGCACACGTGTGAGCACAATGTCCTTTCTGTAAAGCATCTATTTGTTGGGTTAGTCTTTTTTATTGACTTTATGGTGCTCTGGCTGTTGAGAGTATGTCATGCTCACTCAAATGTCTCGCTGGTGGTGGCGTGTGTGTTGGGTCATTAGGTTCCCTTCAATATGGTTGAGCTGAATGATGCTGATCCATTCGTCATGTTCGTGAACGGACGCCTTCAGTGGGGACTGGTCATCTCTTAGCTGCCACAGCGTATTTTAATTTCTGAATTGTTGTTGACGCGCTTAGCGTACAATATATTTCTGCATCGTTCTCACACGGTTGTGTTCAACATGAGTGATGTAATCAAATATTTGTATCAATAGTTTGATAATTTAAAAGAGTGTCCATGAAGTTTCTTGCCCGTTCTTCTCCATAGGTACCTACTCTTTGGAATGGGCGACTAGCTTCATCTCACTGACTGATCGAATTTCTGACAAATCAAATGTGCCTGTTGGTTTATTTGAAATAAATGCTTTTATTTATTTTTTGTTTTAATAATTAAACTCGGTGTGGTACCGAGCTTAGAATAGTACCATCCCATATCCTCCAGGGAGTGTCGTAAGAGGCGACTAATGGAACTCTCACCAGTGAAGCGGGCAGCAGCGCTTCTCCTGTGGAATATCAAATTACTGCGATCCCAACCCGCCGGCCAAGCGTGGGGATTATGGCGAATCCCCCAATGTAATGAATGCCTTTGGGGAGGCACTTGTCCAGCATTGGACCATTATAGGCTGAAGAAGAAGAAGAAGTAATTGTTTGCGATATTGTTCTGACTCCAAAATAATAAAATGCGTGTTCTATTTGACTTTTGTAGTTTAATACTTCAAATACAAGTTAACGGTAAAATAATATAGTTTTAAGAATACAGTATGTTAAATAACAGAGGGCGTTCCCTTAAACTCGTTAATATATATCATTAATAGATTAAAATAAAAATATCAGCATAGAAAAATAAGCATAAAAAAATCCGAATAAAAAAAAAATTCTAATTGGAAATAAATTTGAAACCTCCTGTTTTAAATCAAAATAGTAGTCGTCATGTATAAATAAATTGCGACGTTGCCGTCTTTCATGTTTGCGTGTACAGTGTGTTTCTTTTACATGTCAATTTAAAAATTTTATTGAATATTTTCTTATTGGAAAAATTTTTAAAACATTTTGTTTTCGAATGGAAATATTTTTTTTAGCATGTATGTATGCTATACTATTTCGGGTTAACGGGAACGCCCTCTGTTAGTTAACATACTGTATAACAACTGTATGACGCTAGTGTTCGTTAGAGGTCGAATCACAGACTGTCTTGATGGCGGACGCGCGCCCCGCGCGCACCGCACCCTGCCCCGCTGCGGTACTACTAGTTTTCGTTGGCGGCGGTGGTATCACTGTTAACAGTAATTAATGGCCGCCGTGGCTCACAGACAATGATCTACTGGGAGGACTATGTGCACGCCACAATAGTGGCGGTAAGTCCTCACCTTGAGGAGTGTCTAGAGAGGCGCCAAGTCGCCCTTACCTTCCGCCTGACGTAGGTTTTCACCGGACACGGCTGTTTCGGAAAGATGGAGAGGCGGAAGGGAACGCCAGGGTGTCATCACTGTGGAGATCGTCATGAGGACAAGGTGTAGCAAACTGTGGAGGTCTGCCCGGCTTAAGTGGAGCACCGCCGTGTCCTCGTGGCGGAGATATGCGCCGATCTCTCGCGGCAGGTCGTCACCTCCTTCTGCCAAGCAGTGATGCTGGTAAAGGAGGAGGCGGACCGGGTGAGGCAGCGGGAATCTCACGCCTCTAGCCGCTATAGGAGACGCCCTGGTCGGGAGACAACATCGAACTCCCGGCCACCGTAGGCGCGAGCTTGCAGGCGGCGAGCAATGCCCAGCTCGCTGCCCTGTAAGGACCAGGCACGGTTCGACGGCGCTTTGTATTTCACGAGCGCCTCAAAGAGTCAGCACATCGTGGCGGGGTCGACGAAGACCGATGCCTGGGTCAGGGTCGCGGGTTGGTCAAAACTGAAACCACAGCTCTGGCGCACAGTTAAATGAAGGTTTTTAGTCAGTAAAAGTCTGACACGCCCTTCCGCTCTGCCCAGAGCGGGAGAGGTCATTTGATGATTTCATATCCACACCAAAAAAAAGGACTATGTGTGGAAAGCAAAACCAAAACACAGAACATGCTTTACTGAAAGCTGAACACATCACTGTTAAAACTCCTTGCTTCCTAAGTCCAGTGGTTATTATTATAAAATATGTAAAGAAAACCCTGTCCGATCCGTGAATGTATTGTTAGGTATCGATAACTGATTCTACTATTGGATACAAAGCCGGGCTAAACTTAAAAAAAATCCCCCTAAAAAAGTAAACCACTTTTTTAGGTTACCACTTTTTTCGCAAAAAGTGGTAACCAAGTGCGGTAGGCAACCCTTCCGCGGGCGACGGGGGGGCAGGGCACGCGGCACGCGGTCGCATCGGTTATAATAATACCGTCAAAACGGTGTTGTCGCTTTTTTAAATATTAACAAATTTCGGGGAAGTTGGATAAATTCGCGATAAAAAAAGATTATTTCAAAATTCATTACTATTGTTACTATGATGATTACGTAAAATTTTATATTATACTTGGTCATGTGTTTACCACGACATTAAGCGTAATTATAATGTCGTGGTGGGCTAGTGGTTAAAACACCAGCCTCTCAAGTATGAATGTGCGCGGGTTCGATACCAGGTCAGGTAAGTACCAATGTAACTTTTCTAAAGTTATAATATGTATTTTCTAAGTATATCTTGGACACCAATGACTGAAGGTGAAGGAAAATATCTTGAGGAAACCTGGACGTTATAAGTCTGAAATCGCCAACCCGCATTGAGCAAGCGTGGTGATTACGCCCAATCCTTCTCTGTATGAGAGGAGACTTGTTCCTAGCAGTGGGACGATAAAAAAGGTTGATGATGATGATGTGTGTACCTAACCTTTATTATCCTTATCGGTCTGACAGAGTTTTCTTTACATATTGTATATGTGAGCTGTCACGCCCTCTATACCTGGGGCTTTTACTAACTGACATATTTTTTTTAACCGACTAAAAAAAGAGGAGGTTATAAATTCGACCCGTATGTATGTAAAAATGTTCCACGAGGGAATGGAACAATTTACCTGCGACGGTCTTCAAGTCTGATCACAATTTAAGTGTCTGCAAGGCTACAGTGAATAAATAAATATATACGGACAAATCACACAGATTGAGCTAGCCCCAAAGTAAGTTCGAGACTTGTGTTATGGGATACTAACTCAACGATACTATATTTTTTTTTTATATATATATTATAAACTAGCGCTTGACCGCAATCCTACCTGATGGTAAGCAGTGACGCAATCGTTGATGGTAAAGCGCACTAGTTTATTAAGAGTCTATTCACTCTAGCCTTGAAGACACTCAAATTGTAGTCCGACGGAAACACCGCCGCTGGCAAATTGTTCCAGTCCCTCGATGTACGCGGTATAAAGGAGGAGGCGAAACGCTTCGTCCGGATCGTAGTGGTGTTAACAACGTAAGGGTGGAAACCAGCCGTACGACGGGTCGTCCGATGGTGGAACGGAGATGGGGGAATTAAATCATGCAATTCCCTCGCACACTCCCCAAAATGCAAAAAAAGTAGCGTAAAGTTTTGAAAAGTAGGAGCCAAGGTGAACGGGCTCCTTTTGGCGGTGAAAAGACACGCCTGTGTTTTGGCGGCATTGAATGCTACAAGATTGGCAATGCCCCATTCGGAGACTGCCTGCAGTGCAACACTCGTTCGCTCAACCATGGCCTCTCTTTCGGACCGGATTGATTCCCTACTAGCCCGAGCATCCGGCAGGTATCTCTCTACAACTGTGCTGTCATCATATTTATAATAGATACATATATAGATAAACATCAAAGACCCAGGCCAATTAGGAAAAATCGTTTTCCATCATGACCTGGCCGGGGACTCCACGTCGCAGGCAGGCGTGTTGACCGCTGCACGACGGAGGACGACGAAAGAAAGAATAAGCTCCGCGCTTTACCATCAACGATTTCATTAAAACATACAATAAAAATAAAAAATAGGTAGTATTGTTGAGTTTGCCATGCGGAGTTAATTTAATATGTAAGCACTCGTTCAGTTAATGTGAGAATAATATTTAATTAGTAAATTAATAATTTAAAAGCTTTATGTGCTCAGGTGTCCATATTGTTATTAATAACATTAAAATAAAGAAACAGTTATCACACCTATTGAATGAAAAGACGTCATAGGGAAACGTGACTTTGGTCACGTGTGAACTCTAACATCTCATCATCATCATCAACCTTTTTTATCGTCCCACTGCTGGGCACAGGTCTCCTCTCATACAGAGAAGGATTGAGCATAATCATCACGCTTGCTCAATGCGGGTTGGCGATTTCAGACTTAAAGTCCAGGTTTCCTCAAATCAAATCAAATCAAAGCATTTATTTCAAACTAGCTTTCCGCCCGCGGCTTCGCTCGCGTGGAGGTCGGTTATATTGCGCTTTTTAGATTTCCCTCGGGAATATCAAATTTTACCGGGATAAAAGGTAGCCTGTGTCCTTTCTCAGGCTCTAGACTATCTGTGTACCAAAATTTATTACAATCGGTAGAGTAGTTTAGGCGTTAAAGCCGGACAGACAGACAGAGATACTTTTGCATTTATAATATTAGTATGGATAAACCAGTTACAGGCACTATTGAATTGTCAGAAGGTCGGTCAGTCAATAAGATGAACCTAATCGCCCATTCCAAAGAGTAGGTACCTATGGAGAAGAACGGGCAAGAAACTCCATGGACACTCTTTTAAATTTTCAAGCTATTGTTACAAATATCCTTCACCTTCAGTCATTGGTGTCCAAGATATCTAAGTATATCTTGGACACAAGTACATATAACTTTACAAAAGTTACATTGGTACTTGCCTGACCTGGAATCGAACCCGCGCACTCATACTTGAGAGGCTGGTGTTTTAACCACTAGGCCACCACGACTTTACTAATGGCTGACTGCTGCTTTACTACTGGTGACTCTAACGTCTAGTCCAAAGTAAATTTCGTGTCTAAAACCACGAGGCAATACTTACTCTATCTTAGCAGTAAGACCGCCCATTGTGTTTTTTTTTAAATAAATTACTAGCTTTCCTTCAGCTTCGTGGAATTCGATTATGTCGCGCTTTTTAGATTTCCTTCGGGAATATCAATTTTTTCTGGGATAAAAAGTACCCTATTATTTAACACGGACTTCTATCTTCATGTCTGCAAAATTTCAAAGCAATCGGCTTAGTAGTTACGGCGTGAAAGCGGAACAAACAAACAAACAAACTCACTTTCCCATTTATAATATTAGTATGATTCGGTTATATCGCGCTTTTTCAATTTCCCTCGGGAATATCAAATTTTTTCGGGATAAAAAGTACCCTATTATTTAATCCGGACTTCTAACTTTATGTCTGCAAAATTTCAAAGCAATCGGTTTAGTAGTTACGACGTGAAAGCGGAACAAACAAACAAACAAACTCACTTTCCCATTTATAATATTAACTAGCTTTCAGCCGGCGGCTTCGCCCGCGTGGAGTTCGGTTATATCGCGCTTTTTAGATTTCCCTCGGGAACATCCAATTTTTCCGGGATAAAAGGTAGCCTAGTATGTTCTTTCTCAGGGTCTAAAGATTGTCTGTGCCAAATTTCATCAAAATCGGTTGAGAGGTTTAAGCGGGAAAGCGTAACAGACAGACAGACAGACAGAGTTACTTTCACATTTATAATATTAGTATTGATAAGTATGGATAAACTAGCGTTTGACCACAATCCCGCCTGATGGTAAGCAGTGACGCAATCGTTGATGGTGAAACGCACTAGTTTATTAAGAGTGTATTCACTCTAGCCTTGAAGACACTCAAATTGTAGTGTGACGGAAACAACGCCCTTGGTAACGATTTCATATTTATGTTTTGTAATTTTCGTCCGTTCAAAAGGTCAGAAGAAGATCTCCGGTCCCACCTTTTGGCTAATGGAAGAAAGACGGGAAGCGGTCTTAAAATCTCGTGAGGACGCTTCTCGTATCAGATGCCTTAACAAGCAAATCTCAAAGTCTCTGACTCGCGAAATAGTTACGCCAACTTAATATAAATTATAATAAAGAGGCTATTGAGCCGAACAAAGGTTTGAAAGTATTCGCAAGAGATTTGTTTGTTGGACAGAGCATACTTGTGAAGCTGAAGACTGGGGATGGAAGGATCCTCACTCCCAAACCCGAGCTTTAGGTGAGATTGAGAAATTCTACGGAGAGTCAACAATCAACACACGCACCTGTTGTAACCCTGACCAATGATCCTAGAGCCAGACTAACCCGTTACTACACCGACGATATCTTGGACGTCAGCTTGTACGAGATTGGTATGACCCTGAAACAGTTCAAGAACGATAAGCCGGCTGGAGATGATGGAATTACGGCTGAGCTTTTGAAAGCGGGTGGCAAACCGTTACTTAAAGCGCTTTAGAAGCTATTTAATTCCGTTATTCTCAAAAGCGAAATACTTCAGGTATGGCATAGGGGCGTGGTGGTATTGTTTTTTAACAAAGATGGTAAAACTATCCTGAAAAACTATAGATGAGCCATGTCTATAAGCTGTTTTCCAGGTTCATCACGAATCATCTCGCTCGCAGGTTCGACGTTTTTCTTTTAAATGTAATTATAAACTATTGCTTGACTGCAATCCCGCCTAGTGGTAAGCAGTGACGCAATCGTTTATGGTAAAGCGCACTAGTTTATTAAGCTTATTCACTTAAAAAACTAAGGAATAGGAAGGATGACGGCAGTTGAGCGAGGTGATGCAATGTTAAACCCAAGACCAACACGACTGAACGAAGCTACGCTAGAGGGAGATTGATCTGGAGACTCTCCACGACCAAACTCCCGACATAACAACAGATGGCGCATCGTACCCGCCACACATCGCAACACAACTACTCAGACCCGTCCTCCGTACGGCTTCACCAGACATCATGCCGGAACACGTCTTCCAGCTTCCCGATTCAACAGGCTTCTGAGAAGGCTTTAGAACGACATACCACATACATACGCTGCGGCAAGTTATACAGAAATCCGAGGAGTATTACAAACCACCATACTTAGCGTTTGTAGACTATGGGAAAACCTTCGATTCGATCGAGACTGCTGCAATCTCTCCAGTGGTGCCAAATTAACTATCGATACATTGAGGTGATCACGTCGGGGTCACCAGTTTGGAGTTGTTCGCCAATAAATATTTAGTGGACTTGGAATCAAACTCTTCGTACAGTTTGTAACGTGTATATTTTTAGGGTGCGCCAAAACGAAACGTCAAACAGGAGAAAAAAAAATATAGACTAAAAAACCTTTATAAACAACAAAACCTCTTTGGCAACAGCGCAGTGTTGCCACAAAGTCCTCATCATCTCAGCGTTAATCCCAGTCGCATCCGTAGCTTTTCAGCTTTTGGAGTCTGGGGTCTGTTTTACCAGTCTAACTGCTGATTTTGGCTAAACTTCGATATTTTCCATGAAGCCACTGCCGTCTCACCTCCATAACCCGAAGGCGATATCTAAGCATTGCAGTTAAACCACTTGTTAGACTTTTGAGGGCTCCAACCCGTAACGACTGCCACTAGATGTTCGTATGGCAACCGAGACCAACGGCTTAACGTGCTTTCCGAGGCACGACCAGACCAGTGCAAATATTTATATTCATGCATATAAATATTTGCACTGCGCGGGGATCGAACCCGCGCCTCCTTGTGCAACGGCCGCGTTCGCTACCGCTACGCCACGGAGGCTATCAACTACTTTAACATCATCCACCTATATTGTTGTAATTTTGCCACTCTTGGGAAAAAACGATAATATCCTCCTTCTCAAGTCGTTCTCCTCATTACTCCTCATTACATTGAGGTGATAAAGTGTTTATACAAAAATGCCACCATGTCAGTCCGCCTCCAGGATCAGGACTTGAAACCGATCCAACTGCAACGTGGAGTGAGATGAGGAGATGTCACATCTCACAAATTGTTCACTGCTGCGTTGGAAGATGTCTTCAGGCTTCTTGAATGGAAAGGACTTGGCATCAACATCAAAGGCGAGTACATCACTAACCTCCGATTTATAGATGACATCGTGGTTATAGCGGAGACCCTGGAAGGTTTGGGTCTCAGCAGAGCTTACCAACAAGTGGGTCTAAAGATGAACGTGGATAAGACGAAGATCATGTCTAAGAGCAAGGTGGACCGATGACCTGGTGAAGGTCGCGGGAAGCCGTTGTATGCGGGCAACAGAAGACTGGTCATTGTGGAAAGCCTTTGTTCAGCAGTGGACCTCTATAGGCTGAAGAAGAAGAAGACGTACACCATATAGATAAATAAAGAGAAAAAATAATGAAAGATGAATGATGATGATGAGAGATGAATAAAGAGTATTCTATTCTATTATTTTCTTCCTTACCCCGTTATTAGCTGCACTTATTCCGGGAGTAAAAGAAGGGGATCATGTACAACGTGTAACATAAAGGGTATATACATAACAAGGGCATGGCATTTTTACATAATATCAAAGGATATTGGACAGGCTTTTTAATCCTATTTCTTTATGTTAGGAAGTTATGAGGAAAAACACCGCCTGTGATAGGCTACTATCATACTAGGCGCACAGAATTATTGTAGACATTTATCCGTTTTATGCAAGTAACGTGACGTGTAACGAGTAGTTTTTAACGTATGCAGTGTAGTGCCACGTTTGTTATGATTTGATTTTAAGAAACACACGAAACCGAAATTTTGGTGTTAATTTTTTAGTATTTTATTTATAGTTGAAACCCTTCCAATATCGTTTGATATCATCTAAAGATGCCATGCCCTTGGTATGTATATACCCTTTATGTTACACGTTGTATAGCAAGCGGGAATGAACACGTCCGTGCGGCTCACTCGGTCGAGGTTTCTGAAGTGGGTTATGTGTGGGGAGGTCTAGAAATGGGTGTGTGAATAATGATATCAATAAAAGCAGAAAAACATTTAAGTCCAGGCTTAAATAATGGTCACCTCTTTCTGCGAAGCAGTGATGCTCAATCCCAGCGCCCTCATGCCATTAGTCGCCGTAGGAGATGCCCTGGTCGGGAGTCTCCTGTAACGTAGGCGCGGCCCTGCGGGCGGTGAGCAGTGGGCAGCTCGCCGCCCGGTAAGGACCAGGCCCGAGTCGACGGCCCCTAGTGTTTAACGCGCGCCTCAAAGATATGTCAGCACATCGTGACGGGGTCCACAAAGACCGATGCTTCCTGAGTCAGGGTTGCGGGTTGTTTAAAAAAAGAAACTGTGGCCCTGGCGCACAAGCAAGCGAAGAAACACGGAAGGGTTTTAGTCAGTAAAAGTCTGACCCGCCCTTCCGCTCTGACCAGAGCGGGCGAGGTCATTTAATGATTTCCCATCTAGAAAAAAAGGCTTAAATGATGTCAGGATCATCAATATCAGGTGAAAATGGATGTCAATGCTGAGAAATATAAATCAGGAGACTTCCGAAGTTTCTGGTAATCCACCTACAGTGTCGATCCGAAACCTGGCCGTCCGATGAGCGTCGGTGGTTTCTCTTCAGATGGTTTGTATTACAGGTTGTTGCCTCTGGAGTTCACCTAGGTTCCCATTTGAGACCCTTGCTCTTCAACCTTTATATTAATGACATAGGGTCTCTATTTGATCACAGTGACCTGCATCTTTTCGATAGTTTTTGGGTATAGGCTTTATAATTGATTGTTTCTGTAGTTCCATAGTTCTCTGTGAGACCTTGAGCTTTCTTATGAGGCCCATAGTGAGGGACCACGGTTCTGATCCATATGTCATCACCTGTAACACACATTGGTTAAAGACTTTTGTCTTTAGGCACTGAATATTTTGGACGAGAAGACACTACGGAGCTTTCTGAACCCTTCCCAGCCATGTCGGATCCGTCGCAACACCACACACACACACACACACACCCTCACTCACTCAAGTCATGCTCCATAGAAAAGGTAGGATCCTTCGACCAGACTGGGATTGTCTGGCGGCCACTTTGCCCGCCAGTTGATGTCGCGAACTTGTACGCGTGCTAGTTGCACAGAAA
The DNA here is from genome assembly GCA_017933935.1 of Sesamia nonagrioides. NCBI lineage: Eukaryota > Metazoa > Arthropoda > Insecta > Lepidoptera > Noctuidae > Sesamia > Sesamia nonagrioides. The sequence goes on along the minus strand of JADWQK010001910.1, from coordinate 359,649 downwards.
ACTCTGCTTATGAGATGTAGGAATCCCGTGACGTCAGTATGTCGGACCATTCACATTTTTTTTATAAGATTATAAACTAGCGCTTGACCGCAATCCCGCCTGATGGTAAGCAGTGACGCAATTGTTGGTGGTAAAGCGCACTAGTTTATTAAGAGCTTATTCACTCTAGCCTTGAAGACACTCAAATTGTAGTCCGACGGAAACACCGCCGCCGGCAAGTTGTTCCAGACCCTCGACGTACTCGGTGTAAAGGAGGAGGCGAAACGCTTCGTCCGGATCGTTGTGGTGTTAATAACGTAAGGGTGGAAACTTGCTGTACGATGGGTCGTCCGATGGTAGAACGGAGATGGGGGAATTAAATCATGCAATTCCCTCGCACACTCACCAAAATGCATCCTATAGAACACCGAAAGGCTGGCTACTCTACGCCTGTGCTCTAAGCTTTGGAGACCGTCTCGAGTTAAATCAGGGTCACCAATCAGCCTCTTCGCCCGCCTCTCCACTGAATCCAAAATACATCCACTGAATACATGTAGCGTTGTAGGCACCGCTACATACTCCCCTCTGGCTTAGGGTTCGTTTCTTTTTTTTTCGTCTAGATCGGACCGGGATCGAGTCAAGATCGGTATGGTTCATCGGGGTCGGGCCGGGGTCGGCTCGAGATCTGTACGGTTAATCGATCGGACCGGGATCGGGTCAGGATTGGTATGGTTCGTCGAGTTAGTCAATCGAACCGGTATGGGGCCGGGATCAGTTTGGGATCAGTTCGTCGGGATTTATTACAGATCACGTCGCGGTCACCAGTGTGGAGATGTGAGGAGCAGCGTGTAAAGCTCACTCATCCATCATAGAAAAGGGAGGTCCTCCTCCCTTTTCTTTGAAGGATGAGAAAAGTTGGTCAAATCAAAAGTTGGTCTCCCCCCTCTAACTTCTAAAATAAGAAAACGAAAAATCTAAAAAAAAACATATGATGTAAATTACTATAAAAACTACCAACGAAAATTGTTTTGAACGAGATCTAGTAAGTAGTTTTTTTTAATACCTCGTAAATCGTAAACCGCTTATTACCTGTAATCTTTCATACAAATAACTTAAACCCTTTAATTTCATATATCAATAGTACGGAACCCTTTGTGCGTGAGTCCGACAAGCACTTGGCCGGTATTTTTATTTTCGTTTCCTGTTATATTAATATATTGTAAGCAAACAGAATATTGCATACTAATTAATTGCATTAATAAATTATATTATATAGGCAGATGTTGGAGTGTAAGAGGGAAAATTGGAATAAACATTAACCTATGTTAAACTTAATTATGTTAATGTTACATAATCAACCTGTAGGTCACAGGCCTCCTCTCGGTGAGAGGGAGTGGGCCGTAATCTACCACGCGGGCCCAGTGCGGGTTGGTACATGTCACATATCTTACAAGTTGATGCCACTAGGACATGCCACTTTCCTCAAGATGTTTTCCTTCACCGTTTTGAGAGCAGTGGTGATTAAAACCTCTCAAGTATGAGTGAGCGGGTTCGATTGCAGGTCAGGCAAGTACCAATGTAACTTTTCTAAAGTTATACATATGTACTTTCTAAGTATATCTTGGACACCAATGACTGAAGGTGAAGGAAAACATCTTGAGGAAACCTGGACTTTATAAGTCTGAAATCGCCAACACGCATTGAGCAAGCGTGGTGATTACGCTCAATCCTTCTCTGTATGAGAGGAGACCTGTGCCCAGCTGTGGGACTATAAAAGGTTGATGATGAAAGCGCCTCACGGGGTGCGAACCTACCAAACTCAGCTAGTGTGCATGAAGCGACCGTATAACCTAAACAATTATCATCATCCTCTCAGCGTTCAGTCCCGCTGAAAACATTTACATATAATACCATATTAAAATGAAATCTTAAAATTCTATAAATTTAAAAAGATTTAATGATTTATTTATTCTCTTTCAGCAACAACTAGAAAAATAAATTAATCAGAATCTCGGTGGTAGGCTGCCGTCAGAAGTTACCACCCATCAGACAAAGTCTTGCCGCCAAGCTATTCATTGTGTTCCGATATGTGCCGGGTACGATGCGCCAAATGTTGTTGTGTCGGGAGTTTGGTCGTGGAGGGTCTCCAGATCAATCTCCCTCTGACGCAGTATCGTTGGTCGTGTTGTTGGGTTTAACATTGCATCACGTCGCTCCACTGCCGTCTTATTTCCTATTCAATCAGTTTTATTGAGCGAATAGGGTCTTAATAAACTAGCGCGCTTTACCATCAACGATTGCATCACTGCTTACCATCAGGCGGGATTGCGGTCAAGCACTTGTTTATAATTATATAAAAATACTACTGTCTCGCCGTAATGACTCTTTAAAATCTGCAAATGACATCATGTGTTCTCATCTCATCATCATCATCCCAGCATTAATCCCAGTCGCATCCGAAGCCTTTTCAGCTTTGGAGTCTGGGGTACGCTTTACCAGTCCAACTGCTGATATGGCTAAACTTCGTCATTTTCCGTGAAGCGACTGCCGGCGATTATGTATTCTCATCTAATGCACTTTTAAATGATAAAAGTACAAATTCCTGGCATATTTATTTATTTATCAATTTATTTCAGGCATCAAAGTCTATATAAACATATACAATACTATAACATAAAAACAAAACTTAAAATACTGTTACGGGCTGGGGGTACTAAACGCCGGTTAAGGGTTACGAAGTTTAATGCAACGAAAGTACAGTCGATTGTAGGCAATGACAAGTAGAATGTCGCTGACGTTGCACCGAAGTCTTCCCTTATGTCCACGAAGTCCGTGTTGTAAGCACACAATAACACTACAGATGTTACTTCACGTAGTACTCGAAGTTTTCGTTATAATTGTCGCAGTAGGTCTTCTTTAAGATCGCTTCTTAACTGTCGCTTGTTCTCGTATCGCTAGTCGAATTCAGACTGACTTTGCGCCGGCGTCACGGCGCTATATATAGGTCAGCTGATCGAACATTCCAGATTCATCTAGACGTAATAATAATACCGCATAACTTCGAGGTCATTTAGTAAGTACCTACGGTAATTCCCGGAAACGGGTTTCTGGAAATTTCGATGTCGACACTTTGTTGTCAAAATTGTTGAGACCTGTACCATTCGATAGGCCATCCTAAGTCTAGCAATGCGTTTTTATATTGCACTTTTAAAATGTCTAGATCTGGAAATATAGGACTTAAAAGTTACGCACTACATGTCACGCGAGATTGAACCTTTTGCCATCGACATAAGGTCCATTCGTAACAATACTATAAATACATATACACGAAGAGTCGACGTCGTGACGGCACGGTTGGCACAGTGGTTAAGCGATAGAATGCTGTGCTGAGTGCCGTGCGTTCGATTTCCACACGGAACAAATATTTGTATGCCCTTTAAGTAGTTGTTACTGGTCTGGTTGTTTGTGTATGTAACTTTAAATGTTTGTAAGCGCATCCACGATACAAAAGTATTTCTTAGTTTAGACGGTTATTTTTTAATAAATAATAGAATATATTAAAAAAGGTAGAAGCTATTATCAAAATCGTTTATACGCTCGTGTGTGGAGTACTGCAGCCACATTTGGACAGGTGCTGCGAAATATCACCTGGCTAGTTTAGATTCAGTGGAGAGGCGTGCGAAGAGGCTGATTGGCGACCCAGATTTAACTCGAATTAGTCTCCAAAGCCTGGAGCACAGGCGTAGAGTAGCCAGCCTTTCGGTCTTCTATAGGATGCATTCTGGTGAGTGTACAAGGGAATTGCATGACTTAATTCCCCCATCTCCGTTCCACCATCGGACGACCCGTCGTACGGCGACTTTCCACCCTTACGTTGTTAACATCACTACGATCCGGACGAAGCGTTTCGCTTCCTCTTTTATACCGCGTACATTGAGGGACTGGAACAATTTACCAGCCGCGGTGTTTCCGTCACACTACAATTTGAGTGTCTTCAAGGGTAGAGTGAATAGGCTCTTAATAAATTGCCGCGCTTTACCATCAACGAAAAAATACATTCTGAAAGTCACTAAAAAAAATAATAATTGGATTGCTACTTTATTTTTATACAAAAACTGAATAACAGTTAATATCTTATTGACTTAGCTGAAAATTATGATTAAGTGTTATCAAATATTAATTTATTGTATAAATTTCATTAAAACATTTGTACTTATTGACACAAATGTTTTAACACACAAAATTCATAAGTGTCTGATCGTGTTCAAATACAATTTTGGTATAAATAGGCCAATTTCGTTTGAGATCGACATATTAGGGGTTTGGCCTTTATCGGTCTTACTACCTACCTTACTTGAACCTTAAGTATGGTTTCTCTCAAGATTCTCGTTGCTTTCGCGCTGGTAAGTTTTTTAACGATTTTCATTTATTTTCTACGATATTTTTTCTACTTTAACATCATCCATCATCATCATCTAAGCGTCGCATCCGAAGCTTTTTCAGCTTTGGAGTCTGGGGTCCGCTTTACCAGTCTAACTGCTGATTTTGGTTAAACTTCGATATTTTCCGTGAAGCGACTGCCGTCTGACCTCCACAACCCGAAGGCAATATCGAAGCATTGCGGTTAGACCAATTGTTGGACTTTTGAGGGCTCCAACAATCCGTAACGACTGCCACTAGATGTTCGTTTGGCAACCGGGATCAATGGCTTAACTTGCTTTCCGAGGCACGACCAGACCAGTGCAAATATTCATATTCATGCATACAAATATTTTCACTGCGCGGGGATCGAACCTGCGCCTGCTAGCGCAGCGGCTGTCAACTACTTTAACATCATACAGCTATTTTGTTGTAATTTTGCCACTCCTGGGAAAAGACGATAATGTCCTCCTCCTCAAGCCGTTCTCCTCATTACTGAGGGTCGTGATGTCCCTGTGGAATTAACCTCTCCCTTACAATAGTTCGCCATCTGTTACGATCCCTGGCCGCGAATATAGCATCATGCAGGCCGGTGTCCAGAGAGGAACGAATTTGGAACGTCGAAGACCTCTGGAACGTCATCCATCCACCTTCCCAGTCACCATCAGATGTTCGAGGTTGTCTCCATCCTTTCTGGCAATATGGCCAAAATACTCTAATATTCTTCGAAGGCAGACTGAGGAGAGTCTTATGGTGACACCCAAGTGCGATAGATAATAATATATTTTTGTTTCGCTTTCACGCCGTAACTACTGAAACGATTGCTTTGAAATTTTGCTGACGTAAAGTTAGAAGTTAGAGTAAGAATTAAATAATAGGGTGCTTTTTTAAAATAAAAATTGATAGGAATATCAATTTTTATTTTAAAAAAGCACCCTACGAGGGAAAACAAAAATACTGTTAGCATCATACCAGTTCTGTGATAGATGGCATGTAGAACCAATGGTCGATGGGCAGTAAGGTTCTGGAGTGGCGGCCACGTACCGGAAGACGCAGCGTAGGTAGGCCCCGACATGGTGGACCGATGACCTGGTGAAGGTCGCAGGAAGCCGATGGATACAGGCAGCGCAAGACCGGTCATCGTGGAAAGCCTTGGGAGAGGCCTTTGTCCAGCAGTGGACATCTATAGGCTGAAGAAGAAGAAGATGCACATGTAAACTTAAGAAGCTACATGATACGATAATTAATCCCCGAAAATGAGGAATCTAAATAGCACGATACAACCTATAATGTTGCCTCCTCTGGGTGAGAGAGAGAGAGTGGGCCGTAATTTACCTCGTGGGCTCAGTACTGGTTGGTAGATGTCACATGTCATGTATGATCACAGCCCGCTCTATCGAAGAGAGGTCGCCTGCCTAGCCGTGGGTTCATTTTAAACTGATGCTGTGTTCTTACAAAAGCACTTCATACATACATACATACATAATCACCCTATATTGTTGCCACTGTTGGGACACCGGCCTCCTCTCGATGGGAGGGAGTTGGTCGTAATCTACCACGCTGGCCAGTGCGAGTTGGTTTAAGCACACATTTTCATCAAACTTTCAGCTGGCGTTAGCAGCCGCATCTCCGCATCATAAAAAAGGCGGTCAAGGTCCTGTCACGGCGAAGAAATACAGGTCTTACAGACATGAACTGCCCTGGTTGGTGAAGCCGCACAGCACTCCTGGCTACATCTTGCACCATCCCCACAAAGGTCACCACGCACACGATGGTGGGGCCTTACAGACTTCTGGAGGAGTAAGTTCCTTATAACATTATACAATATGTAAAGAAAACCCTGTCCGACCCATAAGGATAATAAATGTTAGGTAAACACTTGACCAAATATAATATAAAAATTTACATAATTATCACAGTAACAATAATAATGAATTTTGAAATAATCTTTTTTTCCCGGGTATTAATTCCAAATTCCCCGAAATTTGGTAATTTTTAAAAAACTGACAACACCATTTGTGACGGAGCCAATAGCGATGCGACCACGTGCCGCATACCCCGCCACCCTTCACCCGCGCATGTATGCCTATCGGGTTGCCTACCGCACATGCATTAAGTTACCTCGCTTTTTCGAAATAATATTTATTTTTTTTGGGGGATTTTTTTTTAATTTAGCCCGGCTTTGTAGGCATTATTAGCATCAGTTAACGATACCTAACAATACCTTCACGGATCGGACAGGGTTTTCTTTACATATTGTATAATATAAGCGAAACCTGAAACACGTGTCCAGTATTTTTAAGTAAAGAATCTATACAAAAAAATTCAAAAATATAAAAAGAAAAACTATAAAGTTATGAGCTTGCTATTCTACTTGGTTGTCCCAACAAAAATATGGTCAAAGCTCCGCTCGGGCGGGCGAGCGCGGTGCGTCGACCTCTGGCGTCAGACCCCAACGATCGATCCACCCCAACTATCGATCGGGACCAACGATAGATCGAAACCAACGATAGATCGGCGCCAACGATACATAAGAACCAACGATAGATCGGAACCAACGTTCGATCGACTTCAACTATCGATCGGAACCAACGATCGATCGGGACCGACGATAAATCAGAACCAACGATTGATTGACCTCAACTAGAGATCCGGGCCAAAGATCGATCGACCCCAACTAACGATCGGGACCTATGATAGATTTGAACCAACGATAGATTGGAACCAACGATCGATCGACCTCAACTATCGATCGGGACCAACGCTAGATTGGAACCAACGATCGATCGGCTTCAACTATCGATCGGGACCAACGATAGATTGTAACCAACGATAGATCGGAACCAACTATCGATCGCCCTCAACTATCGATCGGGACCAACTATCATTCGGGACCAACGATAGATCGGAACCAACTATCGATCGACTTCAACTATCGATCGGGAACAACGTTCGATCACCCGGTACGGCTGTTAATACTCACCAAAAGCCTTCTTGTATTATGTAACATAATTTAATTATTTTTTGTTGTTTACAGGTTGTCCGTTGCAGCTTCGCAAGTTCCGGTAACTAACCTTTTTATTAATTTATTTTTTACAAGATTCTTTCTGTCTTGGGTTGTAGTGTGATGTTAAGCCTATAATCTTCTTCAAGGATTAGGCTATGCCATAAGATTTGCATAAATCTGTCCAGCGGTTCCGGAGATTACCAAAACCAAAATTAATTTCATTTGTGTAACAAAGATATTCAATAAAGTACTTAAATTCAAGCTTATAAGGCGCTATGTTATAAGTAAGAAGCGTAGGAATATGGTTGCATGCAAAATATAAACAATATTAATTAATTAACTCAGAGTTAAACACAAATTATTTAGTGAATTATGTCAAAATGAAATTGAATGATGATAAATAAATAAAAACAAAAAGCTTTAATTTTTTTTTTGTTTTACAGGATTCCTTGCAGGAGGAATTGCCGGTAAGAAACATTTTTTTTAAATTTTCTCTTATTATTTTCGATGCATAACAGAGACACTTCTGAAGAAACATTGATGGTATACTATAATATATTGATTTCGATTTTTTTTTTGTTGTTCCAGCTCGGAACTCGCCTTCGTACGAGGCTTTCAGATGGATAGCTGGCAGGAGTAAGTTTAACTTAGTACTTTATTTATTATTGAGATGTATCTTAAAATAAGTAAAGAAACGGAGAGCAGCGGTCCTGGCCTCATTCGTTATGCATAATTGTTATTTCAGTTTCGTAAGAGCGTATTTTTTTTTTATAATTATAAACCAGTGCTTGACCGCAATCTTGCCTGATGGTAAGCAGTGATGCAATCGCTGATGGTAAAATGCGCTAGTTTATTCAGAACCTATTCACTCCAAAAAACAACCTAGGAAGGAAGACGGTAATTGAGCGAGGTGTTGCAATGTTAAACCCAACAACACGACCAACGATGCTGCGCCAGAGGGAGATTGATCTGGAGACCTTCCACGACCAAACTCCCGATACAACAACATTTGACGCATCTTACCCGGCACACATCGCAACACAACTGCTCAGACCCGTCTAAAAAATAATTGGATTCGCGTAACCGTGACCGACCCGACACCGTGTCAGTTTCTTTTTCTTTTACTTTTTGTATATTCTGTGTTTTTGAATGTTTTTTTTTTTATTTCAGCCGAAATCAGAAGTTACAACGATGTTCTGGAAATCTTGCTGGTTTACACCCGAGGATGTTCCAGTCTCATCAATCAAGCCATTAATGGACGTTAGTATTATTTTTGATCGAATACACAAAAACTCAACAAAGACAGCCTCCGTGGCGTAGCGGTAGCGGACGCGACTGCTGCGCAAGGTGGCGCGGGTTCGAGCCCCGCACAGTGCAAATATTTGTATGCATGAATATGAATATTTGCATTCGTCTGGTCGTGCCTCGGAAAGCACGTTAAGCCGTTGGTCCCGGTTGCCATACGAACATCTAGTGGCAGTCGTTACGGGTAGTTGGAGCCCTCAAAAGTCCAACAATTGGTCTAACTGCAATGCTTCGATGTCGCCTTCGGGTTGTGGAGGTCAGACGGCAGTCGCTTCACGGAAAATGTCGAAGTTTAGCCATATCAGCAGTTGGACTGCTAAAGCGGACCCCAGACTCCAAAGCTGACAAAGCTTCGGATGCGACTGGGATTAACGCTGGGATGATGATGACACAAAAACTGGCCCACCACCGTAGGCCACTGAGGCCTCTCGAATCTACAAACGTGACCTGCGAATAGCGCGTTATACTGACGTCATTTAGATCCTGAATCTCAGAAGCAGATTTTACCGCAAAATTAGCATATACAGAGTGGTGTTGACAATACGACAATAAATGAAAACACGAACAATGCTGGTGCATAGGAATAATCCTAAACCATGGAAAAAAACCTAGCATCAAAAATAAAAAAAATGAAAATTTCAAATAAACTAAATAGCATAAAATTGAAAACGGAATAGAACATCCTTTAAAAATATTGATTCACTGACCTCCGATCGGCAACAGCGCGATGCTGTATCGACTTACTTTTTTCGCGCCATTATTATTAAAGTTTGTTAGTGGTCATTAACCTGTAAGCGCTTTCTTATCAACATGTACATCATGTAGAAAATGTAAAAAATGAAAAATAATTTCCTGTGACCAAACTAATGGACATATGTATATGGTTTTTTATGGGTAGACTGAGAATGTGTTGAGGTACACGATATTTAATTTATTGTCGTATTGTCAGCACTACTCTGTATATAACTTCCCAACATCAACCGTTGGGCAAGTGCCCGCCAGACACAACACCCGTCTGGTCGGAGGATCCTCCCTTTTCTATGGAGGATGAGTGAACTTTACTCCCTGTTCATCATGCCGCCACAAGTGCCCGCCAGACATAACACCCGTCTGGTCGGAGGATCCTCCCTTTTCTATGGAGGATGAGTGAACCTTACTCCCTGTTCATCATGCCGCCACAAGTGCCCGCCAGACACAACACCCGTCTGGTCGGAGGATCCTCCCTTTTCTATGGAGGATGAGTGAACTTTACTCCCTGTTCATCATGCCGCCACAAGTGCCCGCCAGACATAACACCCGTCTGGTCGGAGGATCCTCCCTTTTCTATAGAGGATGAGTGAACTTTACTCCCTGTTCATCATGCCGCCACAAGTGCCCGCCAGACATAACACCCGTCTGGTCGGAAGATCCTCCCTTTTCTATGGAGGATGAGTGAACTTTACTCCCTGTTCATCATGCCGCCACAAGTGCCCGCCAGACATAACACTCGTCTGGTCGGAGTATCCTCCCTTTTCTATGGAGGATGAGTGGATTTTAGGCCCTGTTCCTCATTCCTCATGCTTAAGTTAGCAGCAATTTTGAAACCCTTACTAATAACTGTATTTCCTGTTGCAGTTGGCACACATCTCATAAAATGTAAGTATTTTTTTTTTATTACTTATTTTAGGAAACTATATCAGCCACCATTTTAGTAGTCAATAAATTAATTCTTAGTCTAATCTTAAATTGTTTGGTGAATATTTCGCAAATATAGATTACAATAGGTATATACAATATGTAAAGAAAACCCTGTCTGATCCGTGAAGGTATTGTTAGGTATCGATAACTGATTCTACTAATGCCTATAAAACCGGGCTAAACTTAAAAAAACCCAAAATAAAATAAATATTATTTCGCAAAAGGAGGTAAATTAATACATGTGCGGTAGGCAATACATGCGAGGGCGAAAGGGGGCAGGGCCCGCGGCACGCGGTCGCTTTGCTATTCGCTCATAATAATAGCGTCAAAAATGGTGTTGTCAGTTATTAAAAAATACCAAATTTTAGGGAAGTTGGAATTAATTCGCGGAAAAAAGATTATTTCCAAATTCATTAGTATTGTTACTATACAATATGTAAAGAAAACCCTGTCAGTGTCCGACCCATAAGGATAATAAAGGTTAGGTCAATACTTAACCAAATATATTATAAAATTTTACATAATCATCATAGTAACAATACTAATGAATTTTGAAATAATCCTTTTTCCCTGGGAATTAATTCCAATTTCCCCGAAATTTGGTAATTTTTAAAAAAGTGACAACACCGGTATTATTATAAGCGAATAGCGACGCAACCACGTCACAGGTGCCGCGTGCCCTGCCCCCCGTCGCCCGCGGAAGGGTGTCCTACCGCACATGTATTAAGTAACCTCTTTTTGCAAAATGGTATTAATTTTTTTAGGGGGATTTTTTTTAAACTTCAGTCCGGCTTTGTGGGCATTAGTAGAATCAGTTATCGATTCCTAACAATACCTTCACGGATCGGACAGGGTTTTCTTTACATATTGTATATACAACGTTATTTTTGTTTATGCGAAAGTCGAAACACATGTCCAGTAAATTATTTCATCACCACTGCTCTGAAAACGGTGAAGGAAACCATAGTGAGCAAACCGGCATGTCCTAGAGTCAAAGAACTTGGAAGACATGTGACATGTACCAACCCGCACGGGGCCAGCGTGGTAGATTACGGCCCACTGCCTCTCAACGAGAGTAGGCCAGCTGTGTCCTAACAGAGTGTGATTTCCTGTGTCGTCTAATTGTGTTGTATCCTAAAAAATAATTTAATGTTTATCAGATAGATTTATAAAAAATATTGAATACCTATTTTTTATTTTTTCTTTCATTGAAATACTTAGGAAGATAATTTATTGATTTGAAATGTCATATGACGTCACGCCATGGTACAAAATATACTACGGCGTGACGTAATTAGTCCCTACTCCATAACTTTAATACGCTATATCTCAGTAGTTTTTGGTAATTTTGACAACATAAAAACTACAAGTCTTATTTTTTTTTTATTATCTGTAAGACGGACTAATTTTTTTTTTGATTTTCATACCTCGGATACATCCCTATTCATTTATTGTTTGTTATCTTGCATACTTATACACAGCATACTTAGACAGCCTCCGTGGCGTAGCGGTAGCGGACACGGCCGCTGCGCAAGGTGGCGCGGGTTCGATCCCCGCACAGTGCAAGTATATGTATGCATGAATATGAATATTTGCAATGGTCTGGTCGTGCCTCGGAAAGCACGTTAAGCCGTTGGTCCTGGTTACCATACGAACATCTAGTGGCAGTCGTTACGGGTTGTTGGAGCCCTCAAAAGCCCAACAATTGGTCTAACTGCAATGCTTCAATGTCGCCTTCGGGTTGTGGAGGTCAGACGGCAGTCGCTTCACGGAAAATGTCGAAGTTTAGCCATATCAGCAGCTGGACTGGTAAAGCAGACCCCGGACTCCAAAGCTGAAAAGGCTTCGGATGCGACTGGGATGATGATGATGATGATCTTGTATACTTATATTGCTTTTGTTTTTCAGTGGTAACGTCTGTGGTTAGAATCACTGATTGCGTACTCGCCGGTGGTCACGTCACCCCCCATGGAGCTCACCATGCTAAACCTACAAAAGGTAAATAATAAATGCGAGTAAATGGTTCATTAACTTAGTACTACTGAATTAATGATTCATTTATTTTAGTTTATAGAGATTTATTGAGATACTGACGCTGGTTCCCTTGATTGCAAACTAAACTAAATACAAGTTTATTGTAAAAAGCAAAAAAGAAAGAAAAAAAAAAGCAAAAGCAAAAGCTGTCTCTGAATTGACAGGACTAAAGTAACGTTTAGTCCTGTCAATTCAGAGACAGCTTAGACGTGATAAAAAAACATGGCGACCAAAATTACTTTAGGCGCGGATTAATTTAACTGGACTAAATTATTTTTTATCTTTTGTACTTTTCTTAAGAGTGGACTCTAGTGCCGAGGAATTTGTGAAATAGGCATTTGGAGAAACTATTGCTGTCGCGCCGCTTTCAACCTTCCCCGTAAAGTGCGAAAGGGACAGTTGCAACTCAGGCTGATTTTACCTACAAAAACGTTGACCAAAAGATGTTTCGTATTCTGCTGTTTTCTTTTTCAAAACACAGCAGATCTCAATTATTTTTATATCAAAATTTAGAGGATGATTATACCTATGCCTATATTATTTTCTTTTTTGTCAAAAAATTATCACATTTTCGTAATAGTCGTCTGAACATTGCGGTAAAAATGGGTTATTTTTCGGGATTTTGAGTCATCATATTTCTTTTATTAATTAAGCTTTGTGAGGTGTGAAATTGTAGAAAAAAAGTCAAAATCATTGCTCTAAAAGCGTTACCCACGAAGAAAACAGCGGATTACATTTGTATGGAGAAAACGGCACTATACTCTGTTTTTTAATCTCGTAGACTAAACTGACATTACGAGTGTTGGCAGTTTATTGCAATTAGGTGCAATAGTGCCGAAACTTAGCGTTCATAAAATCAAGTATCGTTTTTTTACAATAAGTTATCCTGAAATAATGTGTAGGTACTTATTAAAAACGTAATAATACAAAATTAATAATGTAAATTTGACATTTGCATGTGTCAATTTAGTCTACGAGATTAAAAAACAGAGTATAGAGTCCCCTCTTAATGAGTGAGAAACAATAAGACGCACTGAAACTACATTTAGTTTAGTTTTTAAACAAGAGAATTCAGTCCAATGTCACTAATTTGACAGGACTTAATTAATATTTATTGTATTCGGTGTATATACAGTATGTTAACTAACAGAGGGCGTTCCCGTTAACCCGAAATAGTATAGCATACATACATGCTAAAGCTAAGAAAATATTCAATAAAAATTTTAAATTGACATGTAAAAGAAACACACTGTACACGCGAACATGAAAGACGGCAACGTCGCAATTTATTTATACATGACGACTACTATTTTGATTTAAAACAGGAGGTTTCAAATTTATTTCCAATTAGAATTTTTTTTTTTATTCGGATTTTTTTATGCTTATTTTTCTATGCTGATATTTTTATTTTAATCTATTAATGATATATATTAACGAGTTTAAGGGAACGCCCTCTGTTATTTAATATACTGTATATTAAAAACTTAGTTAAGTACAAATGTAACATTTCTAAAGTTATATGTACTTTCTAAGTATATCTTGGACACCACTGAAGGTGAAGGAAAACATCTTGAGGAAACCTGGACTTTAAGTCTGAAATCGCCAACCCGCACTGAGCAAGCGTGATGATTACGCTCAATCCTTCTCTGTATGAGAGGAGACCTGTGCCCAACAGTGGGACGATAAAAAGGTTGATACTGATGATGATGGTGTATAAATTATATGTCATTTTTTGCGTTATGTTTATGATTTTTTTCATTTTACGTTCACAGTACACTTATGCAGTCCAAAATACGGTGAAAGATGGGGTCTGACAATTGGCGCAGGCAAATACAGAAGTGTAGCTGAATACATTCAGAAGAACAATCTAAGGGGCGTCGTGAAACAGATCCATGCTCTGCTGAAAATGAGGGGAGGACTCAATGCATTGGAAGGTAAAATAATAAACTCAAAATCAAAGCATTTTTTTAAAATGTTATAATTGCATATGCAATGAGTCGTTACGTGTTGTTGGAGCCCTCAAAAGTCCAACAATTGGTCTAACTGCAATGCTTCGTAAGTATTTAGAATAATACAAAGTCTTAAAAATACAAGTGCAGTAGGACTGGATGACATAACGACAAAAGTTATCAAACTGGCAGCTTCGTTCATTTGTCAACCCTTAAGTTATTTAATAAATTTATCTTTTTTGGAAGGTGCATTCCCGGACATTTTAAAAAAATCGGTGGTTAAGCCACTTTTTAAGAAGGGTAACACATCTGACATGAGGAACTACAGGCCAGTAACTCTGATACCGATTATGTCAAAAATCTTGGAGAAAATCATGTTGAGAAGGCTCCAAGACTTTGCGATTAGTCATCATGTACTTAAGGACGAACAATTTGGTTTTAGGACAAACAGGACAACGTCTTTGGCTTGTTTTAATTTAATAAAGAATGTCACCCACGCGATAAACGATGGTTCACCGGTAGCGGCAATCCTCCTAGATATGAGTAAGGCGTTCGATTTTGTCGATCACAAATTGCTTTTACATAAGTTAGAGAAATACGGAATAAGAGGAAAAGCGAACGACTGGATAAGAAACTATTTGAAAAACCGACATCAATGTATAGAAATCTCCAGAATTAGTAATGGCAAAAAAGTAGCATATAGAAGCGAATACCAGCAAAATAATTTCGGAGTGCCACAGGGAAGTGTATTGGGACCTTTTTTATTCCTTCTATACATTAATGACCTCCCAAATATCACTCGCCACTCGGTGATTTTATTCGCTGATGACACGACTCTTGTCGTGAAATGTGAAAGAGTCGACACCTACGAGTATGAAATAAATGAAGCCATCAAAAATGTAATACACTGGTTGAATTCCAACAACCTACATATAAATATGGACAAAACAAAACTGATCCAATTTCAAACATATAGGAGAAACCCATTAAATTTGAATATCAAATATAACGACACTACTATAGAACAAGTACAAAGTGCGGCGTTTCTGGGCATACAGTTGGATCAAAATTGCGACTGGAAAAAGCATGTCGCCTATGTTTGTGACAAATTGGACAGATTCATCTATGCACTAAGACGGCTAAGAGACACGGTCTCAACTGAAGCGGCTCTATGTGCTTATCACGGGTACGTTTCCTCCGTTCTGTCCTACGGTCTCTTGTTGTGGGGTAACTCGGTGGATATCAATAAAGTGTTTGTAGTACAAAAGAAATGCGTGCGTGCTATCTGTAGAGCGGAGTACATGGATAGCTGTAAGCCTCTGTTTAAAAAGTACAATATATTACCTTTAGCATGTATGTATATTAAAGAATTGTGCCTACTAGTACGACAACATCCTGAAAATTTTATTAAGCATAGAGATGTAACCAAAAGGAATGTTGCCTCTAGAGACAGACATAGGCTCTGCTTGCCACAATGCAAGCTTGATTTGTATAAAAGAAATTCCTATGTCATGGCTATTAAGGTTTATAATAAATTACCCAACACTTTTAAAGAACTACCTTTGCTTATATTTAAAAAGAAATTGATACAGTGGCTAAAAGAAAAACAGTTTTACACAGTTAATGATTTTTTTATTTATGTTGAAAGAAAGTGAATTTGGTTATTATTATATTTTATTTATTCTAATTTGACATTGACTTAATAGTATTATTTTTATTTTGACATTATAATGAAAATCGTGGACATTTCAATTAATAAAATATACAATCTGACATTTTATAAATTGATATTAATGACTAATATATTATAATGTAATGAGTTTGGAATTGTAATTATATAAATTTAAATATTTGCACACCACAACTATTGGTAGAATGTAAATGGGTCCACTTTTATTTTTATGAAGAGCATACTATTTTTGTAAACCTACATTCTTGCAAATAAAGTATTATTATTATTATTCGATATCACCTTCGGGTTAGAGGTTAGACGGCAGTCGCTTCATGGAAAATATTGAAATTTAGCCAAAATCAGTAGGTAGACTGGTAAAGCGGACCCCAGACTCCAAAGCTGAAAAAGCTTCGGATGCGACTGCGATTAACGCCGATATAATGATGATGATGGAGTCGGCCATCTGATTACAGAGATATTGAAGCAAATCCTTGTCGCCAAAAAAACCGTTCCTCAAAAGTCCAACAATTGGTCTAATTGCAATGCTTCGATATCACCTTCGGGTTGTGGAGGTCAGACGGCAGTCGCTTCACGGAAAATATCGAAGTTTAGCGAAAATCAATAGGTAGACTGGTAAAGCGGACCCCAGACTCCAAAGCTGAAAAAGCTTCGGATGCGACTGGGATTAACGCTGAGATGATGATGATGATGGAGTCAGCCATCTGATTACAGATATATTGAAGCAAATCCTTGTCGCTAAAAAATCGGTCCGTCCCTTTCTAACTAGATCATCTTGTCTTGCTTTAACTGTGTGTAATTTGTTACAGGATACGACAGGCATATTGCTCAAGCCATTCTGGATATTGCACAGCTGTTTGAGCGTAAGTATTCATGTATTTTTGAAACAATTTTATTAGTACACCGTCAACAGCGCCTTTCTTTAGTATTAAGGGCCCCACACATTGCCAGTTCACCGGCGGGTATCAGCCTGTCAGTTTTTATTATTTTTTTTATAATAATTTAGACGCGATTATAAGCATGGCGACTAAAAATACGCCAGTTTACTTCAGTGGCGCACTAATTTGACAGGTCTAAACTGACATTTTATCTTCTGTCCTTTTCTTATAGCAATGGAAAGAAAAAGACGCATTTAACTTAAAATTAGTTTGAGAACAAAAGAATCGGCGCCTCTGTCTCGTTTTTATTTCCAATGGTTTGACATGGAAGGGTATTAAACATCAATTTTCCAAAACCTAAGATTTTTCTTCTATCCACAGGTGATTCACGTCTATGGTCCAGAAAAGATCTAAACTTCTGCTTTGCAAAAGGTAAGTAACCTACCTTGTCTTTGAATTAAAACCATTGATATAATATTAAACAGATATGATATGCTCTAACAAATTAACCAAAATAAATGTGCCGATCGAAGCAGCAGCACACACATGCAATTTTTTTATTCTGCGTACATTTCACACGTTTTCACAATGTGAGTGAGATGAGGCGCAATCTAAAGCATAGAGAAGAAAAAGTTGGCTAGTGTTTGTCGTTTGCGCTTAAATAGAATCGACGAAAACTAAAGCGACTTGCTGGACTTACCTCCTTTTGTACGCTTCATTTTCAGTGTGCTAGTGACGTATCTACCTTAGTTTAATATTATATCAATGATTAAAACAAAACACTGTAGCGCTATCTACAAACGCCAGTTGCGAACAACACAAATTCTGCATCTTGCAAGCAGAGTTTACAATGCAACTAATATAAATATACAACATTATTTTGTGTTTCTGCGAAACTCGAAGTACGTGTTCAGTATTTTTAAATAAAGAATCTATGTACAAAATTTCAAAAAGATATAATGAAAGACCACAAAGTTATGAGCTTGCAATTCTACTTGGTTGGCCCAACAAAAATATGGTCACAGCTGCTGTAGACGGATAATTATTTATTTATCCATTTCTTTCTGGCATCAAGGCCCATATAAACATATACAACATTACATTAACATAACAACTTAAAATATTATAAATACATATAACATTATTAATTAACCCTAATGTACACGAAGTGTCGGCGTCGTGTTTCGTTGACTGGTGTCACGAAAATGGCGGTATACAACACCTTTCGGCCAGAACTCTTCTTTGAGGAACTTCTCGAGATGATGTGTCGGAACGCGCACCGCGAACGACTTGAAATTCGTGATGTGACGCGGCTTCAACCTCTCGACCCTCAAACTCCAGTTGGTCTTGACGCGCATATACTCCACGATCTCCTTAATTTTCGTGGAGTGGTGCAGTCTAGATAATGATAATTTATTTATTTGTTAGAGGATAGTTGTTCAAAATTTGATTTTCTTTTTACAGTGACCTCTATTACTGGATGGATTGCAAACAGTTATCACGAACGACGTAAGTATTATTATTTGTTTTTAACACATAGATACCGTGCAATCATTTTCATGATGGTCATCGCTACGACCACTATGTAGAAGACACCGCTGTTCTAGCAGTCCCCGTTCTTCCTTTGTTAAACTGTATAAGTTTACTTTGAGAAGCCTGTGGCTTAATAATAGTGCTGCACAGGTCTCATACGAAGGCACAGAGCCACAAAAAGGGCAATGGAAAGAGCTATGCTCCGAGTTTCTCCGCGTGATCGAATCAGAAATGAGGAGATCCGCAAAAGAACCAGTCACCGACATAGCTCTGCGAGTTGCTAAACTTAAGTGGCAGTGGGCAGGGCACATTGCTCGTAGAACTGATGGCTGATGGGGCAGTAAGGTTCTGGAGTGGCGGACACGTACTGGAAGACGCAGCGAAGGAAGGTCCCCATCAAGGTGGACCGATGACCTGCTGAAGGTCACGGGAAGCCGATGGAGGCGGGCAGCACAAGACCGGTCAGCGTGGAAAGCCTTGGAGGAGGCCTTTGTCCAGCAGTGGACATCTATAGGCTGAAGAATGAACGAACAAGGGCGTTGGCCCAAGGATTCGTGGCCATCCTTATATACTAAAGACACCTCCGTGACTTTGAAAGCATGTTAAATCGTTGGTACCGACTGTCATTTGAAGATCCTTGACATTTCAGTCAGAACCCTAAAAGTCTAACAGCCACTCTTACATATGAGTACCTTCGCCATTTTCCTCAAGCCTCCCCCAAGGCTTTCATTACCTTGCGGGGGGTTTGCCATAATCTCCACGCTTGTCCGTTGGGTTGGGGATCGTAGTAATTTAATATTTCACAGGAGAAGCGCTGCTGCCCGCTTCCCTGGTGAGAGGTCCCTTAGTCGCCTCTTACGACTCCCACGGGAGGATATGGGTTGGTACCTACTAATCTAAGCCCGGTACCACACGGATATCTAAGCCCGGTACAACACGGATATTTAAGCCCGGTACCACACGGATATCTAAGCCCGGTACCACACGGATATCTAAGCCCGGTACCACACGGGTATCTAAGCTCGGTACCACACGGATATATTTGCCATTATTGCGATGCTGTATTCTAAACGAAATACACTATTTAAAAATTAGTTAAGTATAAATAGTTAAGACCCTTTTTGTATCAAGTCAGTCGATTACAAGAGTTCTCATCGAAACATCAAACCGTGTTTTATTCCGCCACATGACATACGTAATATACCTAATTGCGTATTGACATAGAATAAAGAGAGGGAAGTACGTTATCTTCATACAAACGGACCGCGCGCGGCTTGTATGTGTGCGCCATAGTATCTATGCGTCGCCGCACGCACACTTAAACACAATATTAGAGTGCCTATGACTGCGCTAGTCGCGGCTAGCACGGAACGAGGTTCGCGCGTCACAGCTTTTCGGCACATTAGCTTTTAAAAAATGATCACATAAACTGCAAAGTTGGTATGTCTATTTATGAACAAATAAAAGACTTATATTTTTCAAATTATATTTCTAAAAGTTATTTACAAGGATACGGATATATTACACATTAAAGTTTAATAACAACGCGTTTCGTAATAGTCGAAACCGAAGAAAGTAGGTATTTTTCTGTAGCTAATTTGTAATTTTGTATTAAATGTGTGATTCAATAGATGTTATGTTTGTATTATTTATATTTGTATTAATTAAAAATAAAAATAAATATGGTTCTTTATGTGTACAAAACTAAAAATAAAAATTACAAAAAAAAAACTGACTAGTATATGTAAACTAAATACTAAGCAAATAATTTAAACATAAGCTCTTAGTCTATAAATATTTGTTAGCGGTTTGGGCGACAACCGTAACCGACGAAGCGCGGACAGTCGTCAACCCTAAGACAGTAGGCAATTAAATCGCGGATTGGGTCGCAGATAACCTACTTCCTCTCTTTATTCTATGGTATTGAACTCATTATATTTAATTAACTGTAGATTGTCATATAATCTTAGTTTCAACATATATTTTTCTTTTACAGTTGGAAGATACGTAGTTGAAGGTAAATATTTCTTTGTTTTTTAATAACTTCATCATGATCATCAACCTTTTTATCTTCCCACTGCTGAGCACAGGTCTCCTCTCATATAGAGAAGGATTGAGCGTAACCACCACGCTTGCTCAATGCAGGTTTCCGACTTAAAGTCCAGATTTCCTCGTTTTCCTTCAGCTTGTAATCAGTCATTGCTGTCCAAGATATACTTAAAAAGTACATTTTGCCAAACCTTGAATCATACTTGAGACCGCACACTCATACTTTAGAGGCGTGTTTTAACCGCGAAAGTACATATAAAATCCATGATTTGTAATAATTGGTGTATGTACTAGATATTATATGTATTAAACGTTTCTCATTTCTCTTCCCAGAAATCCTGAACCTCCTCAGAATCGAGACTTATGCTCGTGCATATGGCTTAGGTAAGCGTAGAAACAAAATATTTAAGTAAAAGTGATAAGTACAAAAAATTATCGGAATAATGTCAATTTTACCAATAAATGTGTACTTAATATTATAATTAACTGGACACAGAGACAGGACCAAATCAATATATATCTTCTTTTCTTCACTTAATGCAATAGATAGAAAAACATGCAGAAATTTACTTAAACTAAACTTAAATTAAGTTTAGTTTGTGACAAGGGAATGGAAGTCATTATAGACTTCTGCCAATACTTCCTTCATATGGTTTTATCCTTAAGAAATTTCTCAATAGCCATCTGGAGGAGTTCTGCCTTCTTGATGTCAGGTAACATAACTAGTAAATTTTCGGGTACCTCTCAAACTCTACCTAGATACGTGATAAAATGTGCTGCAAGGATAGACAAGACTAGACTTAACAAGTAATCGCAAACTGAATCAACTAACAAAAGCTTATCTCCCCCAGATTTTCATCAAATTGAAGCACAAATCATAACAGATGCTTCAATCACTTTGAAGAGGAAATGGCATCCAGGACTTAGGGCTCTCACAGACAAGCAATTCGAAAATGGTAGGGTTGATGGTGACGATGAAAATGTTGAAGAAACCTACGGCTCTATAAGCGAAGCTGATGACGACAGCTCAGATACCAGTGCTTCAGAAACCAGTAATGAAAAATCCAGAGAGACAACCACTAAAACTAAAAAATCGTCCTCTGAATCATCTGTCAAGATAGACAAGAGACATAAGAAAAACACCAGTAAACTAACTAATGTTAGAAGGAAACATTCTAACAGTGCTGATGATGATGAGGATAGCAAAACTAATACAGGAAATAAGAAAAGGACTACAAGCAGAGGTAAAACACATAGACGAAGAAAGAACAGGACAAAACATAGAGGCAAAAAATCGAGCAAAGGTAGGCATGTAAGAAAACATGGCGATAGATGTCAATTCAGAAAACCACACGACGTTGTCGGACATCGAGAGGGCGATTCTGAAATAGACGAATCTGACCACCAGGGAGGAAGCGACGGCGGTGCTGGTCATCATCAGAAGCCACAAAACGGGGCCGGACATCGAGAGGGCGATTCTGAAGTAGATCAACCTGAACACGAGGGACCAAGCGATGGCGGTGCTGGTCATCGGAAACCACAAAATGGTGCCGGACATCGAGAGGGCGATTCTGAAGATGAACCTGAACAGGAGGGACCAAGCGATGGCGGTGCTGGTCATCGGAAACCACAAAATGGTGCCGGACATCGCGAGGGCGATTCTGAAGTAGATCAACCAGAACACGAGGGACCAAGCGATGGCGGTGCTGGTCATCGGAAACCACAAAATGGTGCCGGACATCGAGAGGGCGATTCTGAAGAAGATGAACCTGAACAGGAGGGACCAAGCGATGGCGGTGCTGGTCATCGGAAACCACAAAATGGTGCCGGACATCGAGAGGGTGATTCTGAAATAGATGAATCTGACCACCAGGGAGGAAGCGACGGCGGTGCTGGTCATCATCGCAAGCCACAAAATGGTGCCGAACATCGAGAGGGCGATTCTGAAGTAGATCAACCTGAACACGAGGGACCAAGCGATGGCGGTGCTGGTCATCGAAAACCACAAAATGGTGCCGGACATCGAGAGGGCGATTCTGAAGTGGATGAATCTGACCACCAGGGAGGAAGCGACGGCGGTGCTGGTCATCATCGGAAGCCACAAAATGGGGCCGGACATCGAGAGGGCGATTCTGAAATAGATGAATCTGACCACCAGGGAGGAAGCGACGGCGGTGCTGGTCATCATCGGAAGCCACATAATGGGGCCGGACATCGAGAGGACGATTCTGAAGTAGATCAACCAGAACACGAGGGACCAAGCGATGGCGGTGCTGGTCATCGGAAACCACAAAATGGTGCCGGACATCGAGAGGGCGATTCTGAAGTGGATGAATCTGACCACCAGGGAGGAAGCGACGGCGGTGCTGGTCATCATCGCAAGCCACAAAATGGTGCCGAACATCGAGAGGACGATTCTGAAGTAGATCAACCTGAACACGAGGGACCAAGCGATGGCGGTGCTGGTCATCGGAAACCACAAAATGGTGCCGGACATCGAGAGGGAGATTCTGAAGTGGATGAATCTGACCACCAGGGAGGAAGCGGCGGCGGTGCTGGTCATCATCGGAAGCCACAAAATAGGGCCGGACATCGAGAGGGCGATTCTGAAATAGATGAATCTGACCACCAGGGAGGAAGCGACGGCGGTGCTGGTCATCATCGGAAGCCACATAATGGGGCCGGACATCGAGAGGGCGATTCTGAAGTAGAACAACCTGAACAGGAGGGACCAAGCGATGGCGGTGCTGGTCATCGGAAACCACAAAATGGTGCCGGACATCGAGAGGGCGATTCTGAAGGAGATGAACCTGAACAGGAGGGACCAAGCGATGGCGGTGCAGGTCATCGGAAACCACAAAATGATGCCGGACATCGAGAGGGCGATTCTGAAGGAGATCAACCTGAACACGAGGGACCAAGCGATGGCGGTGCTGGTCATCGAAAACCACAAAATGGTGCCGGACATCGAGAGGGCGATTCTGAAGTGGATGAATCTGACCACCAGGGAGGAAGCGACGGCGGTGCTGGTCATCATCGGAAGCCACAAAATGGGGCCGGACATCGAGAGGGCGATTCTGAAATAGATGAATCTGACCACCAGGGAGGAAGCGACGGCGGTGCTGGTCATCATCGGAAGCCACATAATGGGGCCGGACATCGAGAGGACGATTCTGAAGTAGATCAACCAGAACACGAGGGACCAAGCGATGGCGGTGCTGGTCATCGGAAACCACAAAATGGTGCCGGACATCGAGAGGGCGATTCTGAAGTGGATGAATCTGACCACCAGGGAGGAAGCGACGGCGGTGCTGGTCATCATCGCAAGCCACAAAATGGTGCCGAACATCGAGAGGACGATTCTGAAGTAGATCAACCTGAACACGAGGGACCAAGCGATGGCGGTGCTGGTCATCGGAAACCACAAAATGGTGCCGGACATCGAGAGAGAGATTCTGAAGTGGATGAATCTGACCACCAGGGAGGAAGCGACGGCGGTGCTGGTCATCATCGGAACCCACAAAATGGGGCCGGACATCGAGAAGGTGATTCTGAAATAGATGAATCTGACCACCAGGGAGGAAGTGACGGCGGTGCTGGTCATCATCGGAAGCCACAAAATAGGGCCGGACATCGAGAGGGCGATTCTGAAATAGATGAATCTGACCACCAGGGAAGAAGCGACGGCGGTGCTGGTCATCATCGGAAGCCACATAATGGGGCCGGACATCGAGAGGGCGATTCTGAAGTAGAACAACCTGAACAGGAGGGACCAAGCGATGGCGGTGCTGGTCATCGGAAACCACAAAATGGTGCCGGACATCGAGAGGGCGATTCTGAAGGAGATGAACCTGAACAGGAGGGACCAAGCGATGGCGGTGCTGGTCATCGGAGACCACAAAATGGTGCCGGACATCGAGAGGGCGATTCTGAAGTAGATCAACCAGAACACGAGGGACCAAGCGATGGCGGTGCTGGTCATCGGAAACCACAAAATGGTGCCACACATCGAGAGGGCGATTCTGAAATAGATGAATCTGACCACCAGGGAGGAAGCGACGGCGGTGCTGGTCATCATCGCAAGCCACAAAATGGTGCCGAACATCGAGAGGACGATTCTGAAGTAGATCAACCTGAACACGAGGGACCAAGCGATGGCGGTGCTGGTCATCGGAAACCACAAAATGGTGCCGGACATCGAGAGGGTGATTCTGAAGTGGATCAACCTGAACACGAGGGACCAAGCGATGGCGGTGCTGGTCATCGGAAACCACAAAATGGTGCCGGACATCGAGAGGGCGATTCTGAAGTGGATCAACCTGAACACGAGGGACCAAGCGATGGCGGTGCTGGTCATCGGAAACCACAAAATGGTGCTGGACATCAAAAGGGCGATTCTGAAGTAGATCAACCTGAACACGAGGGACCAAGTGACGGCGGTGCTGGTCACCGGAAACCACAAAATTGTGCCGAACATCAAAAGGGCGATTCTGGTAGAAGACCATCTGAACCCCAGAAACCACACGACGGTGCTGGTCATCGGAAACCACATAATGGTGCCGGATATCGAGAGGGCGATTCTGAAGTAGATAAACCTGAACACGAGGGACCAAGCGACGGCGGTGCTGGTCACCGGAAACCACAAAATTGTGCCGAACATCAAAAGGGCGATTCTGGTAGAATACCATCTGAACCCCAGAATCCACACGACGGTGCTGGTCATCGGAAACCACAAAATGGTGCCGGACATCAAAAGGGCGATTCAGGTGGAAAACCATCTGAACCCCAGAAACCACACGACGGTGCTGGTCATCGGAAACCACATAATGGTGCCGGACATCGAGAGGGCGATTCTGAAGTAGATCAATCTGAACACGAGGGACCAAGCGACGGCGGGGCTGGTCATCGGAAACCACAAAATGGTGCCGGACATCAAAAGGGCGATTCTGGTAAAAAACCATCTGAACCCCAGAAACCACACGACGGTGCTGGTCACCGGAAACCACAAAATGGTGCCGGACATAGAGAGGGCGATTCTGAAGTAGATCAACCTGAACACGAGGGACCAAGCGATGGCGGAGCTGGTCACCGGAAACCACAAAATGGTGCCGGACATAGAGAGGGCGATTCTGAAGTAGCTCAACCTGAACACGAGGGACCAAGCGACGGCGGTGCTGGTCACCGGAAACCACAAAATGGTGCCGGACATCAAAAGAGCGATTCTGGTAAAAAACCATCTGAACCCCAGAAACCACACGACGGTGCTGGTCATCGGAAACCACAAAATGGTGCCGGACATCGAGAGGGTGATTCGGAAGTGGATCAACCTGAACACGAGGGACCAAGCGACGGCGGGGCTGGTCATCGGAAACCACAAAATGGTGCCGGACATCAAAAGGGCGGTTCTGGTAAAAAACCATCTGAACCCCAGAAACCACACGACGGTGCTGGTCATCGGAAACCACAAAATGGTGCCGGACATAGAGAGGGCGATTCTGAAGTAGATCAACCTGAACACGAGGGACCAAGCGACGGCGGTGCTGGTCACCGGAAACCACAAAATGGTGCCGGACATCAAAAGAGCGATTCTGGTAAAAAACCATCTGAACCCCAGAAACCACACGACGGTGCTGGTCATCGGAAACCACATAACGGTGCCGGACATCGAGAGGATGATTCGGAAGTGGATCAACCTGAACACGAGGGACCAAGCGATGGCGGAGCTGGTCACCGGAAACCACAAAATGGTGCCGGACATAGAGAGGGCGATTCTGAAGTAGCTCAACCTGAACACGAGGGACCAAGCGACGGCGGTGCTGGTCACCGGAAACCACAAAATGGTGCCGGACATCAAAAGAGCGGTTCTGGTAAAAAACCATCTGAACCCCAGAAACCACACGACGGTGCTGGTCATCGGAAACCACATAACGGTGCCGGACATCGAGAGGGTGATTCGGAAGTAGATCAACCTGAACACGAGGGACCAAGCGACGGCGGGGCTGGTCATCGGAAACCACAAAATGGTGCCGGACATCAAAAGGGCGGTTCTGGTAAAAAACCATCTGAACCCCAGAAACCACACGACGGTGCTGGTCATCGGAAACCACAAAATGGTGCCGGACATAGAGAGGGCGATTCTGAAGTAGATCAACCTGAACACGAGGGACCAAGCGACGGCGGTGCTGGTCATCGGAAACCACAAAATGGTGCCGGACATCAAAAGGGCGATTCTGGTAGAAAACC
This sequence comes from Sesamia nonagrioides, assembly GCA_017933935.1. NCBI lineage: Eukaryota > Metazoa > Arthropoda > Insecta > Lepidoptera > Noctuidae > Sesamia > Sesamia nonagrioides. The sequence goes on along the minus strand of JADWQK010001910.1, from coordinate 332,886 downwards.
ATCTGAACCCCAGAAACCACACGACGGTGCTGGTCATCGGAAACCACAAAATGGTGCCGGACATAGAGAGGGCGATTCTGAAGTAGATCAACCTGAACACGAGGGACCAAGCGACGGCGGTGCTGGTCACCGGAAACCACAAAATGGTGCCGGACATCAAAAGAGCGATTCTGGTAAAAAACCATCTGAACCGCAGAAACCACACGACGGTGCTGGTCATCGGAAACCACATAACGGTGCCGGACATCGAGAGGGTGATTCGGAAGTGGATCAACCTGAACACGAGGGACCAAGCGACGGCGGGGCTGGTCATCGGAAACCACAAAATGGTGCCGGACATCAAAAGGGCGGTTCTGGTAAAAAACCATCTGAACCCCAGAAACCACACGACGGTGCTGGTCATCGGAAACCACATAACGGTGCCGGACATAGAGAGGGCGATTCTGAAGTAGATCAACCTGAACACGAGGGACCAAGCGACGGTGGTGCTGGTCACCGGAAACCACAAAATGGTGCCGGACATCAAAAGAGCGATTCTGGTAAAAAACCATCTGAACCCCAGAAACCACACGACGGTGCTGGTCATCGGAAACCACAAAATGGTGCCGTACATAGAGAGGGCGATTCTGAAGTAGATCAACCTGAACACGAGGGACCAAGCGACGGCGGTGCTGGTCATCGGAAACCACAAAATGGTGCCGGACATCGGGAGGGTGATTCTGAAGTGGATCAACCTGAACACGAGGGACCAAGCGACGGCGGTGCTGGTCATCGGAAACCACAAAATGGTGCCGGACATCAAAAGGGCGATTCTGGTAAAAAACCATCTGAACCCCAGAAACCACACGACGGTGCTGGTCATCGGAAACCACAAAATGGTGCCGGACATCGAGAGGGCGATTCTGAAGTAGATCAACCTGAACACGAGGGACCAAGCGACGGCGGTGCTGGCCATCGGAAACCACATAACGGTGCCGGACATCGAGAGGGTGATTCTGAAGTGGATCAACCTGAACACGAGGGACCAAGCGGCGGTGGTGCTGGTCATCGGAAACCACAAAATGGTGCCGGACATCAAAAGGGCGATTCTGGTAAAAAACCATCTGAACCCCAGAAACCACACGACGGTGCTGGTCATCGGAAACCACAAAATGGTGCCGGACATAGAGAGGGCGATTCTGAAGTAGATCAACCTGAACACGAAGGACCAAGCGACGGCGGTGCTGGTCATCGGAAACCACAAAATGGTGCCGGACATCAAAAGGGCGATTCTGGTAAAAAACCATCTGAACCCCAGAAACCACACGACGGTGCTGGTCATCGGAAACCACAAAATGGTGCCGGACATAGAGAGGGCGATTCTGAAGTAGATCAACCTGAACACGAGGGACCAAGCGACGGCGGTGCTGGTCACCGGAAACCACAAAATGGTACCGGACATCAAAAGGGCGATTCTGGTAAAAAACCATCTGAACCCCTGAAACCACACGACGGTGCTGGTCATCGGAAACCACATAATGGTGCCGGACATCGAGAGGGCGATTCTCAAGTAGATCAACCTGAACACGAGGGACCAAGCGATGGCGGTGCTGGTCATCGGAAACCACAAAATGGTGCCGGACATCAAAAGAGCGATTCTGGTAAAAAACCATCTGAACCCCAGAAACCACACGACGGTGCTGGTCATCGGAAACCACAAAATGGTGCCGTGCATAGAGAGGGCGATTCTGAAGTAGATCAACCTGAACACGAGGGACCAAGCGACGGCGGTGCTGGCCATCGGAAACCACATAACGGTGCCGGACATCGAGAGGGTGATTCTGAAGTGGATCAACCTGAACACGAGGGACCAAGCGACGGCGGTGCTGGTCATCGGAAACCACAAAATGGTGCCGGACATCAAAAGGGCGATTCTGGTAAAAAACCATCTGAACCCCAGAAACCACACGACGGTGCTAGTCATCGGAAACCACAAAATGGTGCCGGACATCAAAAGGGCGATTCTGGTAAAAAACCATCTGAACCCCAGAAACCACACGACGGTGCTGGTCATCGGAAACCACAAAATGGTGCCGGACATCGAGAGGGCGATTCTGAAGTAGATCAACCTGAACACGAGGGACCAAGCGACGGCGGTGCTGGCCATCGGAAACCACATAACGGTGCCGGACATCGAGAGGGTGATTCTGAAGTGGATCAACCTGAACACGAGGGACCAAGCGACGGCGGTGCTGGCCATCGGAAACCACATAACGGTGCCGGACATCGAGAGGGTGATTCTGAAGTGGATCAACCTGAACACGAGGGACCAAGCGACGGCGGTGCTGGTCATCGGAAACCACAAAATGGTGCCGGACATCAAAAGGGCGATTCTGGTAAAAAACCATCTGAACCCCAGAAACCACACGACGGTGCTAGTCATCGGAAACCACAAAATGGTGCCGGACATCAAAAGGGCGATTCTGGTAAAAAACCATCTGAACCCCAGAAACCACACGACGGTGCTGGTCATCGGAAACCACAAAATGGTGCCGGACATCAAAAGGGCGATTCTGGTAAAAAACCATCTGAACCCCAGAAACCACACGACGGTGCTGGTCATCTTAAACCATATAACGGTGCCGGACATCGAGAGGGTGATTCGGAAGTAGATCAACCTGAACACGAGGGACCAAGCGATGGCGGAGCTGGTCACCGGAAACCACAAAATGGTGCCGGACATAGAGAGGGCGATTCTGAAGTAGCTCAACCTGAACACGAGGGACCAAGCGACGGCGGTGCTGGTCACCGGAAACCACAAAATGGTGCCGGACATCAAAAGAGCGATTCTGGTAAAAAACCATCTGAACCCCAGAAACCACACGACGGTGCTGGTCATCGGAAACCACATAACGGTGCCGGACATCGAGAGGGTGATTCGGAAGTGGATCAACCTGAACACGAGGGACCAAGCGACGGCGGGGCTGGTCATCGGAAACCACAAAATGGTGCCGGACATCAAAAGGGCGGTTCTGGTAAAAAACCATCTGAACCCCAGAAACCACACGACGGTGCTGGTCATCGGAAACCACAAAATGGTGCCGGACATAGAGAGGGCGATTCTGAAGTAGATCAACCTGAACACGAGGGACCAAGCGACGGCGGTGCTGGTCACCGGAAACCACAAAATGGTGCCGGACATCAAAAGAGCGATTCTGGTAAAAAACCATCTGAACCCCAGAAACCACACGACGGTGCTGGTCATCGGAAACCACAAAATGGTGCCGGACATAGAGAGGGCGATTCAAAGCAGATCAACCTGAACACGAGGGACCAAGCGACGGCGTGCTGGTCATCGGAAACCACAAAATGGTGCCACAATGAGAGGGCGATTCTCTGAAATAGATGAATCTGACCACCAGGGAGGAAATGGCCACCGCAAGCCACAAAATGGTGCCGGTTATCGAGAGACGATTCGAAGTAGATCAACCTGAACACGAACCAAGCATGGCGGTGCTGGTCATCGGAAACCACAAAATGGTGCCGGACATCGAGAGGGTGATTCTGAAGTAGATCAACCTGAACACGAGGGACCAAGCGATGGCGGTGCTGGTCATCGGAAACCACAAAATGGTGCCGGACATCGAGAGGGCGATTCTGAAGTGGATCAACCTGAACACGAGGGACCAAGCGATGGCGGTGCTGGTCATCGGAAACCACAAAATGGTGCTGGACATCAAAAGGGCGATTCTGAAGTAGATCAACCTGAACACGAGGGACCAAGTGACGGCGGTGCTGGTCACCGGAAACCACAAAATTGTGCCGAACATCAAAAGGGCGATTCTGGTAGAAACCATCTGAACCCCAGAAACCACACGACGGTGCTGGTCATCGGAAACCACAAAATGGTGCCGGATATCGAGAGGGCGATTCTGAAGTAGATCAACCTGAACACGAGGGACCAAGCGACGGCGGTGCTGGTCATCGGAAACCACAAAATTGTGCCGGACATCAAGAGGGTGATTCTGAAGTGGATCAACCTGAACACGAGGGACCAACGGCGGTGCTGGTCATCGGAAACCACAAAATGGTGCCGGACATCAAAAGGGCGATTCTGGTAAAAAACCATCTGAACCCCAGAAACCACACGACGGTGCTGGTCATCGGAAACCACAAAATGGTGCCGGACATCGAGAGGGCGATTCTGAAGTAGATCAACCTGAACACGAGGGACCAAGCGACGGCGGGGCTGGTCATCGGAAACCACAAAATGGTGCCGGACATCAAAAGGGCGATTCTGGTAAAAAACCATCTGAACCCCAGAAACCACACGACGGTGCTGGTCATCGGAAACCACAAAATGGTGCCGGACATAGAGAGGGCGATTCTGAAGTAGATCAACCTGAACACGAGGGACCAAGATGGCGGAGCTGGCGGAAACCACAAAATGGTGCCGGACATAGAGAGGGCGATTCTGAAGTATCAACCTGAACACGAGGGACCAAGCGACGGCGGTGCTGGTCACCGGAAACCACAAAATGGTGCCGGACATCAAAAGGCCGATTCTGGTAAAAAACCATCTGAACCCCTGAAACCACACGACGGTGCTGGTCATCGGAAACCACATAATGGTGCCGGACATCGAGAGGGCGATTCTCAAGTAGATCAACCTGAACACGAGGGACCAAGCGATGGCGGTGCTGGTCATCGGAAACCACAAAATGGTGCCGGACATCAAAAGGGCGATTCTGGTAAAAAACCATCTGAACCCCAGAAACCACACGACGGTGCTGGTCATCGGAAACCACAAAATGGTGGTACATAGAGAGGGCGATTCTGAAGTAGATCAACCTGAACACGAGGGACCAAGCGACGGCGGTGCTGGCCATCGGAAACCACATAACGGTGCCGGACATCGAGAGGGTGATTCTGAAGTGGATCAACCTGAACACGAGGGACCAAGCGACGGCGGTGCTGGTCATCGGAAACCACAAAATGGTGCCGGACATCAAAAGGGCGATTCTGGTAGAAAACCATCTGAACCCCAGAAACCACACGACGGTGCTGGTCATCGGAAACCACAAAATGGTGCCGAACATAGAGAGGGCGATTCCGAAGTAGATCAACCTGAACACGAGGGACCAAGCGATGGCGGAGCTGGTCATCGGAAACCACAAAATGGTGCCGGACATCAAAAGAGCGATTCTGGTAAAAAACCATCTGAACCCCAGAAACCACACGACGGTGCTGGTCATCGGAAACCACAAAATGGTGCCGGACATAGAGAGGGCGATTCTGAAGTAGATCAACCTGAACACGAGGGACCAAGCGACGGCGGTGCTGGTCATCGGAAACCACATAACGGTGCCGGACATCGAGAGGGTGATTCTGAAGTGGATCAACCTGAACAAGAGGGACCAAGCGACGGCGGTGCTGGTCATCGGAAACCACAAAATGGTGCCGGACATCAAAAGGGCGATTCTGGTAAAAAACCATCTAAACCCCAGAAACCACACGACGGTGCTGGTCATCGGAAACCACAAAATGGTGCCGGACATCGAGAGGGCGATTCTGAAGTAGATCAACCTGAACACGAAGGACCAAGCGACGGCGGTGCTGGTCATCGGAAACCACAAAATGGTGCCGGACATCAAAAGGGCGATTCTGGTAAAAAACCATCTGAACCCCAGAAACCACACGACGGTGCTGGTCATCGGAAACCACAAAATGGTGCCGGACATCGAGAGGGCGATTCTGAAGTAGATCAACCTGAACACGAAGGACCAAGCGACGGCGGTGCTGGTCATCGGAAACCACAAAATGGTGCCGGACATCAAAAGGGCGATTCTGGTAAAAAACCATCTGAACCCCCAGAAACCACACGACGGTGCTGGTCATCGGAAACCACAAAATGGTGCCGTACATAGAGAGGGCGATTCTGAAGTAGATCAACCTGAACACGAGGGACCAAGCGACGGCGGTGCAGGTCATCGGAAACCACACAATGGTGCCGGACATCAAACGGGCGATTCTGGTAGAAAACCATCTGAACCCCAGAAACCACACGACGGTGCTGGTCATCGGAAACCACAAAATGGTGCCGTACATAGAGAGGGCGATTCTGAAGTAGATCAACCTGAACACGAGGGACCAAGCGACGGCGGTGCTGGCCATCGGAAACCACATAACGGTGCCGGACATCGAGAGGGTGATTCTGAAGTGGATCAACCTGAACACGAGGGACCAAGCGACGGCGGTGCTGGTCATCGGAAACCACAAAATGGTGCCGGACATCAAAAGGGCGATTCTGGTAAAAAACCATCTGAACCCCAGAAACCACACGACGGTGCTGGTCATCGGAAACCACAAAATGGTGCCGGACATCAAAAGGGCGATTCTGGTAAAAAACCATCTGAACCCCAGAAACCACACGACGGTGCTGGTCATCGGAAACCACAAAATGGTGCCGGACATCGAGAGGGCGATTCTGAAGTAGATCAACCTGAACACGAGGGACCAAGCGACGACGGTGCTGGTCATCGGAAACCACAAAATGGTGCCGGACATCGAGAGGGCGATTCTGAAGTAGATCAACCTGAACACGAGGGACCAAGCGACGGCGGGGCTGGTCATCGGAAACCACAAAATGGTGCCGGACATAGAGAGGGCGATTCTGAAGTAGATCAACCTGAACACGAGGGACCAAGCGACGGCGGTGCTGGTCACCGGAAACCACAAAATGGTGCCGGACATCAAAAGGGCGATTCTGGTAGAAAACCATCTGAACCCCAGAAACCACACGACGGTGCTGGTCATCGGAAACCACATAATGGTGCCGGACATCGAGAGGGTGATTCTGATGTAGATCAACCTGAACACGAGGGACCAAGCGATGGCGGTGCTGGTCATCGGAAACCACAAAATGGTGCCGGACATCAAAAGGGCGATTCTGGTAGAAAACCATCTGAACCCCAGAAACCACACGACGGTGCTGGTCATCGGAAACCACAAAATGGTGCCGTACATAGAGAGGGCGATTCTGAAGTAGATCAACCTGAACACGAGGGACCAAGCGATGGCGGAGCTGGTCATCGGAAACCACAAAATGGTGCCGGACATCAAAAGAGCGATTCTGGTAAAAAAACATCTGAACCCCAGAAACCACACGACGGTGCTGGTCATCGGAAACCACAAAATGGTGCCGGACATAGAGAGGGCGATTCTGAAGTAGATCAACCTGAACACGAGGGACCAAGCGACGGCGGTGCTGGTCATCGGAAACCACACAATGGTGCCGGACATCAAAAGGGCGATTCTGGTAGAAAACCATCTGAACCCCAGAAACCACACGACGGTGCTGGTCATCGGAAACCACAAAATGGTGCCGTACATAGAGAGGGCGATTCTGAAGTAGATCAACCTGAACACGAGGGACCAAGCGATGGCGGAGCTGGTCATCGGAAACCACAAAATGGTGCCGGACATCAAAAGAGCGATTCTGGTAAAAAACCATCTGAACCCCAGAAACCACACGACGGTGCTGGTCATCGGAAACCACAAAATGGTGCCGGACATAGAGAGGGCGATTCTGAAGTAGATCAACCTGAACACGAGGGACCAAGCGACGGCGGTGCTGGTCATCGGAAACCACACAATGGTGCCGGACATCAAAAGGGCGATTCTGGTAGAAAACCATCTGAACCCCAGAAACCACACGACGGTGCTGGTCATCGGAAACCACAAAATGGTGCCGTACATAGAGAGGGCGATTCTGAAGTAGATCAACCTGAACACGAAGGACCAAGCGACGGCGGTGCTGGCCATCGGAAACCACATAACGGTGCCGGACATCGAGAGGGTGATTCTGAAGTAGATCAACCTGAACATAAGGGACCAAGCGACGGCGGTGCTGGCCATCGGAAACCACATAACGGTGCCGGACATCGAGAGGGTGATTCTGAAGTGGATCAACCTGAACACGAGGGACCAAGCGACGGCGCTGCTGGTCATCGGAAACCACACAATGGTGCCGGACATCAAAAGGGCGATTCTGGTAGAAAACCATCTGAACCCCAGAAACCACACGACAGTGCTGGTCATCGGAAACCACATAATGGTGCCGGACATCGAGAGGGCGATTCTGAAGTAGATCAACCTGAACACGAGGGACCAAGCGACGGCGGGGCTGGTCATCGGAAACCACAAAATGGTGCCGGACATCAAAAGGGCGATTCTGGTAGAAAACCATCTGAACCCCAGAAACCACACGACGGTGCTGGTCATCGGAAACCACAAAATGGTGCCGGACATAGAGAGGGCGATTCTGAAGTAGATCAACCTGAACATGAGGGACCAAGCGATGGCGGAGCTGGTCATCGGAAACCACAAAATGGTGCCGGACATCAAATGAGCGATTCTGGTAAAAAACCATCTGAACCTCAGAAACCACACGACGGTGCTGGTCATCGGAAACCACAAAATGGTGCCGGACATAGAGAGGGCGATTCTGAAGTAGATCAACCTGAACACGAGGGACCAAGCGACGGCGGTGCTGGTCATCGGAAACCACACAATGGTGCCGGACATCAAAAGGGTGATTCTGGTAGAAAACCATCTGAACCCCAGAAACCACACGACGGTGCTGGTCATCGGAAACCACAAAATGGTGCCGTACATAGAGAGGGCGATTCTGAAGTAGATCAACCTGAACACGAGGGACCAAGCGACGGCGGTGCTGGCCATCGGAAACCACATAACGGTGCCGGACATCGAGAGGGTGATTCTGAAGTGGATCAACCTGAACACGAGGGACCAAGCGACGGCGGTGCTGGTCATCGGAAACCACAAAATGGTGCCGGACATCAAAAGGGCGATTCTGGTAGAAAACCATCTGAACCCCAGAAACGACACGACGGTGCTGGTCATCGGAAACCACAAAATGGTGCCGGACATAGAGAGGGCGATTCTGAAGTGGATCAACCTGAACACGAGGGACCAAGCGACGGCGGTGCTGGTCATCGGAAACCACAAAATGGTGCCGCACATCGAGAGGGCGATTCTGAAGTAGATCAACCTGAACACGAGGGACCAAGCGACGGCGGTGCTGGTCATCGGAAACCACACAATGGTGCCGGACATCAAAAGGGTGATTCTGGTAGAAAACCATCTGAACCCCAGAAACCACACGACGGTGCTGGTCATCGGAAACCACAAAATGGTGCCGGACATAGAGAGGGCGATTCTGAAGTGGATCAACCTGAACACGAGGGACCAAGCGACGGCGGTGCTGGTCATCGGAAACCACAAAATGGTGCCGCACATCGAGAGGGCGATTCTGAAGTAGATCAACCTGAACACGAGGGACCAAGCGACGGCGGTGCTGGTCATCGGAAACCACAAAATGGTGCCGGACATCAAAAGGGCGATTCTGGTAGAAAACCATCTGAACCCCGTGAAACGCCAGAACGCCTGTCCGCCAAAATGGTGCCGACATAGAGCCCTGAAGTGGATCAACCTGGAACACGAGGGACCAAGCGACGGCGGTGCTGGTCATCGGAAACCACAAATGGTGCCACATCGAGAGGGTGATTCTGAAGTAGATCAACCTGAACACGAGGGACCAAGCGACGGCGGTGCTGGTCATCGGAAACCACAAAATGGTGCCGGACATCAAAAGGGCGATTCTGGTAGAAAACCATCTGAACCCCAGAAACCACACGACGGTGCTGGTCATCGGAAACCACAAAATGGTGCCGGACATAGAGAGGGCGATTCTGAAGTGGATCAACCTGAACACGAGGGACCAAGCGACGGCGGTGCTGGTCATCGGAAACCACAAAATGGTGCCGGTCATCGAGAGGGCGATTCTGAAGTAGATCAACCTGAACACGAGGGACCAAGCGACGGCGGGGCTGGTCATCGGAAACCACAAAATGGTGCCGGACATCAAAAGGGCGATTCTGGTAGAAAACCATCTGAACCCCAGAAACCACACGACGGTGCTGGTCATCGGAAACCACAAAATGGTGCCGGACATAGAGAGGGCGATTCTGAAGTAGATCAACCTGAACACGAGGGACCAAGCGACGGCGGTGCTGGTCATCGGAAACCACAAAATGGTGCCGGTCATCGAGAGGGCGATTCTGAAGTAGATCAACCTGAACACGAGGGACCAAGCGACGGCGGGGCTGGTCATCGGAAACCACAAAATGGTGCCGGACATCAAAAGGGCGATTCTGGTAGAAAACCATCTGAACCCCAGAAACCACACGACGGTGCTGGTCATCGGAAACCACATAATGGTGCCGGACATCGAGTGGGCGATTCTGAAGTAGATCAACCTGAACACGAGGGACCAAGCGACGGCGGGGCTGGTCATCGGAAACCACAAAATGGTGCCGGACATCAAAAGGGCGATTCTGGTAAAAAACCATCTGAACCCCAGAAACCACACGACGGTGCTGGTCATCGGAAACCACAAAATGGTGCCGGACATCGAGAGGGCGATTCTGAAGTAGATCAACCTGAACACGAGGGACCAAGCGACGGCGGTGCTGGTCACCGGAAACCACAAAATGGTGCCGGACATCAAAAGGCCGATTCTGGTAAAAAACCATCTGAACCCCAGAAACCACACGACGGTGCTGGTCATCGGAAACCACAAAATGGTGCCGGACATAGAGAGGGCGATTCTGAAGTAGGTCAACCTGAACACGAGGGACCAAGCGATGGCGGAGCTGGTCATCGGAAACCACAAAATGATGCCGGACATCAAAAGAGCGATTCTGGTAAAAAACCATCTGAACCCCAGAAACCACACGACGGTGCTGGTCATCGGAAACCACAAAATGGTGCCGGACATAGAGAGGGCGATTCTGAAGTAGATCAACCTGAACACGAGGGACCAAGCGACGGCGGTGCTGGTCATCGGAAACCAGACAATGGTGCCGGACATCAAAAGGGCGATTCTGGTAGAAAACCATCTGAACCCCAGAAACCACACGACGGTGCTGGTCATCGGAAACCACAAAATGGTGCCGTACATAGAGAGGGCGATTCTGAAGTAGATCAACCTGAACACGAGGGACCAAGCGACGGCGGTGCTGGTCATCGGAAACCACAAAATGGTGCCGGACATCAAAAGGGTGATTCTGGTAGAAAACCATCTGAACCCCAGAAACCACACGACGGTGCTGGTCATCGGAAACCACAAAATGGTGCCGGACATCGAGAGGGTGATTCTGACGTAGATCAACCTGAACACGAGGGACCAAGCGATGGTGGTGCCGGTCATCGGAAACCACAAAATGGTGCCGGACATCGAGAGGGCGATTCTCAGGTAGATCAACCTGAACACGAGGGACCAAGCGATGGGGGTGCTGGTCATCGGAAACCACAAAATGGTGCCGGACATCGAGAGGGCGATTCTCAGGTAGATCAACCTGAACACGAGGGACCAAGCGACGGGGGTGCTGGTCATCGGAAACCACAAAATGGTGCCGGACATCGAGAGGGCGATTCTGAAGTAGATCAACCTGAACACGAAGGACCCAGCGACGGCGGTGCTGGTCATCGGAAGCCACAAAATGGTGCTGGACATCGAGAGGGTGATTCTGACGTAGATCAACCTGAACACGAAGGACCCAGCGATGGCGGTGCTGGTCATCGGAAAGCACAAAATGGTGCCGTACAACGAGAGGGCGATTCTGAAGTAGATCACCCTGAACACGAAGGACCCAGCGACGGCGGTGCTGGTCATCGGAAGCCACAAAATGGTGCCAGACATCGAGAGGGTGATTCTGACGTAGATCAACCTGAACACGAGGGACCAAGCGATGGCGGTGCTGGTCATCGGAAACCACTAAATGGTGCCGTACATCGAGAGGGCGATTCCGAAGTAGATCAACCTGAACACGAAGGACCCAGCGATGGCGGTGCTGGTCATCGGAAAGCACAAAATGGTGCCGGACATCGAGAGGGTGATTCTGACGTCGATCAACCTGAACACGGGGGACCAAGCGATGGTGGTGCCGGTCATCGGAAACTACAAAATGGTGCCGGACATCGAGAGGGCGATTCTGAAGTAGATCAACCTGAACACGAAGGACCCAGCGACGGCGGTGCTGGTCATCGGAAAGCACAAAATGTTGCCGGACATCGAGAGGGTGATTCTGACGTCGATCAACCTGAACACGAGGGACCAAGCGACGGCGGTGCTGGTCATCGGAAACCACAAAATGGTGCCGGACATCGAGAGGGTGATTCTGACGTAGATCAACCTGAACACGAGGGACCAAGCGATGGCGGTGCTGGTCATCGGAAACCACAAAATGGTGCCGTACATCGAGAGGGCGATTCTGAAGTAGATCAACCTGAACACGAGGGACCAAGCGACGGCGGTGCTGGTCATCGGAAACCACAAAATAGTGCCGCACATCGAGAGGGCGACTCTGAAGTAGATCAACCTGAACACGAGGGACCAAGCGACGGCGGTGCTGGTCATCGGAAACCACAAAATAGTGCCGCACATCGAGAGGGCGACTCTGAAGTAGATCAACCTGAACACGAGGGACCAAGCGACGGCGGTGCTGGTCATCGGAAACCGCATAACGTTGCCGGACATCGAGAGGGCGATTCTGAAGTAGATGGATCTGAACAACAGGGACCAAGTGACGGTGGTGCTGGTCATCGGAAACCACATGGAAATGACTCCAAAAATGGTCATTTCAAATCAAATTCAGGTTTAGGATCTCTTATCAAGATTGTGTCCACACACGAATCCGAAGCAAGTAGCGATGGGGGTGAAGATTCATATGAAAAACAGGGTAGAAATTCTGACGGAAGCTTTTATAAGGCATCTGGAAAGCAGTCAGATGATTCTTCAGCCAAATCGCAGAAGGACACTTACTTAGCTGAGAAGATAAACAAAGATGGTTCGAGAATACGTGAGGAGAAGGAACAAGAACAGAAAGCGGAGAATCAAGATCAGTTCGCTGATTCAAAGGAAACAAGGGTCAACGCTGATGGATCTTACAGCTCCGTTTCAAGAACTAGGAAACGACATCACAGCAGCAGTAGTTCGAGGTCATCAACACATTTCGAAAGTCGAAGCGTTTTTTAAGAAATTAATTGGAAAGTGGCGGCCATACGTATGCTTGCCTTTTCACTCCCACATGATTCATATTTTGAATGTGTTTGCAAAATAGTGCCGCCATTGCTCTTGACGAAAAATATGCTAATGTTTAATGGTATTTGAATGTAGACTTTATAAATAATATTTTATTATTATATCATGCATAAACAATCTTTTGTTTTATTTCTCTTTCCTCTTCTTTTTGTTTTCTAGTTTCAATTAAAAAAGAAGGCTGATTGTTTATTGTTTGTCTGCAGTACATGATCTAATAAACACACTTTTATACCGCATACATCCGGAGTAAACATGCTAGAGTGAATAGGCGTCTAATTCGATTGCATCACTGCTTACCATCTGGCGCGATTGCGGTCAAGCGCTAGTTTATAATTATGTAATTATAAAAAAAAAACACAATCTACAAGCGAGAAAATTAATGCTTTACCGTTTCTTTAAAATCTTTAAGGTCTATAAAATGAATCAGTTTTTTTTTTTAATAATTATAAACTAGTACTTGTACCAATCGTTGATGGTTAAGCGCGAAAGTTTATTAAGCCAATTCAGTTAAAAATCTTAGTGAGTAGGAAGGAAGACGGCAGTTGAGCGAGGTGATGTAATGTTAAACCTAAAATACGACCAACGATGCTGCGCCAGAGGGAGATTGATCTGGAAACCCTCCACGACCAAACTCCCGACACAACAATATTTGGCGCATCGTATCCGGCACACACCGCCACACAACTGCTCAGACCCGTCCTCCGTACGGCTGCTCCATACATCATGCCGGAACACGACGAATCGCTTGGCGGCAAGACTTTGTCTGCCGGCAGCCGATGTTATGACCTATCACTGAGAGAACTCTAAGAATGGTTGACAGATTTTTTGGCTTCTGAGTCTCTATTAGTAACGATTGACAGATAACAAGCGTGATGGTGCTTTCTCACACAAGGATTGTTTTCGGTGCGCACCTATCCTCAGAATGACCTTATAATGACCTAAAAATTCAAAATTTTATTTAGCGTTTTTAGCTAAAAACTTGGAAGACGTCATGTTACCAACCCACACTGGGCCAGCGTGGTAAGGGGGAATTGAAACAATTTTGACATTTTGTTTCATACACCAAACGCTATAGACAGAAATCATGTCATATTAGTACCAATCGATAGGTCATTCTTTATAATTGCGAATGACTAACAGAAATTGTAAACGTTAAATATTGCAGTATAAATCGACTCCCCTCAACTTGTTTCAACTCCCCTCATACCGAGGTAAGATGAAACAGGGGTCGAGGAGAGTTGAAACATATGATTTTTAAGAAGCAATAAGGGCTGTATAATAAAAAAAGATGATATAATTTAGGTAGTTAGTCATCATCATTCTCCTGCCCTTATCCCAATTTATTTGGGGTCGGCGCAACATGTTTTTTCTTCCACACATCCCTATCAGAAGCCATCTCGGCAGTCACCCCCTTCTTAACCATATCATCCTTCACACATTCCATCCATCGTTTCTTTGGTCTTCCCCTACTCTTATAGCCATCAGCATTCATAATTAAAACTCTCTATGTAATTTTTTTTTTTATATAATTCAATATAATCTTACCCTATTTATTCAATTCCACTCATACAGTCTTCCGAATTAGAACTGCTTTCTGTGTCTGTCGTTTCCGATTCACTGTCGTCTGCCGTATTTATGATAAATAACTCGTCAGTTATTCGATCTTTTTTCCAATATTCCTCTTCAAGCCGTTTAACATGATTGACTTCCTTTCGCCAGTCATCTGGAGTTATTGACGCCAACGCCCCCAATGTCAGAGCTTCAATGCGACTTTCCAACTGCTCCACATTTTTTTCTGACACCCTCATCTTTACCAGGTTCCAGATGTACTCAATGGGGTTGAGGTCGCAGTTGTAGGGTGGTAATCTAACGATCTCATGGCCATTGGCAGCTAATAAATTGTCAATTTTATAATTTTTCGGCGGTCTATGCCGTTTAATTAATAAATACAGTTCAGGTTTTGTACTGTCGTTGGAAAAGTCGATGTTGTGAGCTTGTAGCCAATCAACCATCAACTGTTTTTTATCGTTCATATTTGGTGGCCTATTCTCTTCCCTACTGTGATAAGGGGCGTTGTCCATCACAATTATGGAGTTGCGTGGTATGTTGGGTACTAATTTTTCTGTAAGCCACTTGGTGAAATTCTCAGCATTCATTTGATCATGGTAATCCCCCGTTTTGGTGTCTGCTTTAAACATCAAAAGGGCATTGTCAACAAAACCGCTTTCACTTCCCGCGTGAACTATTATCTATCGGCGGCCGGGGCTGTCGTTCCGTCTCACTCCGACATCGGTTGCTGTTTGCCAACATTTTTTTACCGTGTAGTGTGCGTGTATCCACGTTTCGTCGAGATAAATAACGGGTCTTTTGTTATTATCAAGCGAGTCATTTTCTTTCATACGTCGTAAATATTTAGCCCTCCACGCTTGAATTTGGGGTCTTTCAATTAGAGCCAGTCTTTTTTGGTAGCATTGTTTAAATTGGTAGCCTAAATCACATTTAATTATTTTTCTTAATGTAGTTTCACTATTGGTATAATTAAGGTCTAATTTTGAAGCCGCCAAGATTTTGCGCATTGTGGGTATTTCTCTCCTCATCGTATACATTGAATGTATAATATTTCTTAAAGCTGTTAAGGAAAACCCGTCGAAATATTCCTTCTTTTGTCTTTTTCCTTTAGTAGGAGTTCTCATTTTGCTGCCACTGGCTGTTGCCGACTCATGCTCTCGTCGCAATTTAGTCACAGTATTTTTTTTGCAACGCCTGTGGCACATGCCACACGCTCCGTGACTTTGGTTTAGCTGTTGCTTCGGTATTAAAATGTCCTCAGTAGTGTCCGAAGTACTTTTTAAAGCACGGTTTATACTTTCAAGAACTAACTTACAGTCCTCTTTTTCTTTAACAAAATAATTGTCCACTTTAATTATAATTTCACGAGCACGATTGTGAATTAATTTCTTACTCATTTTAACGAGTAACAGCTAACAAAACTAAACAAAAAAACTCAAGAACAACAATAAAACAGGATAACAAAAACAAAAAACTAACAAAAATATTCGATGTGCGTAAGTGGGTAAGCGCGGACTGAACTTGCGAACGGTACTGACGGTGCGAGGTCGACTACGTCACCAAGATGGCCGCCGATCGCAATATCATCGTGCGGGGCTAGTACCATTGAGCGTTTGTGTGAAGTTTTCTCTCTACCGGGTTATCTAGGCACTCAATTTCACTTGTTCACTTTTTTTTTTGTAGTGTGGCACTAGTTATGACTTTGTGCCAATGTCAAGTAAAATAAAAATCTTCAAAAGCTCTTCTTTCTTTCTCTTATGGCTTCGCACGGTTTGTGCATTTAGCCAATGTCACGTAATGAATTATTCATGTCGAAAAAGACGGCCGCGAGTACCGAACACTCAAGAGGAAGTTTTGGTACAAAGCCATGATGTGGCCACTATGCTACAATATTTCACTGTTCTTTATGAATTATTCACTGAATGCACTTTTTACTACATAAATCACGCGTTTTTAATTAGTAAACGACACTATAAATAATTTAAAAGTCCAATGAAAAATGAGCGTGGCACTCATCTTAGCTTCCCGCCAAAAGTAAACGACACTATAAATAATTTAAAAGTCCAATGAAAAATGAGCGTGGCACTCATCTTTGCTTCCCGCCAAAACTCCCCTTGTTCACTTTAACGAACAATGGAACTACCTACTTAAATAGAGTTGTAAATCTTCAGCAAGTTTATTCAAAGTTAGTAACAGCTCTATATTAGATCTCATCATCGCATGTTCGTATTTCGGAATATAGACGATTATTTCCGAAGTGCAAATTTTTCTTCTACAGGTTTTTTTTTTAACAATTGTAAACTAACGCTTGACCGCAATCCCGCCTGATGGTAAGCAGTGCTGCTATCGTTGATGGCAAAGTCCGCTTGTTTATTAAAAAACTTAGTGAATAGGGGGGAAGACGGCAGTTGAGCGAGGTGATGCAATGTTAAACTCAACAACACGATCAACAATGCTGCGCCAGAGGGAGATTAATCTGGAGACCCTCCACGACCAAACTCCCGACACAACAACATTAGGCGTATCGTATCCGGCATACATCGCAACACAAATGCTCAGACCAGTCATCCATACGGCTTCACCAGACATCACGCCGGAACACGACGAATCGCTTGGTAGAGGATTTTATTTTTTTGTATATTTTTATGCTTATTTACTTTTTATCGTCATCATCATCACAGCGTTAATCCCAGTCGCATCCGAAGCCTGGGTGCTTTTAGAGTCTGGGGTCCGCTTTACCAGTCCAACTGCTGAAATGGCTAAACTTCGACATTTTCCGTGAAGCGACTGCCGTCTGAATTCCACAACCCGAAGGCGACATCGAAGCATTGCAGTTAGACCAATTGTTGGACTTTTGAGGGCTCCAACAACCCGTAACGACTGCCACTAGATGTTTGTATGGCAACCGGGACCAACGGCTTAACGTGCTTTCCGAGGCGCGTCCAGACCAGTGCAAGTATTCATATTCATGCATACAGATACTTGCACTGTGCGGGGATTGAACCCGCGCCACCTTGCGCAGCGGCCGCTTCCGCTACCGCTACGCCACGGAGGCTGTCAAACTTATTTACTTTTTATCGTGACACTGGAAAAACATACAGGAATTACATGTGTCCTGGACCTGTCCATTTAGTCCAAGCAGTTGTTAATAATCGTTTAACTCAACTCAGAACTGAAGGAGCTCAACGACTGACGAACAATAAATGACTGACGAACAATAAATGACCGCACGGTTGCCGATGAAGGCCAGCCCGCGCCGCAGCTGAGCCAGTAATATCATAATGTCCCAACAATGACCTCTGAGTTTGTTTCGGCGTTTCTTCTCAGAGCTAGTACTAGGAAACGTCGTGGTCATCAAACCATTAAGAATACATTCGATCCAGCCGTCCCTTGCTGTCCTCTCTAGCGACGCCCTAAGCCGAGGTTCGTACCCCACAGGGGGTGCCCTTAGTGCGTAGTCGCCCAATTTTAATTTAGTTTTAAGTGCTCCTGGCTGGAGGCTTTAATTTTAATTAAGGCATCCACAGGAAAGTCCGGTTAAGTAGTTACGGCCTCTAATGGCCACCTACGAGATACCACATCAAAAAAAAAAAAAAAAAAGTTGGCGCTGACTTCTGCGCTGCGTGTTCGATTTCTGCACGGAACAAATATTTGTACATGTGAGTTTATATGTTTGTAAACGCACCCACGATACAGGAGAGGGGCAACGATTTATAAGAATAAATAAAAAATCACTTCAGATGCTGCTTTCCATGCATCCTGTACGTAGTGGACATCGAACACGTACGCTCATGCAGAATGCAAGTGCATCATTTCTACATAACTACCCTTAGCCCTTCCATATTCCGCACATTCATTGCGAATTTTTTAAACTCAACGATTTTCAAAGTTTTTGATTCTCCAGATTAAAATATTCATATCAAGATTAAAATATGAGGTGTCATCCTACTCTGAGGACACGGTGGAGGTTTGCCCGGCTTAGTTAGAGCACCGCCGTGCAGCCGTCTTCGTAGCAGCGATCGGCGGCGATCTCTCGCGTCCGACCCTGGTCCAGGCCAGGCAGAGTGATTGGCAGGTCGTGGCATGCAGTGATGCTGGCAGTGATGGAGGCGGAGCGCAGAAGACAGCGGGAATCCCTGCGCCCTCACGCCGCAGGAGACATCCTGGTCGGGAGACGACATCGACCTCCCAGCCACCGTAGGCGCTGGCCTGCGGGCGGTGAGCAGCTCGCCGCCCGGTAAGGACCAAGTCCGGGTCAACGGTGTTTCACGCGCGCCTCAAAGCGATTTCAGCACATCGTGACGAAGTGCCCAGGAGGCATCGGTCAAGAAGACCGATGCCTCCTGGGTCAGGGTTGCGGATTGGTTAAAAAAGAAACCGTGGCTCTGGTCGTCGCACAGGCAATTGAGGAAACATGTTGGGTTTTAGTCAGTAAAAGTCTGACACGTCCTTCCGCTCCGCCCGGAGCGAAAGAAGTCATTTGATGATTTCCCAACAAAAAAAAGGTGTAATCCTACCAGACAGATGTAATCGAATCAAATATGTGACATCTCTATCAAACGATATTTTATCGAACTTGTTTCATAATTTAAACTGACAATTGCTCAATAACAACGAATAAACAAATAGAAAACCACATTTACTTACTGTTTAGGACATAATAGCTACTTATAATAAAAAAAACACTATAAATTTATTATGCACCATCCATTAAAAACGTAACTTTATTATGTCGGATTAGAGTTTAATTTAGCCTGAAAGTTTTCCATTAAAATGAAGCACTTTAGCTACCTAATAAAGTCATTTAAGAACTCATTACAATTACTAGATACTAATGATATTGTAATGGTATAATTTTGTACTTATAATGATATGGTATATGGTATTAATGTTCAATAAACATACATGGTACAACAATGTGTCTAAAAACCCATATTAGCAAAATGTTCTGTCCTTGTCAGTTGTATGGAGAAACGATATGATAGACAGAGACAAAAAGAAAGAAGGTGTGCTATTAGTGTCAAGTTTTTAGTGGCGAGTATGAAGTTGTGGAATAAGTGACGTCATGTTTTTTGAATATACTGTTAACTGAGCATAATACTTAATTAAATGATTATATCTCTTCTACTTATAGTGTTTCATTGCGAAAGTTGGCAGTGTTTTATAATTCAATTTGTATATCTTAATGGGACCACGACGATTCTGTAAACATTTCACGGAAAACTTATGTAGATAAAGTGATTGAGAGATTTGGTTTAAAACGGTCTCCAAAGCCTGGAGCACAGCCAGCCTGTCGGTGTTCTAAAGAATGCATTTTGGAGAGTGTGCGCAGGAAACTTACGACTTAATTCCCCCATCTCCGTTCCATCATTGGACGACCCGCCG
The DNA here is from genome assembly GCA_017933935.1 of Sesamia nonagrioides. Lineage (NCBI taxonomy): Eukaryota > Metazoa > Arthropoda > Insecta > Lepidoptera > Noctuidae > Sesamia > Sesamia nonagrioides. Next base: position 312,767 of record JADWQK010001910.1, on the reverse strand, counting down.
TACAGCGAGTTTTTACCCTTACGTTGTTAACACCACTACGATACGAACGAAGCGTTTCACCTCGTCTTTTATACCGCATACATCGAGGGACTGGAACAATTTGCCAGCGGCGGTGTTTCCGTCTGACTACAATTTAAGTGTCTTCAAGGGTACAGTGAATAGGCTCTTTAAAGAGCGCGCTTTACCATCAACGATTGCATCACTGCTTACCATCATGCAGGATTGCGGTCAATCACTAGTTTATAAGTACCTAGGTATAAAAAAAAGTTACAAGATTAAAACTAATTCACTACCTCTTTTTTTAAATAATCATAAACTAGTGCTTCACCGCAATCCCGCCTGATGGATAGCAGAGATGCAATTGTTGATGGTAAAGCGCGCGCGGCAGTTGAGCGAGGTGATGCAATGTTAAACCCAACACCACGACCAACGATGTTGCGCCAAAGGGAGACTGAACTAAATACTAAACTTTGATAAACAGAACAAAAAACAACTAAAACTTCAAAAAACTTAACAATTATTTTAAATATAAAAACTTTTTTACAAAAAAACAACCGACTTCCAAAAACCACTACAAAGTGAAAAATAACTAATTTCGGAAGACGGTGTCTTTGGTTTTGTATATTCTTTTTTGACACCGACTTCCGAAATTAGTTATTTTTCACTTTGTAGTGGTTTTTGGAAGTCGGTTGTTTTTTTGTAAAAAAGTTTTTATTTTACACTTTTTAGTTGTTAAAAGTACTATTTATTCAGTTGCATCCGGTCAGACTGGAAGCTGACGCAAATATAGTTGTAGTGCTTTAAAATACTTAATGAAAATGCTAAGAAATGCACTAGTCGCCCCTGCAATTTTTGAAAGTTTCCCTTGTTTTCTCTGGTCTTCCACCATCAAACCCTGATATCCTTACCATGGGACCACCTTGCGAACGTCTTCTTTCTAACAGAAAAAGAATTATCAAAATCAGTTCATAAACGACGAAGTTACGCGCGAACAAACATAGAAAAAAAAAAGCATATATACGGTCGAATTGAGTAACCTCCTCCTTTTTGAAGTCGGTTAAAAAGTAGTAATTTTAATTTTCTTATCAATCAGAAGGCCAAATTCTGCCGAGGATGTTCGAAAGAGAGACCATGGCCCCTTGGGCAGAGGCAAGTGAAGGAACACGGGTGGGTTTTATTCAGTAAAAGTCCCATCGTTTGTGGCACGTTACCAAATATATCTCCTTTTTCTTCTTCAGCCTATAGAGGTCCACTGCTGGACAAATGCCTCCCCCAAGGCTTTCCACAATGACCGATCTTGTGCTGTCCACATCCATCGGCTTCCCACGAGCTTCACCAGGTGATCGGTCCACCTTGCTGTGGCCTTCAGGTACGTGGCCGCCACTCCAGAACCTTACTGTCCCCTCGGCCATCGGTTACACGAGCAATGTGCCCTGCTCACTGCCACTTAAGTTTAGCGACTTGAAGAGCTATGTATGTCGGTGACTTTGGTTCTTCTGCGGATCTCCTCATTTCTGATTCGATCACGCAGAGAAATTCCGAGAATAGTTCTTTCTATCGCTCTTTGTGTGACTCTAAGCCTTCGTATGAGGCCCATTGTGAGCGACTACGTTTCAGTTCCGTAAGTCATCACTTTGGTATCTTGGACAACGAGAAGATGTAGCGTAGCTTCCTGAACGCTGCCCAGCCGAGCTGGATTCGAGGAGACACCTCTTTCTCGAAGTTGGACCTACCTAGTTGGACTGTTTGTCCCAGGTATATATATACTCGTCAATAACTTTGAGTGCAGAGCAACCAACTAGAATACTCCAAGGCAAACCCTGCATTGCTGCTGCAGAAGCTGGGTTTGCCCATGCTCCAAGGCGGAATCCTTAAATCATCTTTCTAACTTCTTGTATGTTCAATAACATAATATACTAAAACTGTATTATTGAACTGTAAAGGCGTTCACCTTCACAATCATCATCATCATCCCAGCGTTAATCCCAGTCGCATCCGAAGCCTTTTCAGCTTTTGAAGTCTGGGGTCCGCTTTACCAGTCCAACTGCTGACATGGCTAAACTTCGACATTTTCCGTGAAGCGACTGCCGTCTGACCTCCACAACCCGAAGGCGACATCGAAGCATTGCAGTTAGACCAATTGTTAGACTTTTTTTTGAGGGCTCCAACAACCCGTAACGACTGCCACTAGATGTTCGTATGGCAACCGGGACCAACGGCTTAACGTGCTTTCCGAGGCACGATCAGACCAGTGCAAATATTCATATTTATGCATACAAATATCTGCACTGTGCGGGGATCGAACCCGCGCCACCTTGCGCAGCGGCCGCGTCCGCTGCCGCTACGCCACGGAGGCTGTCACCTTCACAATAAGACCAACAATTGCCTATCAAAGATCTGACCGATCTGGTCCTTATTAACACGTTAAACGCCGCCTTGATTTTTGAGTTTTTCTGTTTGGGCCATGGGGGACACCATGTAGTCGACATGCGATTGTTCCGTTAGGGCCGCGGGGGACACCATGTGTCCGCGAGCTAGGGGCGACTTTAAGCGTGTCGTTTGAGCCGTCGGGCATAAATGTGAAGCAAATATGTATTAGACGTGACCCCCACGGCCCTGTAGACAAATTACTTGCACTTGGTTTTTAGAAAAAGATATGACTTAGAAAAATATGTCATATAATGTATTGGGACAAGAGTATCAATGTGAGTGTATCATTATTTCATAATTTTATTTAAATAATGTGATAGTTATTGTGGTTTTCAAACAATACTAGCCAAAATATTAAGGTTTTACTATAAATTAGTAGAATACAGTAAAATATTAATAAGTAATTGTACTCATTCATCGGGGGTAGTTTGCTAAGTGAAATCGCATGTGTCAATAGAAAATTTAGGAAGTTTTACCTATCCCATAAATATTATTAATGCAAAAAAGCTTTTTATCTCTGGCAAATCAGTACTTAGGTGACCAGTTACAAATTCATGCTGCCTTGGAAGCCTGGCGCGTGGCAATTCTGTTAATAGCGAACTGATTCGTATCGTCAACTATCTTCTGAAAAACTTTATCAGGAACCAAAAAGCAGTAAAAATCTGCAGGTTTTTTGTAAGTCATTGCTAAGCGAAGGTAGGTAGGCAAGCCAGGATTTTCTATGAAAGGTATTATTTGACGTTGGTTACCTCTAGGCGGTATACGTATAAACTGTGTTGTTTATCCCGAGATGTCTGGATATGGACGCTCATCTAACTCACTTTCGATTACCATTATACGACGACGTTTGCGTGGAACCGGGTGGATTATCACGTCTCCATCGAAGCTTATATGGAAACTATTATTTAACAAATTAAATTCTAATTTTTCTATTTGTGATAAATCGTCCTGAGTTATAGCGAATTCATCGAAGAAATCCATTATGTGTAAACAATATTATTTTTACATAAACATGAAAATAAAGTAATTACTTGCGAGATAAATAATAAAAACAACGTGCTTCCAGTGTTCACTAACACATAATAAGTGCTCGGGGCAGGAGCGGGGATGGCCGACACCTTGACCCCCACGGCCCCCGCTAATGGACATGCGAATTATTTACCCCGTACGCCATGGGGGACAACTAATGAGTGACACTACTGTTTTAGAAAAATTAAGCCACAAATTACATTTATTCGATGTTTTTTAGGTTATTTACCACATTTTATAACCCCTCGTACAATAAAAACTTATACATGAAATTATATAAACTTGTTATTTTTGGCCTGGCTCTATCGACTACTTAAGTGAGGCCCACATGTTGTCCCCCATGGCGTTTAATGTGTTAAGTACATAGAGATTGTGAAAATAAACTAAATTAGGTAATATCGATGTTCGGTAAGTACTGTCCGCGGGCGCTGGAAACCTTTAGTCCACGTTGGGTACCATGGAGGTAAGATTAGAAGCGGATAGGCCGTATAGAGAGCATAGAGAAATTATGGTTTAAGGAGGTTTTATAGTTAAAGATGCTTGGTCGCTTTTAGTTCCTAAAATTAATAATAAATTGTATAAGAGCTCTTGCAGCACTTACAAAATTTTTTTTTCTTGCATTTTTTGTTTCATTGACCTATGCAGCGTAGCACCTTCTAAATTTTTTTTATATTTTTTTAAACTCAAAATACGCCTATTATATCATTTGATCTGTTTAATCTAGGAAAAAGTCAGGAAATTATATGACAAGTCTAAAACTGTATGCCACTGTTAAACGCTTTTTGGGTCCCCGAGCTCATATGAATAAACGTGTTAAAACAAGCAAACCGAGTTGAGAAGACTTGTGCACTTCTTCAAGTTTACATCTATGTAATAGCAGTTTACACGTTTATTCATGTTGATAAAGCATATAATGCTAATTTTTAACGTGTCAATGAGAGTTTTAAAATATTTTTTATTTATAATTAAAGTACTGCATTGCCTCCTACGGAATTTAATCGCATTGTTTATTTTACATGAATAACTGTATAATGAAAGTTTACTGTGATTTAGTCATAGAAATTCACAAGAATAAAAAAAATAATTGGTTTTTCTTATATTGTCGGAAAGCGGTTTAAACTAAAATACATATATCTATAGAACATCTAATATAATGATATATTTTTTTATCTTTAATTTGGCATAATTTGTTTAACCCTATATACCGCCAAACAACAGTTATTCAAGTTTTATTTTTTCCTGAAAAGTTGTCGCTTTTGACTTACAAGTTTTGTCACGTAGCAAAATATAGCAGCAGGCGACATCTCGTGGACTCGGGCTGAACTCGGGTCACATATTTTGCATCGAGCCGAGAGATGGCGTTGCGCGAAAGGACGGTCGTTAATATAATAAATAAATTCAAATAAAAAACGACTGGGTAAAATAATATAAAAAAGGACTTAGGATAAAGATATTAAAAAAATAAGAACCAACTCATGAGTCTGAAATTAAAATACAAGTCGCGGAACGCACTAGTCTATGGTTCAGGAAAAGACAATTGGGAGCGGTCGATCGGAAGGCGAGAGAAGCTTCCAGAGAAACGACCGAAGCTTGCCCGGTGTCGCGGGGTTTTGGACGTGGCTGGTACGCAAGGTTGGCGTGTGGCGCAATAAACCCCATGGGGTGGTGCATCTAACGTCTGGCTCATCTTTCTATTTGGGGTCCGTCTCATATTCCTGGTAATTTCAGATATAGATGTAAAGGTGCGAACTGGGAATTTTTTGGCTCGCTTTTTGCGTGTCACGCCAAGGAGTTCACTCGGGACGGGCTGTCAGCCGAAGAAAGTGCTGACATTATGTCAGAAACCTTTACCTACTGTGCTGACATCGCCATTGGTCGTGGATCTATGACCAATATTCGTAGATGTGACTGGTGGAGTGATTATTTAGTTGAACAGCGCAAAACATATCGCAGAGCGCGTAGACAGTTAAATAAACTCAAGAGCCGAAAGATTACTGGAGATCTTCTTACGTCCGCTTTAAATGCTTTTAGAGTTGCCAAGTCACGCTATAAAGCATCGGTGGAAAAATCTAAGGGTAACTTGTTGCGGAAAATCGTTGACAAACTTGACAGGGAGGGTCCGTGGTCTCCCTTATATCACGAATTTAAAGCTAACAGATCGGTCGACCTTGCATACGTTCAAAACATTAAGGTCAATGATAAGCATACCACGGGCATAGAGGAAACAACAAAAGTACTAATTAATACACTTATCCCTGATGATTCACCGGCTAACGATAGCGACTACCACCAACAGATTCGAGCGTGGGCTCCTGTGCCACCTGAATCACCAATGTCAGACGTATCATCTAATGACGAATTTATAAATATTGTTAGAAAACTACCGGTCAACAAATCATCAGGGGAAGATAAAATATCTAATAGGATGATTAAAGAAGCGTGTAAAACAGCGGGTGATGCCATCTTAACTGTATATAACCGATGCATTGCTGAAGGCGTTTTTCCTCGTAAATGGCGACGCGGTTTCATACGAATAATACCAAAGTGTGGTGATAAACCACCGGATGATCCGAAGTCATATCGGCCTATCACGCTTCTACCATCTTTGGGGAAACTTCTTGAGCGCCTCATCGTTCCACGGTTACTACCGAACGGTCCAAAATTTCATAGTAATCAATATGGCTTCACCATCGGTAAATCAACAGTCGACGCGGCGCTTTCTGTCAGAAGAACCGTTAACCAGTCGGAACACAAGTACGTGATTGGTATCTTTTTGGATATTTCTGGGGCTTTTGATAACGCTTGGTGGCCTATGCTGTTGTTAAAATTAAAAAACCGCGGTTGCTATAGAAACATATATAATCTCGTTTACTCGTACTTTATAAACGGTTCCGCGGTACTTAAGCTCGGTCATTTTTCTAGTACTAAAGCACTGACCATGGGATGTCCTCAGGGTTCAGTTGTCGGTCCTTATTTATGGAATTTGGGTTTTGATGATTTTCTCGCGATCCCGCTTCCTTGCGGCTGTTCACTTACTGGTTACGCGGACGATGGCCTACTGCTCATTCAATCAAGTACCCGAGCCGGACTTGAGAACTTGGCCCATACTTGCCTAAATCTAATATCTCAGTGGGGTGATCGTAACCGCCTAGCGTTTGCGCCGCATAAAACCTATCAACTTCTACTAAAAGGTAATCTTAAATCATTGCCTACTATTAAATTTAATAACGTTCCCGTTAAAAAACAGCAATCCGTATGCTACCTTGGTATGGTCTTAGAAAGGAATTTTTCATTTATCGAACATATAAAAATAGTTGGCGAAAAAGCTAAAAGGAACTTTTATGCCCTAACTAGAATATCCAAAGCAACTTGGGGTCTATCATTCCTAACTTTAAAAACTATATATGGAGCTACCTACTTAGGATGTATGTGCTACGGTGCACCTGTTTGGGCCGATAGGGCCAGCATAGGGGCGGCGCGACGTAAACTGCTTCAAAGCCAACGTTTGGCATTGATATTTTTATGCAAGGCGTATAGAACAGTCAGTACTGAAGCCTTACCCGTTCTGGCAGGTGTACTTCCAGTCGATCTTGAAGTACAGCGACGTGCTTCAATGTACTACTCCGCGAGGGGGGAGGCCATGGACACTAACTTTGTTACACGACGCGACCTCAATAGAATTTCTAGATTATTTAAACCTCAGACTGACGTCTGGGAGGACCTCTTATCCGAATGGCAAAGTAGGTGGGATAATTCCATCAAGGGCCGGCACCTCCATCTGTTCTTTCCATCCGTTGGCGATCGGCTGGCTAAGACATGGCTGGAGGTTGACCACTGCGTTGCCCAATTTCTCACAGGTCATGGCAGCTTTAAAAGTAAACTGTATTCTTTTAAACTTGTTCCTTCGCCTTTGTGTCAGTGTTCTACATCGAACTGTGAATTTGAACAGTCCGCACATCACATCTTGTGGGAGTGTATTCTTTGGCAGAATGAACGCAATATTATGTTGGATAGTGTACAAGTTACATCCGGAGTTGTTTATTATACGGACCTTGTTGAAACTAGAACTAATTTCCGTGCGTTCAGGCGCTTTTGCCATACCTATTATTGGAATCAATTGTAACAGCAAATACCTACTTAGGACCCATTAACTTGATCAAATGTTATTCCGTGGTGCTTGGCAATCTGGGCTTCTCCCAGTTGCAATAATGTCCCTTTGTGCCGATTGGCCTAGTTCTGTTCTGTCTCCTGCTTATTATGGAGGGAAGTGGAAAAATATCTTTTTTCTTACTCCTCCGCTATTCTTTTCTGATTAATTTCGTTGCGGGACCCAAGACAGTTGAAACGTTTCTCCGGGACTCGTCGAGCTTCATTGCTCGGCGTTTTTCTGGCGGTCTCCACTGTTGATTCTGGCTTTCAGGAGTTGCAGTGGGTTGGGAACAGTGTGGCGGGTTTTGAACCCTGATGGTACGGCACATCAAGTTCTCTTTCGACGACGACTAGACAGGTATAAGCTGTCATGATTATTTTGCTCCTGGTGTTCCCGAGATACCTAATCCCGCAGGCCGCGTCCAACCGTGCATTAATCTGACACCCGTCAGTTAGTGAAGCCAAGGGTCTTTGTACCGTAATCCAGAAGCGTTAGTCAGGAGAGCTAATCCAAAACGTAGACTCCCTGTCCTTGTTACTTTGTTTTGATGTATCCAGTGAGTGAGAGTGGGTTTCCGACAGGTTGCATGTAAGTAGGCTATTGGCTTGATATTGTGTGCATAACCTGAGATACTTTTGTAACAACTGAGCCGTGATCACAACGGTTCACCTCACGAATCCTCATCAAGCGACCCTGAGCTTGCAGAATTGTCTCATGTGAATTCCCTGTCCCACTCCGACCCGAGACGGAGTGAGTCAGGAAATCGGCTAGGTAAGTTAGGAGATTGTTTTGTCATATATTTATGACACAGGGTAATTATAAAAATAAATTTGTAATTGTGTCCATTTATTGTTTTATTTAATGCTCCTAGCTACCAAGTATTTACATAATTAAATTTACTGTAACTGTGTTTTATAAGCGTTACAGGTTATTCTGAGGGGCCATCGAAATGGCCATCATTTATATTACCGTGAAAAATTAATCCATACTAATATTATAAATGCGAAAGTAACTCTGTCTGTCTGTCTGTTACGCTTTCCCGCTTAAACCTCTCAACCGATTTTGATGAAATTTGGCACAGACAATCTTTAGACCCTGAGAAAGAACATAGGCTACCTTTTATCCCGGAAAAAATTGATGTTCCCAAGGGAAATCTAAAAAGCGCGATATAACTGAACTCCACACGGGCGAAGCCGCGGGCGGAAAGCTAGTTAATAAATAATTTGTTGATATCATTTAGCACCATATTTTATGGCGTTGAAAATATATAATATAAAATACATGTACATATTCTAACCTATGTTTTACCTAGTTTTGTAGACTATCTCCCTTTCCACTTCATCCACTCATATACACTATAGACAAATTGTTAAACTGCTTTTCTTTCCGAGTTAGTTTTTTTTTTATATAAAAATACTAACTCGTTTCCCTACTTTTAAACAAAACAAAAAAAAAAAAAACTGTGTTTGTGGCCAAAGCAAAAACCGCCCGGCGCCAAAATAAAAAAAAAATTAAAATAATTTATCTGAAGGCGAAAGCGTGATACGCGAAATTATAATGATCTTGTGTATTTATCAATCTCAGATTGTACGTTGATATAAATATAATCTATTATACAAATAATCCATACATCTCTCAAGTTCATGTGGGTGACGTAAACTTGGAAGATTAATGAATGATTGAATGAGAACTTCATTGAATGATTATAATTGTTTCTTTTTTGTTCATGTAGAATTACTGTTTAAGAAATTTTTGCAGTGTGTAGATTTTAAACGCATGTTTTATTTTTATTATTTTATTTAGTGAATACAACTTTAGTGGACCTAAAAATAAAATAAACTTTCATGAAATCATGACATTTGAGGCAATTTTCTAACTTACGAAGTTGTGTTGCTGAATAATTAATGATAATAATTCTCTGAAGTCAACTGTTACTTTTGTGAATATTGTACAACATATGGGAGGATCCTGAGAACGTAAATAAATTTGAATTTATCGGCTCATTTCAGGATATAAAAGCTACTAGTTGTGATTCAGTATCTTTAACACAATCTTTGCCACCAGATGACTGGATCCATCAATCCTGAGCACAGCACGCTTCCTACCTCACAGCATCCACATAAACTAGCTTCTATTAGTGATATAATGGGACGCAGATAAGGGTTTAAACGCACAGTTTAAGGGGAAAGCGCTTTAAAGCCCCACAGAAGGCACAAATGACAGATTTAGTGCTGTTTAATTAAGCGATTCACGATACGGTCCGCTTTAATGTATTTTATCTGATTTTTGAAGTTATTTACAACACGTTATCAAGGGAAACGAGTAGTTTAGATGTTAAGTTTTGTGATAACAAAGCGTTTAAGTTGGATTTATGGCGTTAGAGAGAAATGTTGTGAGGTAAGCTCCTGCAAGTGCTGTATTCAAGTCATGCATCGTTGTGTGGGACGCTTAATGAAGCAGTAACAGGTGTTATTGTCGATCATAAATGGTTGGAGTGACGGGAAGCATTGCCGGACGAAGGAAAGCATGTAGTGATTTAAATTACAAGTCTGCTTTGGATTATGGATTCGTTGAGGTCAATTATGAATAAGCGAATCGGAAGTATTATGCCTCTTATATTGGCCGACAAAGGCAGTGTAGGTTTGTAAAGATATATGAGTGTATTTTTGTAGACCGGTGTGGTTTAAAAAGCATCTCAGATATCGATTCTAAATAGTCTTCATTAACGATCTGACGAAGAATATGTCTGGACTTTAAAGAGATCAAGGAGAGAGAGAGCTTAAGAGCTTATTACCTTAGAGTTTCGGGCTTTCTTCTCAGAGTAGGTAGTAAGTTAGGAAATGCCGAACTCTTGCAGTTAAAAAAAAACCTGCTATGAGCGTGTCTGGCCATACTCGGTGGTAGGCCATAATATCGGCTGCCGGCAGAAGTTACTACCCACCAGACAAAGTCTTGCGAACAAGTGAAACGTCGTGTTCAGGCATGATGTCTGGTGAAGCCGTACGGAGGACGGATCAAGTGTGTTGCGATGTGTGCCGGGTACGATGCGCCAAATGGTGTTGTGTCGGGAGTTTGATCGTGGAGGGTCTCCAGATCAATCTCCCTCTGGCGTAGCATCTTAATGAATAGGCCCTTAATAAACTAGCGCGCTTTACCATCAACGATTGCATCATGCTTACCATCAGGCGGGATTGCGGTCAAGCACTAGTTTATAATTATATATATTAAAAAACTCCGTGTAGTGTTTCGTAGTTTCTTGTCCGTCCCAATAAGTAACCCCACTTTAGAGTTAAATAAGAGGTAAAAAATAGGTTATGTGTTGCATAAAGTTATACTAAGTATAGAATCCTAAAACGAGGTCTACAAAGGACGGTGATAACTAAAGAAAGAGTTATAGATTCCAAATATTAAATAGCTCATACCCGTCCCCTCCCGATTCCATCAACTCAGTAAAAATCTTAACAGCGCGAAGTAGCCCAAAGTATGGCGCCTTCTCTCGGGAAATTGGGTTACTATTTTATACAAATTGGATGGGTTATGTATGGTGGATTTTTGGTGGTAATTTTGTATTCTGTCAACCGATTTTGATAATTCTTTTTTCATTTGAAAGAACATGAGTTAAGGATATTAAAACACATAAACAGAGATAAAACATGCTTGCATTATTCGGTTAAATTACAAACTTAGTTCAGAAATTATTTTGTATAATTTTTCAAAAATTGTTCAACCAATCGAGTTCAAAATAATTTTCCTAGAACGTCTTTATAAAGTTCTACATTTGAGATTTTTTTTATATTTTTTGAAGTTATGGTACAAAAGTGAGAAGAGGGGTCGTTTTTTTTTGTCGATTATTTAACGGACACTGAGACTATCCGCGGACGGAAAGACAAACTTAGCGAAACTGTGAGGGTTCCTAGTTGACTACGGAACCCGAAAAATAGATTTGTAAAAGTATTTATACAGAAAACAGCACATCAAGCTTCTATAATATGTCAAATTTCTTAATTAGATTTTCAACTTCATCGCTAAAGCATTATGGTTCAAGGTTGATTGAGAATATTTGACAGTTTCGGACAGCTGGACCCGCAGTCGTCCGTAAAAGCCTACTTCCAAAAAATAAATCCAAAAGATACGCACACCTTTGGTGGCCTAAATCAGTTTTCTTCTAGAAAATGTTGTTAGCGAAGTAAAAAAAAACCTCAGATCTTTCAAACCCCTTCCCTCCATTTTTCTTTTTCTCTAATTTCTACACGACCTATGCAAAAATGCTTAAAAAGGCAGCTATACAACGTGTAACATAAAGGGTATATACATGACAAAGGCATGGCATCTTTATATGATATCAAACGATGTTGGAAGGGTTTTTTAATCCTATCTCTTTATGTTAGGAAGTTATGAGGAAAAACACCGCCTGTGATAGGCTACTATCATACTAGTCGCACAGAGATATTGAAGACATTTATTTGATTTTGGCAAGTAACGTGACGGGTAACGAGTAGTTATTAACGTATGTAGTGTGCTGCCACGTTTGTTATGATTTGATTTTAAGAAACACACGAACCAAAAGTTTAGTACCAATTTTTTGAGTATTTTATTTTGAGTTGAAACCCTTCCGATATCGTTTGATATCATCTAAAGATGCCATGCCCTTGGTATGTATATACCCTTATTGTTACACGTTGTATATGTCAAATTTGAACAAGCCACGTGACCATAATAAGTAACAGAGCTTATTACCTAGCATACGCTGATCCTAAGAAAAGCCACTCATATCTTGGCTCTGATATTACCCTGATGAGTTGTAAGCCCCAACTTACCCAACTACTGTGGGTTAACACAAAACAGTATTGCAACACGAACAAGCACCGTCCTTACCCCGCTAATGGTCAGCGAGCACTAAATTATATCCAGAGGCAGGTATTTCTCGTTGTCTGATAAACAAAATTAATTACTGTACCGATAGTACTTTGTTTAGTTTCCGACGTATCTCTAAATGTTTAGTTCATCGGAGTTGCATTTTCTCAGTTACGCTTTGTTGTTGTTTTGGTTGACTATTTCGTAGAGTACATAGTGCATTGGGGAGTTCAAGTCAGTAACATCTGCTTATAATTGGGTCGGATTCCAGTCTGCCTGCAGACTGCCTGTCTGACCTCCACAGCCCAGTTACTAGGTATGTATGCTTGTCAGATGTGTAGCTGTATTACGCGCGCCCTTTTTGTTTTTGGGCGAGAGTTGTCTGACGGCCGTCAACGGGGCTGTGTATCGATAATGTGTATCATTTTGCGAATGTAAAAAATTGTAATTAATAGGCAAATACGAGTAGTAACGGTTTGAGTTCATTTATTTCTGAAGATTTCGAACTCTTCTTCTCAATTTTTCTCTCTTTTAAACTTTGCAGTTCATGGTAGTATTCTAATACATACATTATGGATACATATGTAACAGTACAACACATATGTAACTATAATAAATAACACATTAAGAAAAAACTTTGTTTAATCTGAACACGTCAAAATTACTGTCTTTATAATTATACAACGTTATTTTTTCCTGCATATACATAGTTTGTTCAAAATAAGCAACTGAATCGATTCCAATCATTTTTACACCATGTTTTTTCCAACTACATTTAGAAATTGTTGCGCCGCGACGCTTCAACCGCGGGCGGGCGAGCGGTGCGTTGACCGTATTTTTGTTGGGACAACCAAGTTAAACTATGTACAAAATTTCAAAAAGAAAATTTCAAAAAGACAATGAAAGACCACAAATTTATGAGTTGGTTATCTTACCAGCTCATAAATTTGTGGTCTATCATTTTCTCTTTGAAATTTTGTACATAGTTTCTTTACTTACAAATACTGGACACGTGTTTCGGGTTGCGCTTAAACAAAAATTAACGTTGTTTAGAATTCGTATCACAAAATGTTTTGCTCACCTGAAACCACATCACAAAGCCACGGCACTAAGATGGCAAGTCATTTAACTTATTTATCCTAACACAAATCTCGAACCGAATGAATAATATCAATGGTTTAATGGTCCAAATTCCTGAAAAGCATTTCTATAATAACAGCCGAGATAACCAAGAATAGGAGTTAAACGTTAATTTGGAATAAACTTTAAATGCCAAATGTTGATGTTGAAATGTCAGAGGATTACAATGGCCAGGAGGGTGATTGCCTAATACATTATCAGTAGCAATGGGTTTCCTTTTGACAGTTCAACAACATTCATTGCGTTATTTACATTGTTCAGGAGGCACATTTTGGAACATATAGGACAATGGATTAGCAATTTGGATGATTTCCCATCTGCAAAAAAGTTCTCCTTCATGTATATTCGGATTCGCTCAGTAGAATGACAAAATACGACTTAGGCTGGGGGTATTATGCCACGAAGCCCGCGAAATAAGTACACTTAATTATTACTACACTATTGATATATTATATTACAGGGGTCGGCACTCGAAGTGTTACCAATTCAAAATGCTGTAATTCTGTTAAACATGAGCATATTTATTTAAAAACTTCAGTATCGAAAAAAGACATATACAATAAATAAAAAAAGAAGCTATTGTTCGATATGGCCACCTTTAGCGCGGATAACAGCATCGAGTCTGACCGAGAAGGCTTCACACGCTGCACGAATGTGGTCTGCTGGTATTTTGTTCCATTCTCGGCGAAGCGCAATCTTTAAGGCGTCGACCGTCTCATATTTTTTTGTTGACACTTTGGCTTCCAATCCATTGGGTTTAAGTCCGGGGAATATGGTGGCCATTGTTGCGAAGAAATGAAGCTCGGAACATTTTCTTGTAAACAAATTTGGGTTTCACGAGCTTTGTGAGATGGTGCCGAGTCTTGTTGAAAGGTCCAATGATTTCTACCAAATTGCTTATGTGCCCAAGGTAACAAAGCATTGTTTAAAATCTTTTTACGGTAGATCTGCTGGTTTATCTTTACACCCTGGTCAATGAAAACGAAAGATGAGCGTCCCATGGCAGTTACCACCGCCCAAACTATCACAGATGCTGGTGCTTGCTTTCGCAAGGCAATTCGTTGGTCTAAATTGTCATTTAATTTACACGTTAACCATACGCGATCATTTTGCTTGTTCACATATTGCTGAACGGTAAAAATTTTTTCATCGGAAAATACCAAATTTTCAAGCAAGCTATCAACGTGCAAGTGCTTTAAGTTCTTAGCTCTTTCTAGACGAACTGTCTTTTGTGCAAGTGTCAGATCTTGTACTTTTTGTAATTTGTAGGGCTTCAGTTGAAGTTTATTTTTTAATATGCGCCCTATGCTCCGGGCAGATACATTAAGACTTTTCGCCAATTTAACTGTGCTTTGTCGTGGATTTCGTTCAATTCTAGCCTTTACCTTTCGAACCATTGCTGATGATGTTGCTGTTGTTGGATGTCCACCTCCATGGCGTTTTTTGATGCTACCCGTATCATTGTAACGCGTGATGGTCCGATACACAAACATTTTGTTCAAATGTAAATGTCCTAGCTCATTAACGATGGCTGCCTGTGATTTTCCAGCCAAATACAAAGCAATGACACTGTTTCGTTTGACATCTTGCCATATTGTAAACAGTTTAGTTGCTATAGCAATGTAAAATTAGTAACACTTCGAGTGCCGAACCCTGTATAATCAGTCAAACGTTTGCAAATGACAAATAACGGTATTTTTCCTTATCTGTGGTGTGAAAGGGCCTAAAATAAAAAAATAAAGAAAAACTACGCACAGAACACGAATGTAAGTACAGCCAGCATGTCTGATGTTACCGTTCATATCATAACAATTACAAAACCTTTCGAAACACGCTAACATCTGCCACTAAAGATGCCATTAAAATATTTTTGGCGTTGTTTATACCTTTTATTGCTCTATACACCGACGAATTCGCATTGGCAAGCTTTGCAATGGATAGCAACATTCTGTTTTATGCCCGTATCCTGTTTTTATCTTAATTAAACTAAATGGAAGTTACGTACAGAGTGCCAAGTATACATTAACAACTCCGTGTGGCGCTGCTTGTCATGATCCCTGTCAGTGTTATTCAAATTCAGTACTTTTCATTTTAGTCCTGCTTTTTGCCGCTTGTCAAGATATATTGGGCGGACTGTTTGCATTAAATTTTTCTAAAGAAGAAATAATGATTATTTTATTTGTGTTTTTTAAATTGTTGCACGCGTAGGCTGTTAGTCCCATGTTATGCGGTCCTTTTTAACTGCAGTTGCGTGTTTATGTTATGTTATGTAGATAATGGTTAAGTGCTTAAGAAAATATTCTGGACCTGTGTTTCTATTTTCGTACATCTTTAATTAATTAACAGAGCCGTAGGTATAGTAGGTCGCAAGTCAGTATTAACACTTTGACCTTGACCGGCACGACAGCACGCTAAGCCAGTACAATCTGCCATATTTATTTATTAGATTTTCAACTTCATTGCTAAACTACTAAGGCTCAAGTGTGATTGGGAATATTTGACAGTTTAGAGTAGCTTGTCCTGCTCTCGTCCGTACATACTCAGTAATTTGGATAAGCTATAGCTGTACTTACCCTCTATCTGTCGGCGAATCTCTGATGTCGACCATCTGGAAATAATGACTTTTCTTAATATTTATATTATACAGTCAGAATGCATATAATACCTACATATAATAGATACTCCATATTACATAAACAATTTGCAGATATGCATCATATATATCATCATATCATAATAATATTATAAATGGGAAAGTGAGTTTGTTTGTTTGTTTGTTCCGCTTTCACGCCGTAACTACTGAACCGATTGCTTTGAAATTTTGTAGACGTACAATTAGAAGTCCAGATTAAATGATAGGGTATTTTGTTTCCCTGAAAAATTTGATATTCCCGAAGGAAATCTAAGAAGCGAGATATAACCGAACTCCACGCGGGCGAAGCCGCGGGCGGAAAGCTAGTATTACGAGTCTGTGATCAGCCCTCTAATCGGCGAACACATTTTTGTCAAAGTATTGCGACTAGTTGGGATAAATTGGTATCTTTCGGGCCGCTCATTGGTCCGTTCGGTCCAAACGATCCCAACTAGTCGCAATCATTTGGCAAAAATGTGTTCGCCGATTAGGGGGCAGGTCACGTTTCCTGACGCGAGTTAACATTTTTATCTATCCCAAAAACACACAGCAAATTTTATCTACACACTTATTAATATTGCGAGCTATGAATCTAAAGGTTGTCCTCAAAATCTGTTTTAAGGATAAAACCGCTTATTGTATCTATGCAAACTTATGTAAAATCCTACTTATGTAAATACTAGCTTTACATAAGTAGGACCTGATTTGATTGATTTTTGACTGATTTGATTTGATTTGATTGAACTTATGTAAAATCCTACTTATGTAAATACTAGCTTTACATAAGTAGGATTTTACATAAGTTTGCATAGATACAATAAGCGGTTTTATCCTTAAAACAGATTTTGAGGACAACCTTTAGATTCATAGCTCGCAATATTAATAAGTGTGTAGATAAAATTTGCTGTGTGTTTTTGGGATAGATAAAAATGTTGAACTCGTTCAGGAAAAGTGACCTGATCACAGACTCGTAAACATATTTCTCCATTATGTGAATGTACGAGAAATACAGACGTTATATAAATCCCGACTGCACCACTCCACGAAGATTGAGGAGGTCGTGGAGTATCTGCGCGTCAAGACCAACTGGACTTTGAGGGTCGAGTGGTTGGAGCCACGCCACAACCCGAATTTCAAGTCGTTCGTGGTCGCGTTCCGGCACATCATCTCGAGAAGTTCCTCAAAGAAGAGTTCTGGCCGAAAGGTGTTGTGTACCGCCGGTTTCGTGGCCAGCTGCATGACACCAGTCAGCGAAACACGACGCCGATACTTCGTGTACATTAGGTGTAGTTAATTATTTGTATTTACTAGCTTTCAGCCCGCGGCTACGCCCGCGTGTGATTCGGTTATATCGCGTTTTTTAGATATCCCTCGGGAATAAAACTAATTAAATGACTTGCTTCAGGTGATCTTCTTCTATATAACCAATAGCGGCTGCCGTGACTTCGTTCGCGTGGAGTTAGTTATTTGAACATTTTATTTTAACCCCAAAATATACAGCATACATTGTAATTTTTCATTTTAATTTTGTTATGCTCCGCTCGTATTGGTCGCAGCATGATGTTATATAGCCTAAAACCTCCCTGGATTAATGGGCTATCCAACGCAAAAAGAATTTTTCAAATCAGACCCGTAGTTCCCGAGATTAGCGCGAAAAAACAAACAAACAAACATACAAACAAAATCTTCAGCTTTATATATTAGTAATATAATATAGATAAGATAGTATTTTAAGATTTTTTGTTGATACAGTATTGTATATTTTGGTATGGGCCTCGATGCCTGAAATAAATGGATAAATAAATAAATATAAAAAAATGTTGATCCATGCTATATCCCGCCAGAAGGCATACATAATATAGGTACCTATTAGGTGAGTCAATCATAATAAATGTCAACGACACGATTGGTGCAGTGGCTGTGCGATCGACTGCTACCCTGCGCGTCGCGGGTTTGATTGCCGCATGAAACAAATATTTGTATTATGGCCTATAATTAGTTGTAACGCACCCAGGATACAGGAAAAATTCCTAGTGTGTGGAAAGATTAAAAAAAAAAATGTATTAAAGACTAGCGGCGGCCAGCAACTTCGTTAGCGTGGAGTTAGTTATGCTCCGCTCCTATTGCTCGCAGCGTGATGTTATATAGTCTTTCCACCGGTACTTCTTGAGATTAGCACGTTCAAACAAACAAACTCTTCAGCTTTATTTATTAGTATAGATGTCACAATGAACATAGAAAAGTTAATAAAATATGTCAATAAAATATGACTTCACATTAATAAAAGCCAATGATAGGCCCTGTAGCTTCTTCAGATAAATCTCTCATCTGAAACAACTCGCATAGGATAACACAATACTACTTCTAACATACCTAAGCCAGACAAACTTGACATTATGTCAGCTATATTTTATTCCTTACAAGGAACTTCTCTGGAATGTGAACTATCGATCAAAACGCGGTCCGAGGGAGATAGCTTCACAGTAGCCCTCTGTCCTTGTTGTGTAGGGTGACTATTATAATGGAATTTTGGAATGTACGTAAAATGCTTTTTTTTTCACTTATATTACCTGAGTTTTAATGAACATTTAGGCATCGATGCGAGCTTTTTAATTACGATAGCAGGTCAATCTACCCGAAACTGTACCTTTAGATAAATAAAATATCTACAAGAAAGCTGAATTTAATGTCATTGTAAATACCCAATAAAAGTCACTTACTTATTATGCACACAATGAATAAGTGCAGATTTATTAATTATTCCGAAATTTATGGTCACCCTACATACAAACAAAGTAACTTGTATAAGATTACCGCAAAAACCTCACTTAAAAAATGATATTCCGCATCCAGAGTATGACTCACTATTCCAGACATTAATTAAATTTTCACCGTCTTTTTCTAATCGGAATTGTTGGTTTCAAACAAAATTACAATAAATAAAAAGGGGAACACTTAGAAAGAGACAGAGGGCTACTGGGACGCTTTCTCACTCGGACCGTGTCCTCTTCAAATAAAGTTTTATTTTCGATCGACCTTATTGCTCTTGCGATGGAGTCTTATTTTAAATAAGAGACTTATGCAAGTTCACACTCCAGTTTAGATAGACTTTCCTTGATTCCTTATAAACGATGCCACAGACCATCATAGTGAAGTACGATGGTCTGTGGCATCGCTTCCATCGTTCAAAACGTTTCGAACAATCGATTCCATCGTTATTCGAAATCATAAATCGATTCACTCCAACAATCGATTTGTACCAGTTAGCTCCGCCATTAGGTAAGCCATTTACCATCGGTTTACTCAATGGCTGTGAGTTACCGGTACTATTTGCTATTAGTCCGTCGCTCTTTAGCAACCATTAAACTTTAAAAATATTACGTTAAGTAGACCTCGACTTATGGGCTGTACTTTGAATGTTTAACGTTGAAACTGCTTAGCGAAAATTGATTTTATGGGTTCGTGTTAGTACGCAATCCGGTAATCTATGTATGTGTAGGTCAAGCTGAATGTCGAAAGCAGTAATAGTGATGCGTTTTATTTAAATCCTCCTTTGTAATTTTGTGAGCATTTGCTGCAGTCAAATTTTAAAAAAGGAACGTTCTTTAGTTTAGTTTAAAAAACATTTCCGTGGGTGCGTTTACAAACATATAAACTCACATACACAAACAGCTTCGCTACTTGTTCCAGTCATGACTTACTGCATCAATCAGAAATAGTGTTTTTTTTTCTAAACATGAATAATTAGTACTGTTCTAAAATAAAACATAAAAATTAATTAAATTCAGCGCTCAATGTATCTTTTTTTTTAATTTAAGGGCCTTCCAAACCCACTACTTAAAAACAGCACCCAAACACGGCAGAGATCACCAACCAGATTACAACATGGTCCTAACAATCTGTTACCCTGATCGAAACAACAGAGGTCTGACATCATAAATATGGTGGAAGTCTTCGTGACAAACCCCCATTTGGACTAACGAGTTTCACAACACCATCAGGCCGTATCTTTTATCTCAAATGGTGTGTGAGATTGGTTACTTTGTTAGGATTGCGTACTAAGGTGATGGTTTGTAGTTTGCATGTAGGTTAATTAGAGGAGTCTGCTTTGCTAGACATGCCTTTTAATGCATTTAAAGCACATCAAATCCAAGCTTTGTTCAAAGGCATGTTATTCTGTAAATGACTATTTAAATGATAAGAATAGCTGGTCGCTCTGATTAACTCAAGACAATGTTTGTGTTCCTTAAGCAGAATTAGCTTTCTGACACCTTATATGAGTTTATATAATTTGCTATTTTACAATGAATAAATATGTCAGCTGTCACGCCCTTTATATCTGGGGCTTTTATTTGGGTAATAAGTTTTTACATATTTACATTTCATTTTTAATCATATTTAATTTTTTGTATTTGCTTTGCTGGTATTTTACGTGGCTATCTGGCGTATGATAAATAATTTCATTGTTGTTGTTTTTTCTTGTGTTCATTACTGTACCTACATAGTATTGTATAAAGTCTTGTTTTTTTTTTAAGTGAACTGACAGCTGTGCTGCTGGGGAGTTTGTTCCGCCACTTCTTCTTCCCAGCGAAAGCACTAGGAAGTGTCGATGGGTGGGCGTTTTGGGGGGACTGTCTTATGTAATATTGACGTTCAAAAAGTGCTAATTCTTATCCTAATTTGAATAAATGTCTTTTGATTTTGAAGGTTATTTTGTGTGAAAGTCGTAAGAATAAATGTCTTTTGATATTAATTTTGAAGGTTATTTTGTGTAAAACTTGTAAATATTGAAGCTCGAAAACCTGTGGTTTTCCTAAGAAACAGGTGAACAGTCATATAATAACAGCCTTCCAAAGATAGCACCCTAATTGTGTAACAAACTTTTTTTATCCCAATTCGAATAATTTTGAAGGATGTTGCTAATCCATTTCTTCATATAATGTTTGAATATATCAGCTCAACAACGCAAATAACGCAATGAATGTTGTTGAACTGTCAAAATGAAACCCATTGCTACTGATAGTGTGGAACGTAATCGAAATAAAAGTGTGCGTCAGGATTGTAATTAGGAAGCTGGTTGGAATATTAATAATTATTTTGGTCTTTTGAGACAAAGTGTCTTGATTTGTCGAGCCTTTGTATAGTTCAGTTGTAGTAAACTATGTGACCTACTTCCATCGTTACATATACATAGGTACATACAAGCAGGCATAGATGTGTTGGGTAACCGTTAATTGATGAAAGGCCTAATTTATTTAGTGGACTGCAAGACAATGGCAAGTGCATCTATGGACATGCGTTTTATTTGTTTTTTTCTTACATTTTGGTTCCTTGAGAGGCTTTAAATGTTTATTTAAGTCAAAGGACAGGTCCTTTAAATCTGTGTATGTGTGTGTGCGTGTGGTTCTTCCTTGGAAAGGCTGTGTCAGGTACCAATTTAGATCACTGATATAGTTCTCACATGGTTTGACTAGTATGATATGTGGTCTTATGGACTTTCTGGACTTCTTTTCTTCTTCTTCATCTTATAGAGGTCCAATGCTGGACCTTTGTCCAAAGCCTTGGGGAAGGCAAAGGCCTTCCCCAAGGCTTTTCACGATAACCCGTCTTGTGCTACCCGCATCTATCGGATTCCTGCGACCTTCACCAGGTCATCGGTCCACCTTGTTGGGAGCCTCCCTACGCTGCGTCTTCAGGTACGTGGCCGCCACTCCAGAACCTTACTGCTCCATCGGCCATCGGTTCTACGAGCAATGTGCCCTGCCCATTGCCACTTAATTTTAGCCTTCGTATGAGGCCCATTGTGAGCGACCACGTTTCAGTTCCGTAAGTCATCACTAACAACACACACTGGTCGAAGACTTTAGTCTTGAGACACTGTGGTATCTTGGACGACGAAAAGATGTAACGTAGCTTCCCAAACGCTGCCCAGCCGAGCTGGATTCGACGAGACACCTCTTTCTCAAAGTTGGACCTACCTAGTTGGACTGTTTGTCCCAGATATATATACTCGTCAACAACTTCGAGTGCAGAGCAGCCAACTAGAATTGGAGTGGGTGCGATATGAGAGTTCGACTTGATCTTTGTCTTATCCATGTTCATCTTTAGACCCACTTGTTGGGAAGCTCTGCTGAGGTCATTGAGCTTTTTGCCCAAGTCTTCCAGGGTCTCCGCCATGACCACGATGATTCACCTTGATTCTATGGTGTGTATAAAATATCTTCGTTGATAAACAACGCTGAAATCGCAACCAGTTTTCGAAAGTATCTTGCGTATTTTTTTTTTAATTTAGAGTATGCAGACAAATTTTCTGTTCATGTTGGCTAGATATGGTTAATGAACCAAAAGTTACTTTTTAATTTGTTAAATGGAGAGGCTAAGTGAGTTTTGAGTTACTTTTGAAATGCTATCTTATCCTTTTTAACGATACTGTAGGGGTTTCGTATTTGCCACTTGCCGATGATTCGTGTAATTTGATAAGGAACTCGGAACATTGCGTGACAAACGGTAGGAAGGGTAGGTCAGGAAGAAAGGATTATTGGTACTTAACGGTTTAATCGCCTTTAGTATGTAGTGATAACAATGCACTTTGCAAATAACAGTTGCTCTGTTATACTATAAGTTTTTATACATTTCTAAAAACACGTTTCTTTAACCTTGTTCCGCTTTAAGACCTTCCAAATAGCCTAACTTTTTCGTCATTTTGTGTTGTTAGTTGTAGATACAATTAGACAACCTCTATGGCGTAGCGGCAGCGAACGCCGCCGTTGCGCAAGGAGGCGCGGTTTCGAACTCCGTGCAATATGAATATTTGCACTGGTCTGGTCGTGCCTCGGAAAGCACGTTAAGACGTCGATCCCGGTTGCCATACGAACATCTACTGGCAGTCGTTACGGGTTGTTGAAGCCCTTAAAAGTCCAACAATTAGGTAGTCTAACTGCAATGCTTTGATGTCGCCTTCGGGTTGTGGAGGTCAAACGGTAGTCGCTTCACAGAAAATATCGAAGTTTAGCCAAAACCAGCAGTTAGACTGGTAAAGCGGACCCCAGACTCCAAAGCTGAAAAAGCTTCGGTTGCGACTGTTAACGCTGCGATGATGATGAGTGTGTTACGTAATTAGGGTGCTGGTTGCGACTTCACCCGTCGTTTATCAAGAAGGATTTATTTTATTTTTATTATTCATATACACACCATAGTATCCATAGGCACAGGACAAAATTAAAATCTGAGTAAAAAGATGAAGGTTATTTGTTAAGGAATTTCTTCCAGTAGACTTGCGAAGGCAGAAGAAAAGACAAACGTAGTTTAATTAGTAGTAGGATTTAGTTGAATGGATTTTTTTACCCCGATTTAAACTTCTCTATTCCGTAAATAGGATACCGGATATTTATAAAACATATCCCTACAAAAATAAATTAAATACAGTCAACACGCCCTCTCTCTCCAGTCTACGCCCATGTACCTGGGGAATATTAAATAGGGAGATTAGAAGGTTCAATCCCGCCTGATGGTAAGCAGTGATGCAATCGTTGATGGTAATCAGCGCTGGTTTATTAAGTCTATTCACTTAAAAAAAAATAGTGAATAGGAAGGAAGACGGAAGTTGAGCGAGGTGATGTAATGTTAAACCAACAACACGACCAACGATGCTGCTCCAGAGGGAGATTGATCTGGAGACCCTCCACCACCGAATTCCCGACACAACAACATTTGGTGCATCGTACCCGGTACACAACGCAACACAACTGCTCAGATCCGTCCTCCGTACGGCTTCACCAGATATCATGCCATCATCAAATTCCGCTCATTAGTTTCTGTGTAAAGGGTGATAAACATTCATCCCCTCAAACCCTTTATTAGTTTGAATGATAGGATAAAAAGCTCGCTATCACAATCACTTGTATTTTGACAATTCTACAAAAGTCTTCCTTTTAAGATTTAAAAGTGCCTATGCATTGCGATTGCGAATTGAGATTGTATTTGTGACTTAACTAATTGGGGTACAACTGCAGAGTTTAAAAGGGTGATTTTCAATTATGATTCATCATCATCATCATCAGCCCCTACTCGTCCACTGCTGGACATAGGCCTCCTTCATGGCACGCCAACAAGCTTGATCCTGAGCAGTTCTCCGCCAGCCACTACCAGCCACCTTTTTGATGTCGTCGCTCCATCTCGCCCAAGGGCGTCCTACGCTACGTTTGTCGAGACGCGGTCTCCACTCAAGGACTCGTTTACCCCAACGGTTGTCGGTCCTGCGGCATATGTGACCAGCTCATTGCCACTTCAGCTTGCTAATCCTCTCAGCTATGTCGGTGACTCTGGTCCTCTGTCGGATCACCTCATTTCTGATGCGGTCCTTCAGACGCCCAACATAGCCCGCTCCATAGCTCGCTGAGCGACTTTAAACTTGTGGACTAGTCTGACCGTTAGTGTCCACGTCTCAATTATGATTATTTATGTAATACTGGTAGGTACCAGTAATAATATGGTATATGGGTTGGTAATATGGGTTGGTACTATTCTAAGCCACCTGGCCACCTGGCATATCCTGCCATGGGTGTCGTAAGAGGCGACTAAGGGAACTCTCACCAGGGAAGCGGGCAGCAGCGCTTCTCCTGTGGAATATCAAACTACTGCGATCCACAACCCGCCTGCCAAGCATGGGGATTACGGCAAACCCCCCCAATAAGCTTTGGGGAGGCCTTTATCCAGCAGTGAATCTTTATAGGTTGAGAAGAAGAAGAAGAAGCAGTGCTCTGTGGTTTCCTCCGCATAAGCTAAAGATGAAGTCAAGTAAAAATGACAGCCTCCGTGGCGTAGCGGTAGCGGACGCGGCCGCTGCGCAAGGTGGCGCGATTTGTATGCATGAATATGAATATTTGTACTGGTCTGGTCGTGCCTCGGAAAGCACGTTAAGCCGTTGGTCCCGGTTGCCCTACGAACATCTAGTGGCAGTCGTTACGGGCTGTTGGAGCCCTCAAAAGTCCTACAATTGCTCTAACTGCAATGCTTCGATGTCGCCTTCGGGTTGTGGAGGTCAGACGGCAGTCGCTTCATGGAAAATGTCGAAGTTTAGCCATATCAGCAGTTGGACTGGTAAAGCGAACCCCAGACTCCAAAGCTGAAAAGGCTTCGGATGCAACTGGGATTAGCGCTGGGGTGATGAGGAAGCTAAAGATGAAGTGCGCGTTAATCTACCATACGGTTGGTAGAAAAACAACCAGAACATTATACATATTTTATTATACATATTTGAGCACCGTACTCAAATACACGGTCGAACTCGTTAACGCGTTACGTCACATGTCGCTCAAGTGTAAGAGTATCTACTTAAAGGCCACTAAAGGTTTATAAGTAAAGAATGGCTACAACAATCTACCTCCGAAGCCAATCTATCAACTCCAGGTATTTTTAACCGAACACAAATATTTACAATCATCTACTCGCGGTGTACAGTTAGTTCAATTTAGCTGCGCAGGCGTTCTTGTGCCGATATAAAGAGATCTCAATATGATCGGACAACAAATTGAGCGCGCTAGCAGGGTTCGCAAGCGAGATTTTGCTTTTATTGTTTATGGGAAAAATAGATTAGTTTTTAGCGGTTAGCTGGGAGCAGGGACTGTGAAGCGTACAGATAATAAAAAAATAATAATGTAGCATTCTTTTTTATTCGATAAAAAAGTAATTTTGTTATTCTTTTTGGTTTTATAGGCTTAAGCATTGATATAATATTAAACAGATATGATATGCTCTAACAAATTAACCAAAATAAATGTGCCGATCGGAGCAGCAGTACACAGTGCACACATGCAATTTTTTTATTCTGCGTACATTTCACACGTTGGCACAGTGTGAGTGAGATGGGGCGCAATCTAAAGCATAGAGAAGAAAACTATGGCTAGTGATTGTTGTTTGCGCTTAAATAGAATCGACGAAAACTAAAGCGACTTGCTGGACTTACCTCCTTTTGTACGCTTCATTTTCAGTGCGCTAGTGACGTATCTACCTTAGTTTAATATTATATCAATGGGCTTAAGACATAATAGGTATCTAACTCAATGGTTACGATACTGTTATATGTTCCTTGCTGTAAAAAGGACCAGTTTCTTTTTTATTTTATTATTCATTTATTTATGCAATACATACAATCATGTTACATGTTTGTTTGTTTTGCGCCATTAAACCAGAAATGGTGTATATTGATTTGAAACAGCTTATTAAATTTCTAGTCATTAAACAGGTAAGTAGGTACTAAAGAAATAATTATAACTATTTCAAAACAGACTATTTAAATAAGCACCTTAAAGTATTATTGGCGCTTTATGTGAGAGTTCCTGCAAACGCTTTAAGCGGCTTTAATTTAGTGCAAACGTCAAGACAGGTTCTTTGCAATGGATGCGTCGTGTAAGTAACTACAAAATGTTACATTTAGCGCAAACACAGCCCTAGCGTGATACCACGAAATGAAGATGGCGGATAGAGGCGAAATAATTTCATTTGGCCCTCGCAGCCGTTAATCCCTAGCATCGACTCACGAACCAGCCTGTTGTTTGTAACTTGTGCCGATTTTTACACAGATTATTAAAATACAAGCTCTTGTAATTGGCTGTTCTAATTGTAACACTTATTTTAATGGAGCTGGAATTAGTTTATTACGGGTTAATGTATTTGATTGGCTGGCTTAATGGGCTACCTACCTATCTGCGAAGTTATCTACGAAAACTATGACAGAAGGGTCTGAACGAGCTGTCAGCTGTGGTTTAATTGGCAGCATTCTATGTGTTTTAGTTTTTAAAATACCAATACGTAAAAAATACCAATTCTAAATAATTTTATTCCTCTCAACATTACGAAACTGCGAACAATTTCGCGGGCTCCCGATCCAGCGATTCAAATCAACTATTAATCTAGAGGCGGTAGCACAAAACTAGTATTTATAGGGAACAGTTTACGTACAAAATAACCTATTAATATTGTAAATAGTTACGATTTAATACCAACCTTGCGGAGGCTCTCGGAGTCCGGAATTACAAATCGCTCCGAGGCTCCGACCTTTTAAGCCACTGGAATGAAGATGTTCGGCTGGTACTTTGGTAGTTCTTTTTTTAAATAATTTGAGCGTAGTTTAAAAAAAAAAACAAGATCTTTTCTTATAAGCTTTTCATTTGTATGTGTTTTGATAAGGATCTAAGGAGTTTTTTTTTATGAAGTGGTAGCCTTTTCGTAACAGTTTATAATGAAGTTCGGCCGGTTAAATTGTCAGATAATTAAATGGAACAAAATTATCCTTGAAATATTAAAGGATGAATAATTAGTGTGGATGGCTGCTAAAAATGGTCTGGCAAGGTAAGGACTTGGTTCAATTGCATGTGGTTCGAGGAGGGATTTGTGGTAGTCAGATTGACAACTGATGTGAAACATCTGTAGTATTACCACTACCACTCCGAAACAAGGCTTTAGTATCGGAGAATCTAATGTAATTAAGTTTTAATCATAACCTACTTAGAGAGTTTATAAGATTTTTACGATACCGGGTGACAGGTGAACACGTAACGAAAAAACATTTAACACTACCCAAATTAATTGTTAATATTGTAATTATTATTTTTTAAATAAATGTCATAATACTCATTAGGTTTACAAATCATCAGCAAGCTGATTGGTACTACCAATGTAATAGGAACGTAATTAGGATCTACTATCTAGGACATGTAATCACATCGCAGACGTGGTGGTCCTTGAGTACAAAAAGGACCATTTTTGTCAAGCAATGGATATGGAGCTGATTCCCCTGCTCACAAACTGCACTGAATTTAAGTTCAATGCATTTTTTTTTCCATTTCAATAGGAAAACGACGCAAGATAAATATTGTCGATTTCCGTGGCGGAGCGGTCAACATGCCTGCCTGCGACGTGGAGGCCCCGGGTTCTATCCCCGGCCAGGTCATGATGGAAAACGATCTTTTCCTGATTAGCATGGGTCTTAGATATTTATCTATATTTGTATCTATTATTAATATAGTATCGTTGAGTTAGTATCCCATAGGCTAGGGGCTAGCTCAATCCGTGTGATTTGTCCGTATATATATATATATATATTGATAAATGATACTCCATAGACTAATTAAACGTGATTAATAGCAGAAAAAACCATAGCGGCAAAAATATGTTAGGCGCTGATTAATTTACCAAAAAAAAAAAACAATCTAGAACTAATTATGGACGGACGGCACGGTTGGCGCAGTGAATATGCCATTGACTACTGCGCTGCGTGTTACGAGTTCGATCTTCCCACGGAACAAATATTTCTATGACCTACAAGCACAGCAGAAATTCCTACTGTGGGGCAACGTTTTATAAAAAAAACCCATCTCCGTTCCACCATTGGACGACCCGTCGCACGGCGAGTTTCCACCCTTACGTCGTTAACACCACTACGATTCGGACGAAGCGATTCGTTTCCTCTTTCATACCGCATACATCGAGGGACTGGAACAATTTGCTGGCGGCGGAGTTTCCGTCGGACTACAATTTGAGTGTCTTCATGGCTAGAGTGAGGCTCTTAATAAGCTAGTGCGCTTTACCATCATCGATTGTGTCACTGCTAACCATCAGAAGGGATTGCGGTCAAGTACAAGTTTATAGTTTATAAAAAAAAGGAAAAAGAGTTACAGTACCAGATACTAGTATGTACTTGTTGACAGGTCTATACTCATCATCATCATCTCAGCGTTAATCCCAGTTGCATCCGCAGCTTTTTCAGCTTTGGAGTCTAGGGTCCGCTTTACCAGTCTAACTGCTGATTTTGGCTAAACTTCGATATTTTCCGTGAAGCGACTGCCGTCTGACCTCCACAACCCGAAGGCGATATCTAAGCATTGCAGTTAGACCAATTGTTAGACTTTTGAGGGCTCCAACAACCCGTAACGACTGCCACTAGATGTTCTTATGGTAACCGGGACCAACGGCTTAACGTGCTTTCCGAGGCACGACCAGACCAGTGCAAATATTCATATTCATGCATACAAACATTTGCACTGTGCGGGGATCGAACCCGCGCCTCCTTGCGCAACGGCCGCATTCGCTACCGCTACGCCACGGAGGCTGTCAACACAGGTCTATACTGTCCACGCATAAATAAGTAAGTATTAATACTGTAATTTGAACACATTGTAACAGGCCATTAATTTTAGACAGTAAACGTGGAAGCTTCTTGTCGGCTCTTCTCCGTAGAAAACGATCAATTGAAGCCATGCACCACACTTCTAGTTTTAAAAGTGTCCATGTTAAGTTCTGTGTCGCAAAACAATACCAATTCTAACATTCATACAATAAGACAAAACAGTGTAGATGATGTTTGACGCGGCCGCTGCGCAAGGTGGCGCGGGTTCGATCTCCGCCCAGTGCAAGTATTTGTATGCATGAATATGAATATTTGTACTGGTCTGGTCGTGCCTCGGAAAGCGCGTTAAGCCGTTGGTCCCGGTTGCCCTACGAACATCTAGTGGCAGTCGTTACGGGTTGTTGGAGCCCTCAAAAGTCCTACAATTGGTCTAACTGCAATGCTTCGATGTCGCCTTCGGGTTGTGGAGGTCAGACGGCAGTCGCTTCACGGAAAATGTCGAAGTTTAGCCATAGCAGCAGATGGACTTGTAAAGCGGACCCCAGACTCCAAAGCTGAAAAAGGCTTCGGATGCGACTGGGATTAACGCTGGGATGATGATGTTGATATGATAATCACAGTGGTCGGACTTTGAACTCTGTCCTTTAACCCGACGACCGGCTAGTCTTCGTGAACATGCACGTTCCCGACAAAACTTCAAAACTTGAATATTTGGATAAACTTAGAGCATTTCTGTTATGTTAAGACTGGGTAATAGATATTATTATTGCTTGTTATTTCGTTTTTCTGTCCCAGTAGCGGAACATTATAGACTGATTATGCTAGGGCAGATGCCCTAGCATAATCATTACCATCAACCTTTTTATCATCCCCCTGTTGGGCACAGATCTCCTCTCATACAGAGAAGGATTGACTATTGAGTGTAATCACCACGCTTGCTCAATGCAGGTTGGCCATTTCAGACTTAAAGTCCAGGTTTCCTCAAAATGTTTTCCTTCGCCTTCAATCATTGGTGTCCAAGATATACTTAGAAAGTACATATAACTTTACAAAAGTTACATTTGTACTTGCCTGACCTGGAATCGAACCCGCGCACTCATACTTGAGAGGCTGGTGTTTTAACCACTAGGCCACCACGACTTGATACGATACTCTATACTTAATATATAAAGCTGAACAATTTGTTTGATTGTTTGAACGCGCTTATCTCTGGAAATGCTTGACCTATTTGAAAAATTGTTTCTGAAGTTGGATAGCCCATTATTCCAAGAAGGCTTTAGGCTATAGGATACAACATCACGCTGCGACAAATAGGAGCGGATAATATAAAAAAACATATCGAAACCTACGCGGGTGAAACCGTGGGGCGCAGCCAGTTTTCTCTAAGCATCAACCTACCTAACAAAATGGATATCTAGAACTTATCAAGATATCCATTTCGATACGATTATAATGCTAGTAACCTATATGAACACCTTTTTTAAGTTATAGTACCTACCTAGCTACTATGCTCATAAGCTTAACTCGTGGTTTGTAAAATACTTACCTACCATTTTCAGTTTCATTGCTGTACTTTTCGCTATTTTACACATCAGCATTATAAACCTCAAATCCCTTACCCCACATAGCGTTGATATGATAATCACAGAGCCAGCTGAACTTTGGTCCTTTCGCCCGGACTACCGGCGTCGTGCGCTTGCACACCCACTGGCCGACCTTACGACTTACAACTACTTTGATATTTAGATAAATGCGATCGGTTTCGGAGTAACGTGAAAGTTGAATTACATAGTGATTTATTGAGACGACATATTCCGTTACCTAATGTATTCCATCTTGCTGTTTATACTACGTGTAACATAAAGGGTATATACATAAGAAAGGCATGGCATCTTTACATGATATCAAACGGTATTGGAAGGGTTTTTTTAATCCTATCTCTTTATGTTAGGAAGTTGTGAGGAAAAACACCGCCTGTGATAGGCTACTATCATACTAGTCGCACAGAGATATTGAAGATATTTATCGGATTTTGGCAAGTAACGTGACGGGTAACGAGTAGTTATTAACGTATGTAGTGTGCTGCCACGTTTGTTATGATTTGATTTTAAGAAACACACGAAACCGAAAATTTGGTACCAATTTTTTGAGTATTTTATTTTAAGTTAAAACCCTTCCGATATCGTTTGATATCATATAAAAATGCCATGCCCTTGGTATGTATATACCCTTTTTGTTACATGTTGTATAATGATGCATATTTTTTATTTTGTTATCAGGAATATATACCTAACTGTCGAAATGAAACTCATTACTACTAATACTGTATTATGGACTGGTTAGTCATTTTTACACGAAAACGAAATGACAGTAAAAATCTTTGTTCATTCTCGTTACATGAGGAACGCTTGTGCAAAATTGCAAGATTCAAACAAAGGTTTTGATTCACATTAGGCTGGGTATCAGCACTTTTCATACTTCAAGATAGCACAACACTATCCCCCAAAACGCACACCCCTCAGTCTTCACTAGTGATGCAACGGAAGTGTCTTAGCGGAACCAGAAATGGAAGTGTAAATAATATAAAAAAAAAACAAATTAACAAATATAATTCTTTATTAAGTGTCAAATACACCAAATCTAGATTAAAAATAGATATAAGTATTAGAAATCTATTATAGAATTATTAATATTCAAAATTTACTATGCGCGCCGCGCATGCGTAAACTCTCAGCCGTCGGTTGTAAACTTCCATTTAAATCTCCGTTATAAAAGTTGCGGAAACAGAAGCAGAAACGGATGTTGAAAATCGCGCGGAACTTCCGCACTTACAGAAACAGAAACAGAGATCCGTTGCATCACTAGTCTTCACCACTTCTTAATACTTTCTCCACAAGAAACTCCCTATTTCATACGCTTTATACGTTAATGAATGAATGTACTTAAGACTTGTAATAAGTAGATAAGTACAATATTAATAAAACTAAACAAACAGAATTAAACGTAAAGTTGTCCACGCTAGTACCGTCCTACCCAAATAATTTATAATTATTGCTATCGAACAAAACCTGTGGAAGTGTTAACTAATATTTCTTTGCCAATTGGCCACAGCTATGGCATGTCACGAAGGCATTAAAGCCTGCCATAAGTAATTATGCTAATACTATCCTCGGAATACATGCTAATCTTGAGCGATTCGACTCGCGGCCAACGCGTCATGTGCCACAACCATCAGTCTGGGTGGCATTTATATGCTTAGAGTTTTTAGAGGCATTGGAACAGGATGTTGTTCGATTTTCGAAGTAGGATTATCAGCGAATCAAATGGTCTTGTGGTGTTCACTATTACCACTTTTAGGGGCTTTGGGGCTTATACTAAAACCACCGGATTAGTAGCACGTAGACACAGCTCAAACGGCACGTTTAGTCTGCTCTGCTGACATGTTGAGGTGCAACATTTAATTGTACAGTCAAGACCAAAAGTCGAGTTGCAATCTCACAAAACTATGGCCAAGCAATACTAGTTGTAGTTACGACCTTCTTCTATAATAAAGTTTGATACACGCTCATACACTTGCTGCCCGCTTATGATTGTTAGGTACTACTTACTAATTTCAACGTCTACAGTAAGTGTTTCAATGGCCTAACGGTTTTCGCCTTGATAGGCGTTCAAGGTGGTTCGAGTTCGAATCTAATAACTTACAAAAATATTTTTTAAATGTTTATTGGTGAGTTATGAATGCTTACAACAAAAATATCTAAAAATACCGATCTGCAACTTAAAGATGATACTTTCTTTTAAGATTTTTTCTATATTAGAGTCATTATAAAAAGATGACGGTAGACTTAAAAGAATCTGAATCACTACTTCACAAAAAATATTCCGCTACCTACAATAACTATTATTAGCTACAATAACTCAAATAATATTACTTAGATGTTGTTGGTTGGTGAACATATAGTTACCAGTTTGTGTTATTAGTTTTACTTTTTAATCAATATGCAGGCATATGCAGCAATATATCTCAAATATCATATGAAACCGGCTTTTGTGTAAGTTGTTTTTATTATTATTTATGTAAAGTGCAAACCAATCGCTTGTAGCAAGTGCGTAATAAAATTGTTATTGTTTTAGAGAAATACTGTAAGCCGTTGGAGGTCAAGGTCAAGAGGTTGGAGGACGAAGGTAGCTGTCGAGACAAGTGAAACGAAACGACAATATTTACCGTTGAATAAACTTTTAAATCGTGCGAAGAAGATAGGTTGCATTTGTGGTTTAAAATAAATTGGCGAGGCTGGTGGAGTGTTATCGAGCTAAACAAAAAAAAAACTATTTATAACAAAAACAGTGCAGAAGTGTCCTACAGAGTGTTTTAAATATATACCAATAAATATCTTAATAACGGACTCTAAACCATCTCTAAAGTAATTTAGCTAAGTGACAGTAATATGTTCGGTTGGCTTAATGGCTAACAGATGTCGCCTTTTGCAATTTCAATACAAATTACTTTTGGTAAATTATAAAACAATAATTTCGGAATTCGATAAGAAATAAGTTCGTTTACTTTTGAACTAAGAAAGCGCTTGAAGATTATAATCTCATGCCTTCAAACTCCGAAAAAAGGCATTGCAGGATGGCAGCACTAGTACTATGCTATACACGCAAAAAAAATATAAATGTAATAAGCACTATTATGTGTTCTAAGTATAGATTATTTTATGATTGCAATAATATTCAGGTTAAGCTTCAATCCTCTTTTCTTTAAGAAAATGAATAATTAAGCTATAACCTCTTTAATCATAATATACGTATAATATTATAATTTTCATATCTAACAACCAAAAATGTTTTTTGTATTTTTTACCATTTCAATATCATATGTTTGTCAAGGATTACTTTTATATAAAATATTACAATGCTGCCGTTTCAACGTTTGTTTCATTTGGTAGTATAAGTATATCTATACCGAATAATATATAACTTTATAATATATTGCATTATAATATGCTTATTGTTTTATTTTTATATATTTTTTATTATATTACCCCTATAGTAAACTAAAACATATAATAAAACCCTTTTTTGGGATAAATATTCAATAAATTTTCCTATTTGTTTAAATATTATTTGCAAACATTATTACTTTAAAATACAAATCAATTATCATAATTTTAAATTATATGAAACAACAAAAAGAGTTGCCTATAATAAGGATCGAACCCACAATCGCTCGCTTTTGATAGCACCATTGTTAAGTGCGGCCGCTAACTCAACTTCAAATGAAGTAACGAAATTTTGCATTACTTTAAAAAAAGACGAAGACTGCGATAAAAAAAATAATGCGGTAGTGTGCGTGGCCGATTTAGCGCAGGCGATAGTAGTCTTTAAGGTGGAAATGGACTTCTACAGCTGATAGTACATACATCACTTCCCACCAAGACAGCTTCTAATGTTATACAAAGCATAGGTCCGTTCGTGTGTGAAGTACTGCAGCCACATTTCGGCTGGTGCTGCAAAATGCCACCTGGCTACTTTGGAATCAGTGGAGAGGCGTGCGAAGAGGCCTAATTGGCGACCCAACAACCCCATCTCCATTCCATAATCGAGCGACCCGTCGTAGGGCGATTTTCCACCCTCACGTAGTTGAGACTACAAAGATCTGAACGAAGCGTTTCGCCTCGTCTTTTATACCGTGTATATGGAGGGACTGGAACAATTTGCCAGCGGTGGTGTTTCCGTCGGACTACAATTTGAGTGTCTTCAAGGCTAGAGTGAATAGGCTTTTAATAAACTAGCGCGCTTTACCATCAACGACTGCATCACTCCTTACCATCAGCCGGAATTGCGGTCAAGCACTTATAGTTTTAAATAATTTATAATTTAAAAAAAACAAAAAAATATGTGTACTGGGGTGAAAGCGTCAAAGTAGCCTCCTAAACTCAGTATTAAATAAAACATTTATTGTCTAGGTAATACCGAAAGCGGGTTCCTAGGCTAACGTCAGATTAAAACGACATGTGTGGCAAAATATTACCTACCTTACCTAGGTTTGTCTTTTTTCTTCTTATTTATTTAAAGAGGGTGTTAATCCACAGATTATACACAGTAACAACACAATAATACACAGATTATGCACAAGTATAATACATACAAGTATAATAATACATACAAGTAGGTATATGTATACAACCAGCCCATTCTGTCAGCCTCTTAGGCACTTTTCCTGTTCAGAGTTCCACCGTTTATATACTTGTACATATTATTGTTATTTTAAGACCCCTACCGTTGAAATCAAGAATTAGCCTCTAGCATTATAATTTCATGAAATAATCATATAGAAGGGATATTTGTACATAGAGAACTGTGTTTTTTGAATCATTGTATATATGTATTTCTGTAAATACAAATTTGCTATGGCTGGGAATCAGATTGTGACAGTATTATGTTAGTTACGATTCAGGCCAGTATGGGTTACGTTTGGAGTTTATACTGACCTAAACCGTAACAATTTTTTTATTTCCTTATCTCATAAATAACTGTTGATGATTCAGTTATATTTTTAATTGACTAGCATCTTATCGACTATCTATGACTTGTTTGTTGACCGCTGTACCTAAAGCGGTGTTTTGTAGACATTTCTCAAATTTGCAGTTGAAATTATGCAAAGGGTGTGCTAGCTTGGCAGAAAAAGGAGTGGGAGGTATTTAACTCCCTACGCTAATCATATTTATCGATGTTATTATACGACAAAATATACTTAGGTTACAATCATTCAAACCATGCTTGTGCAGACTTTGATCTTCCCTATAATCGACTATGGTGACGTGTGCTACTTTGATCTGAATGCGGCTTTGCTGGATAAGCTTGATAGATTGCTCAACAATGGGATCAGGTTCATATACAATCTCAGGAAATATGACCATGTGTCGAGCTACAGGTCTGAATTGAAATGGATGCCCATTCGTCAGAGAAGAAATTTGCGCGCCTTGACCACGCTTTTCTCCCTTCTTAAATCACCCACTCCTCCTTCTTATCTTGTGACTCACTTCCAATATTTATGTTCTTCACACTCTAAGAATCTGCGTTCTTCTAACAATCCCCTCTTACTCTGTCCTTCACATACGTCTGACTTTGTTCATTCTTCATTTCACATTCAATCCATTCTTCTATGGAATGCGCTTCCACTTGATATCAGGATGGCCGCCAGTCGGTTTGCATTTAAGCGGAAATTGCAGAGTTATTTTCGCAACAACTAGCGTAGAGTTATTGCTACACCCCTCTCCCAAATTTAAGTTTTTTTTTAAATGAATATATTATAAGTATATATTTTGGTAATAGTATGTATGTATATTTAGCTTATTTAAGTATTTTTTTAATAATTATAGGGGCTTTTTTTTTCCTTTAAATATTCTTTCAAGCTAAACCTGGGGTTGACTGGTAGAGAATGCCTAAGGCATTAAGTCCGCCTATGTACATGTCATGTGTGCAAAAGAATAAATAAATAAATCATTCTCGGAATTTCCTCCATTGGATAAATTCAAAATATGGTCCTAATACCCTTTGCGGAATCTAGAACCATTCTAATTCCAACGAAAATTTAAAGGTTCTAGAAATGTACAAATTGTAATAGATTGACTTTTACTTGTATGGTGTGAATATAATGAAACTGTAGATAAGCTTTAGTTACGCCCAAGTCCTAATATGCAGGACGGCGGCCCAACGGCAAATGCGAGAAAGGTTATGAATTCAAATCATTCCTTACGTATTGTATATCTTAGGTATGTTCAATGTGAAACAGACGTAGATTAAAGTTTGATAGGTGTAATTTCAAATATAAGATATTTTATTAAAATGCAACGATTTACAATAAAAACGAGAAAAGATTCCTTACAACCACTTTAAATACTCAGAAAAAGCACTTTTCTTGGATGAGTCTCTCCTTAATTTTTGTGTGTATTTTATTTTATTATTTAATATATTGTTGTTCTGGGGCAACAGAATTACTCTCTGAAAATCTCAATTGTCTAACCTATTTCGGTTTATAAGTTACGCGCTAATAGACAGACGGTATTGGTACCCTATGAATACAAAACTTTAAAAACAAATTTAATGAAATTCCCTGTTACCTGAAGTTATTTAACACAGCACGTTATTTTTTAATCTTCTAAATCTAAGATTTTGCATCGGAAAAAACATTCTGAATAAGAAAAGTGGTCACTTGTTTCTTTACATGAAATGGAAAAGGCAGATAATTATGTAAACATGTTTTTGGAAAAATAACTTTAACTCCTACAAAATAACGTTCAATTTACGCTACAATTTCCGACAATTTTATAACGTCCACTACGACAAATTTGATACGTATTTGCTTAATTTATAATCAGCCTATATTGTTCCCACAGTTGGGATACAGGCCTCCTCTCAGTGAGAGGGAGTGGGCCGTAATCTACCACGCGGGCCCAGTGCCAGTTGAGATGTCACATGTCTTCGAAGTTTTTGCTCTAGGACATGCCGGTTTCCTCACGACGTTTTCCTTCACCGTTTTGAGATAAGATAAGATAAGTCTTTATTTGCCTTAAACATGGTATAATGATGTTACAGTCCTATTCAAATTCAATGTAGCTAGCTATACAGAATATGTATCAATTGCATGCAAAACAATAATTATGTCAACAATGTCATTATATAAACCAAATTAATAGTAATATTATAAATTTATGTCAAAAAAATCCTTAATGTCATAAAAATTATGTTTAGTTAGCCATTTGTACAGCTTGTTTTTAAATAAATTCGCATTATTTATATATTTTAGCTCATTAGGTATTTTGTTGTAAATTCGCACACACATCACAAGGCAACTTTTAGCAAACTTAGCCGATTTCGGATTACTATCACAATAAGTCTATCTTTGTCCCTTGTTGGACGAGTGATTACTTCAGATGCTTTTTTGAACAATCCCTTATTATTGTAAACAAAGTTACAGATTACATTTATGTAAAGTGCAGGAAGTGGTAACAGACCTAGCTTTTTAAAAAATGGCTGGCAAGATTCGTCAGGCCGAAGTCCGCAAATGGCCCTGATGCACTTCTTTTGTGCAATGACTGCTCTATCCTTGTCTGTACTGTTTCCCCATGCAGTAAGTCCGTAACGTAATATTGATTCAATATATGCATGGTATAACTGCTGTTTTTAAGTTTGTTACGTATTTAATATGTCTGAGTGCATAAGTAAATTTGTTAATCCTATTGCATAGATCATCCAAGTGTACTTTCCAGTTTAAGTCTTGATCTATGAATACACCCAAGAATTTGGTTTCCGTTACTTCTTTTAGTCTGTCAATATTAAGAGTAAAATTGTATTTGGCATGTTTTGATTTATTAAATTGTACGTAATTAGATTTATACAAATTAATTTTTAATTTATTAATCTGTAGCCACTCAATTATCGCCATCACAAGCGATAATTGAGATGTCATCTGCAAATAAAATCAATTTATGATTAGTCACTAGTGGCATGTCATTTACATATAATAAAAATAATATAGGACCCAATACACTTCCTTGAGGGACACCACGTTTATTTACCCTAGTTTTTGAAGAGTAAGAATTAAGTATGTTCTCATTTAATTTATCTAAGACAACGTATTGTTTTCGATGACTTATATATGACGAAATCCACTGCAGTGCAACTCATCTTATTCCTAGGATTTCTAACTTTTTTAATAATATGTCATGCGCTACGAAGTCAAAAGCTTGTGACAGGTCGAAAAATAGCCCTGTTGTTAATTTATTATTGTTTAAGTTACTCAGGATATTGCTCACAAGAGTAAATATTGCTTGTGTGGTTGACCTGTGCTTTTGGAATCCAAACTGATCTTTTGATATAATTTTATATTTGCTACAAAAGTCAACAAGTCTCTTGAGCATACATTTCTCGAAAACCTTTGACAATATGGGAATAAGTGTTATCGGTCGATAATTTTAACATCCTTTTTATCCTGTTTTTTGTACAGTGGCTTCATGACTGATAATTTTAGAGCTTCAGGAAAAGTACCTGATGAAAATGAGAGGTTAATTAAATATATCAGAATAGGAATTAACTCTGTGCTGCACGCTTTAACTATTTTGTAGTTATTCCATCATAACCTTCAGAGTTAGTATTGTTTAACGCCATGACTTCATTTTTAACTTCATCTTCAGTCATGGAGCTAAGAAACATGGAGTTAGAAATTGATATATAATTAGTGGAATTATAATGATGCTGATGAGAGCAGTGGTGATGAAATAATTTACACAAAGTAAGGCGCCTGATGGGGCTCGAACCTACGACTTGCAACTTCGGCCCAAACCACTAGACTACCACTGCTCTTAAGATCATAAATTAGAAACAATTATTTATATGAAAAAGGATAGCAGATACTATCCTTGTACAGACAACAGCACATCAAGCTACTACAGTCTGACAAATTTCTTAATTAGATCTTTAACTTTATGGCTTAAGCATTAAGGTTCAAGATTGATTGGGAATATCTGACAGTCTCGGGTAACTTGACCTGCTGTCGTCCATACATTTGCCTCCTTCAACGGTTAGAAACGCTTTTTAAAAAGTTACATTTTAAACTTTGACATCAAAAGCTAAATAATATTGTAGACTATTCATCGTCAAAAGTAAAATTAAATAGACACGTAAGTACTCTTGTAATTACAGATACGTCTCTTTCAATGTTATCTGAATTTATCGGACACAAATCAATTAAACAATAACATTAATTAACTAAACAAATGTACACTCGTATACCTACATTAATTATAGTGAATGTTAATTTGTTTAGTTACGTTTGTGTCACTTAGAATTTAAAGGTTATGCTTTGATAGTTTGATTATCAGTTGATCAAAGATCTGATGATATTTAAACAGTTGAATAGTTAATTATGGGGATAAATATAATGACCACCATAAAATGCTTTGATACCCTTAGTTTTGTAACCAAAAATATCTACTTAACACCAGAAAAATAAAGTCTAAAAATATAATAGTAACAGCTATTTTAGTCACGACTCTTACTTTAAATTGTATTCGACCACCAAATTTAGTAAATGATCACCAAATCTTGACGACCAAATTAATGTATTATTTTTGCCTAAATAAATCACTGTGATTGCCATAAAATCAGAAAACGAAACATAAAATGACACGTCAGTCATCGTTTGTCCACCCATAGGTTAGGTTAGGTTAGAAGTGTGACCAAAACAGCGTTGTAATTAAAACGCTGGTATAATTTTGGTGATCATTTACTACTTTTGGGTTAACAATGATTTATTGAATAGCAGAATTTAAAAACTTTAGTTATAATTTTATATTAAAACGCTGGTATAATTTTGGTGATAGCAGGGCGAAGGCCTGTCTGCGTTCTTTAAACTTCTCTCCATTTAAACCTGCTAAGGACCAGGTCTTGAAAGACCTCATCCCACCATCTCCGTCTGGTCGATATATCTTGCCAATATGTAGGTTTTTATTTCTTTCCGTTTATAAAACATCGTCGAGACAACGAGACCAGGAGCTGGCTCGTTCTTTGGCCAATGATTTAGCATTGCCATTCAACGTGGCAAGACTGCCAATCTTTTGGGTTCTTTTCCGGTTGGTAGCAACGTGAACAAGAATTTCTTTTTTATTATTATTTGTATAGTTTGTTAGTTCGTCATTTAATTAAGAACAGACTGGTATTTGTTCTGACATACATCATGCTACTATAATATGTCATTTTCTGCATTACCTCTAATGCAAAGTAGTTAGTAGGTTCAAATTTGATTGGGAATATTGTTCAGTTTCAGTTAGCTTGGCGTACTAGCGACTGAATCGACAAGTTATGTATTCATAATTACATATATAATGTTGCCACTGAAGAAAAGATATAGAGTTAAGGTATGGGAAAAACGTAAGGACCAGGCCCGGGTCGTCGGCGCGTTGTGTTTTATAGACGCCTCAAAGAGATGTCAGCACATCGTGACGAGGTCCACGAAGACCAATACCTGCAGTGGGCAGCGGATTGGTTGAAAGAGAAACTGTGGCCCTGGCGCTTAGGCAAGTGAAGGAACACGGGTGGGTTTTAGTCAGTAAAAGTCTGACACGCCCTTTCGATTCACACAGAGAGAAGTCATTTCATGTATTTCCCATCCGCAAAAAAAAGGTATGGGAAAAAAATCGAGACGGTCTCCAAAGCCGCAGAGCACACAGAGCGTAGAGTAGCCAGCCTTTCGGTGTTCTATAGGATGCATTTTGGGGAGTGTGCGAGGGAAT
The DNA here is from genome assembly GCA_017933935.1 of Sesamia nonagrioides. Taxonomy (NCBI): domain Eukaryota; kingdom Metazoa; phylum Arthropoda; class Insecta; order Lepidoptera; family Noctuidae; genus Sesamia; species Sesamia nonagrioides. The sequence continues at coordinate 271,110 of JADWQK010001910.1, read as the reverse complement.
TGCATGATTTAATTCCCCCATCTTCGTTCCACCATCGGACGACCCGTCGTACGGCGAGTTTCCACCCTTACGTTGTTAACACTACTACGATTCGGACGAAGCGTTTCTCCTCCTCCTTTATACCGCGTACATCAAGGGACTGGAACAACTTGCCGGCGGCGGTGTTTCCGTCGGACTACAATTTGAGTGTCTTCAAGGCTAGAGTGAATAGGCTCTTAATAAACTAGCACGCTTTACCATCAACGATCGAATGGCTGCTTCAGGCGGGATTGCGGTCAAGCGCTGGTTTATAAATAATAATAATAATAAATAAAAAATAACTTACCAGGAAACATTTTCTTGGTTTCTTCCTAACATTTAAAGCTATAGGCACACAACATTCATTGCGATTTTTACGTTATTGAAGGGACACTTTTTTAGACTATATTTATTTTATTTTGGAGCAACAAATAAGCAATATGCTTCAATATTATTCAAACTAAGAATAATAGTGTGTTACGCAATTGGTGTACAGGTGGACGATTTGTACAGATAACAGCACATCAAGCTACTACATTCTGTCTGATTTCTTTATTAGATTTTCAACTTTATCTCTAAAGCATTAAGGCTCAAGATTGATTTTATTTCACACTTTCGAGTAGCTAGACCCGCGATGGCCGATAGGGCGGAAAGGTTCAGGAGTGGCGGCCACTTAGTGGAAGACGGAGAGTAGGGAGGCCTCCAACAAGGTGGACCGATGACCTGGTGAAGGTCGCGGGAAGCCGATGGATGCGGGCAGCACAAGACCGGTCAGCGTGGAAAGCCTTGGGGGAAGCCTTTGTCCATCGTCGATTCGAGCAATATTATAATATGAGCGGGTAACTCCGAATAGAGTAGTAGGCGTGATTTGAAGGGGTGGCGACTGTCATATCATCATCAAATCATATCATATCATTCATGTGAATTTATCATCGACAGCTGCCGACGGAAAAGCACGCGCTCTAATCTTTTGGCTCTTATCTGTTTTAATCTGAGATTATCATTGTAATCCCTTAAACCCCGGCCAGACTGTTGTAAACAAACCCTCCACATCGATCTCCACCGGCGGTTTACAACAGTGTAAACACTTGTTTGCAACAAAAATTCGTTTGACCTTCAACAACCTCTGTGGACGGGCGCGCGTTGCCAACCGCGTGTGCATTTCGCCGTTGTAAAAACGTATTCCACAGTGTAAACGCATGTTGTAAACCACACAGGGTCAGTTGCGCAGCAGCAATCGTTGCGTCCGCACGTTACGCGCGCACGTATTACGAACTGAGTCGGCTAAAATGGCGTCTACGCGGGAAAAAGGATAAACAGATCATTGTACATTTTCATCAATTTCACCGCAGACTAGGAGAATGGTGTATTCACCTACGGTAGGTTTCCCTTTTCAAATCCAGTCCCTCCCTTCCTCGTCTCATATCCAGACACCACATACTACCCAAATAACTCCATCAAGTGCTTCCTCCTCTTCAAACAACTCTGTTAACATTGAACAGCCACCTCGTTCTCTTTCGCAATATCCTCAGCAGTCACCTTTACAACATTCTTCCCAAATAACCGAACCGAATGTTTTGCCTTCCCCAAACTCGCCTCATATTCAATTACCTCCACCTCAATCGCCCGGTACCCAACACCCTCAGCAATCACCCGTACACTATTCCTCACAATTCTCGGAACAAACTACTACGCCCTCCACAAAACCAACGACTTCGCCAATAAACGTAATTGATAATCAGGTAGTAATGTATGCAGAGGGTCCGGCTGGTGAAATTTTGAAGGAAATGTTTTTTTTAAACTTGCCTTTATTGTTTCTTTTAAAACTTTGTAAATTGCCCAACAAGTTTCAGGAATGATTTCCGATAATAGTTCATGTGATATTAAAGAGCTGTATCTCAGATCTCTATAACATGATCCAGAGGCTAGGTATCTGAGAGTGACTAATAGTCTTTCTTCAGCAGAAACAGCCTTCCTCAGATGCGTATTTTTTTTAGTTATAAATAGCCTCACCATTTCTAATAACTCATAGAATGTTTCCTTTTCCATTCTGAGAAAGTTGCGCAGGTCACCAAAATCAAGTAGATTCACTAAATTTAGATGACTAAGATTCATTCTTTCCTTAAGCCAACGCTTCATCCAAATTCTTTTCTTTTTTCTCCTCACTTGCGCACACAAGTGCTAATGCCACGCCAACTTTTTGAAGTTTAGTTAAATAAGGAGCCATATCGCAACGCGTGCTTCCAAACAAAGAATCGACAACAAACTGAGGTGAGAGCCTTGTTGTAAACAGTGTGGACGCAAACACCAACCGTGGGCTCCACAAACCTCCCACCAAGGTGACCCCTGTTGGAAGCTTGTTTAAAACAGTCTGGCCCGGCCTTTAATATTAACATTTGGGCTGGTGCTGCGAAATGTCACCTGGCTACTTTGGATTCAGTGGAGAGGCGTGCGAAGAGGCTGATTGGCAACCCAGACTTAACTCGAAACGGTCTCCAAAGCCTGGGGCACAGGCGTAGAGTAGCCAGCCTTTCGGTCTTCTTTAGGTTGCATTCTGGTGAGTGTGCAAGGGAATTGCATGATTTAATTCCCCCATCTCCGTTCCACCATCGGACGACCCGTCGTACGGCGAGTTTCCACCCTTACGTTGTTGACACCACTGCGACCCGGACGAAGCGTTTCGCTTCCTCTTTTATACCGCGTACATCGAGGGACTGGAACAATTTGCCGGCGACGGTGTTTCCGTCACATTAAAATTTGAGTGTCTTCAAGGCTAGAGTGAATAGGCTCTTAATAAACTAGCGCGCTTTACCATCAATGATCGCATGACTGCTTACCATCAGGCGGGATTGCGGTCAAGCGCTAGTATATAACTTATAAAAAAAAAAAAAAATTAAAGTGATCTAAGTGACTGTACAGTTAAAATAATAAGAATCGAACATCACACTATAGTTATTTTTCAACGTTTTATCGAAATACCGCCCACGATGGATGAGAATCATGGTATTAGAAGACACTTCAACTATCCGGAACTTCGGCCTCGCCTTCCTGACGGTTATTCCCCATCATATATTTTATTTTTACTGGATGAGTTCGGTGTTTCCTATATTTTCCTACTCTGGGTCATCATCATCTCAGCATTAATATCAGTCTCATCCGAAGCTTTTTTCAGCTTTGGAGTCTGGGGTCCGCTTTACCAGTTTAACTGCTGATTTTGGCTAAACTTCAATATTTTACGTGAACCGACTGCCGTCTGACCTCCACAACCCGCAGGTGATATCGAAGCACTGTAGTTAGACTACTGGAACTTTTGAGGGCTCCAACAACCCGTAACGGCTGTCATTAGTTGTTCGTATGGCAACCGGTACCAACAGTTTAACGTGCTTTCCGAGGCACGACCAGGCCAGTGCAAATACCTATTCATATCAATGCATACAAATACATGCACTGCGCGGGGACCGCTACCGCTACGCCACGGTGGCTGTCATTCCTACTCTGAGTAGAAAGGCGAAAAAAACTCAGAGGTGTCTCTTTTAAAGTCCAGACATAATCTTCTTCAGGTAGATTTTTCTACTAGCAACGTATCGAGCTGTCGCGTCATATCTTATAGTCTGCGGGAGCCTTAAAAAGTGATGAATGTGAACGAACTCTGGTTCCAGGAAAAGCTGTTAGCTACCAAATTTCAATCAGTAGGTACCCGATCGACAGTTAGACCGATAGGCTTTTTGTGTTGTACACGAAAAACATTATAAAATGTACGCTTTTTGTCGATCGGTAGGAGGAGGTGTAGAGTTGCTATTGTTGAGTATTTTTTGGGAAAATATGAAATTGCAAATTGCGTAGATAGTATGATTGAGTTTTATGCCATCATCATCAACCTTTTTTTATCGTCCCTTTGTTGGGCACAGGTCTTCTCCCATACAGAGAAGGATTGAGCGTAATCACCACGCTTGCTCAATGCGGGTTGGCGATTTCAGACTTATAAAGTTCAGGTTTCCTCAAGATGTTTTCCTTCACCTTCAGTCATTGGTGTCCAAGATATACTTAGAATGTACTACATATAACTTAGAAAAGTTACATTGGTACCTGCCTGACCTGGAATCGAACCCGCACACTCATACTTGAGAGGCTGGTGTTTTAATCACTAGACCACTGCGACATGTTTTTTAAATGCCATATTTTTTTAAAAAAAAACCATTATTAATTTTTCTATAAGGATTTATTAACAGACAAAAACTTCAATGTTCTCTCTAACGATTCGCTGCGCATTTAAGTGCAGCTGGGGCTCAATTATAATTAGAATCTTCACAACTATCTAAGCCAACTGATTTTAGAAATAAATCAATTATACAATTTCCGCTGACATACAACGATTTAATTTATCTTTACACATCCATCCATGAAAATAAAGGACCAAAGTAAAGAAACATAAATAGCGACTCCACGCCACTCGTGCGATGAGCGCGCTCATCTGTTTTTGTTCGGTCGAGATGGTTGATACGCGCTGCATTAAATCTTATAATTAAATGCGGATAGGCGTATTATAAGAAGCTGGTTCGACGCATCTCACGTATTTTACTAGCTTTTGCGATGGATTTACCTGCGAGGTACACGTCTTTTAGGTCTCTGGCGACTGGGGCTTTTAGGTTTTTTCTTTCGTAGATATTTTATAAGCAAAGCAATATTTGGCCCAATATTGGTCCTGTGGTCCAAGTACTGGTTTTCAAAGAATGACTTCTGAGCAGCTATTTTAGATATAATAATCTATACTAATATATAAAGCTGAAGAGTTTGTTTGTTTGTTTGTTCATTTGTTTGTTTGCATGCGCTAATCTCAGGAACTACTGGTCCGATTAGAAAAATTCTTTTTGCGGTGGATAGCCTATCCTAATCCAGAAATTCTTTAGGCTATGTAACATCACGCTGCGACCATTAGGAGCGAAGGTACTTGCCTGAACTGGAATCAGTCAATTTAATCGCAAGGCTACCACGACCTTTTATATTATTTACACATATTGTATCGAGACTTATGCGAGTGAAACCACGGGGCGTAGCTAGTAATAAAGGACAGCGCAAACACACAGATAGACGGTTGATATCGACGTTCCTACTTATAATGGTCGCATGTAGTGATTATTAAAAGCGGCTAGGCGTATTATAAGGAGCTGGTTTGACACCGTTCGGAATATATTTCAAAGATCACCTGTTTGTAAGACACAGCGAGGAATGTTTGACCAGATATATTTGTTGAGATAACGTTCCGTGTCTGGTTGACGTTACTTCATAATGTTATCGAGATTTAGACCACAGTATTAGTGGAGCAAGATTTTTGGAATGGTCCTTTGGATGTTAACTTTCAGTTGTAGTGTACAATGATTTTAGTATGGATTTATGCGATTATTCTTCAACGTTTAGTTGTTATTTACGCTTTTAATTTGGTATCTAGTACAAATAGTTGATTTATTACATATTGTATACTAGAAAAAAAAAAATTATATGGTTAAATGAAAGGGAAAAAGTAATTGGTCCTTCTTCAGTTTTCGCACGTGGAGTTCCTTACCCGTTCTTCTGAATAGGAACCTATTTACAGCCGATTCGATTTTCAACTTTATCTCTAAAGCATTGAGGCTCAATGTTAATTGGGAATATTTGACAGTTTCGGGTAGCTTGACCTGTTGTCGTCCGAGCTTTGGAATGGACAACCACCACAAGTTGTGGTGGCCTAGTGGTTAAAACATCAGGCTCTCAAGTATGAGTGCGCGGGTTCGATTCCAGGTCAGGCAAATACCAATGTAACTTTTCTAAAGTTATATGTACTTTCTAAGTATATCTTGAACAAAAATGACTGAAGGTGAAGGAAAACATCTTGAGGAAACCTGGACTTTAAGTCTGAAATCGCCAACCCGCATTGAGCAAGCGTGGTGATTACGCTCAATCCTTCTCAGTATGAGAGGAGACCTGTGCCCAGTAGTGGGACGATAAAAAAGGTTGATGATGACGATGACTTAGTGAATAGGAAGGAAGACGGCAGTTGAGCGAATTGATGCAATGTTAAACTCAACAACACGACCAACGATGCTGCGCCAGAGGGAGATTGATCTGGAGACGCTACTCGACCAAACCCTCGATACAACAAACAACGTTTGGCGCATCGTACTCGACATAAATCGCAACACAACTGCTCAGACCCGTCCTCCGTACGGCTTCTCCAAACCTCATGCAGGAACACGACGAATAGCTTGGCGGCAAGACTATTTCTGGTGAGTGGTAATTTCTGTCGGCAGTCGATGTTATGTTTTACCACCGAGAAAAGTGACAGAGACTGAGAGAGAGTCCTTTTTCAGTCCCCGTCCGTGGAATTCTTTGCTCGTTCTTCTAAATAGGAACCTACATTGGAATGGGCAACTAGCTTTACCTCTCTAATTGACCATCATCTCAGCGTTAATCCTAGTCGCATCCGTAGGTTTTCAGCTTTGGAGTCTGGGGTCCGCTTTACCAGTGTAACTGCTGATTTGGGCTAAACTTCGATAATTTCCGTGAAGCAACTGCGGTCTGACCTCCACAATCCGAAGGCGATATCGAAGCATTGCAGTTAAACCAATTGTTGGATTTTTGAGGGCTCCAACAACGCGTAACGACTGCTATTAGATGTTCATATGGCAACCGGGACCAACGGCTTAACGTGTTTTCTGAGGCACGACCAGACCAGTGCAAATATTTATATTCATGCATACAAATATTTGCACTGTGCGGGGATCGAACCCGGCCGAACGCGGTCACGTTCGCTATCGCTACGCCACGGAGGCTGTATAATCGACCGACTCATTTAATTGGAGACTCACACATTCCAAAAGTGCATGTAATTACTTTGAGTTTGAATCGCATACAGTTAAAACAGAAAAAAAATCTGGTCCTTTCATCCAAAAATTTTTACTGAAACTCCTCCATGATTTTAATCGCTAAATACAATTAGAAAACCGTGTTGCTATGAAGAACGTACGCAAGTATATAAAAACGTTTTCTGAATCATTGGTAACAGTAACTCTTCATGATAAATTGTTAACATTCATTCAACAAAGATATCTACTTTTTTAGACTGACTCTTGAGATAAGACAGTCCCATTCCTTACATACGCGGTATGACTTCATAGTTTTTGCGTTTAAATATTTATTAGTTTCTTTATTAAGTATGCATTTTTATACAGCTATTGTGAGGCCCTCTTTGTTGGTATAGAATCTAGAAAGGTTGGTGATATGTTTAAATTATTATGTGCTTTATGGGTGGTTATTTACCTAATTTTTGCAAGTAGAATTCAGGAGATTTGTTAGTAGAACCGGCTCGGTTCTCAATTCGATTGTATTTTTTAAAAATTACCGGTAAAATTCAAGTAAACGAAGTTGCTTCATTTCCTTTCTAGCCTTTTCCCATCTACAGGGTGGCGCAATAGAACGTGCATATTGCATCATCTTTTTTTGCGGGGTAGAAGGGGCGTGGGCGAGGGGAGACCGATATCGTTGGGTAGCGCGGTTCATGAAGTTTTAGTCACTATGAGTCACTTCGACGGGAAGCGTCGCGCATTTTGCGTGCGCGCATTTTACGAAAACTCTCGTTCGTACGTAGTTGTCAGGTGACTATTTTGTTCTGAGTATGGTGTACGGCAAATTAGGGAGGCTCCGAGTGCTAATTTAATTAAAATCTGGATAAAGCGGTTTGAAGAGACTGGATCGACGTTTAAACCACACGCAAAAGGTCGTCCACGCACATTTAGGACCGAAGACAATATTGAGAGTGTTAAGCAGTCGGTACGAGAAGATCCACAAATGTCTACTCGCAAGAGATCGTCTGTCCTAAACATATCGCGACGAAGTTTGCAAGGAATTTTAAACTTGGATCTTAAATTGCATCCATACAAGCTGCAATTAACTCAAGAATTGAAAGACTCTGACTTCATAGCACGGCTCACATTTGCTAATGAAATGCTCAATCGGTTTTCAAATTTTGAAAACATCCTTTTCTCTGATGAGGCACATTTTCATATGAATGGGTTTGTAAACCGCCAAAATTGTCGTTATTGGAATAGTGAGAATCCCAGACTCAAACATCAAAAACCGTTACATAGCCCTAAAGTGACAGTTTGGGCCGCAATCTCTGCCGAAGGAATAATTGGTCCTTATTTTTTTGAAAACGTACGGGGGCAAAACATCACTGTTAATACCGAACGCTATGTTGCGATGTTGGAAGGTTTTTTGGCCCCAGAACTTAAAAATTCAAGAATAAAGAACTCTAGGACTTGGTTCCAACAAGACGGAGCTACCAGTCACACATCAAATGACTCCATGGCGGTTGTGAAGCAGATGTTCGCTGGCAAACTGATTTCGAAAAGAGGTGATATCCCATGGCCTCCGCGCAGTCCAGACTTGACGCCTCCTGACTTTTTTTTGTGGGGATACCTCAAACACAAAGTCTACACCAATAATCCGAGAAACATCAGTCAGCTCAAGGAGAATATTCGTGGTGAAATGGCAGCAATCACACCAGCACTACTTAAGAAAGTTTTCGGTAATTTCCGTTTGCGGTTAGAGGAGTGCCAACGTAGAGAGGGTCATCATTTAGATGATGTTATTTTTAATAAAAACTTTTTTACAAAAAAACAACCGACTTCTAAAAACCACTACAAAGTGAAAAATAACTAATTTCGGAAGTCGGTGTCTTTGGTTTTTGTATACGTATTAGTTTTTGACACCGACTTCCGAAATTAGTTATTTTACACTTTGTAGTGGTTTTTAGAAGTCGGTTGTTTTTTTTGTAAAAAAGTTTTTATTTTACACTTTTTAGTTGTGAAAAGTAGGTACTATGTATTCAGTTACATCCGGTCAGACTGGAAGCTGACGCAAATATAGTTGGGAAATTACGTAATTTTGTTTACTTTAATTTTGACCAGTAATTTTGAAGAATTCTCTCGACTGCCTATGGTCTTAATCATCAGATTTAGGTACTGCAGAACATTATTTTAACCCAATGGGTGCAAAGTTCTCATCAATATAAACAAATTAAAACCAAACACAAAGTAGGTACTGCAAACCGTTGAGGAGTTCCCAAAACTGGCCTTTGTCTTTATCATCAGAGCTCTTATGACAGTCACAACCCATCTAGGTGTAAAGTTCTTATCAATACAAATTAATCAAGCCCAAACACAAGGTAGCTGCTGTGAATTGTTGAGGAGTTCCTTCGACTGTCTTCCGGGTCCATCATCAGATCTACTCCAGACCTTTATCAAATTGTAGTGCTTTAAATACTTAATGAAAATACTAAGAAATGCACTAATCGCCCCTACGATTTTTGAAAGTTCCCCTTGATTTCTCTGGTCTTCCATCATCACATCCTAATGTCCTTATCATGGGACCACCTTGGGAATGTCTTCTTTCCCACAAAAAAAGAATTATCAAAATCGGTTCATAAACGACGAAGTTATGCGCGAACAAACATAAAAAAAAAGCATATATACGGTCGAATTGAGTAACCTCCTCCTTTTTGAAGTCGGTTAAAAAATAAACTTCAGTTATCACTTAATAATTGCTTAGTTTTATTTTAACTATACCTTTTGTATTTATTTTTTAATAATTATTTTAAAAATGCACGTTCTATTGCGCCACCCTGTACGTTGGGGTCTAAAAAGTGTAAAATAAAACAATTTTTGGTAAATAAAAAAAAACAGACTTCCAATAACACTCACTGCCTTCTTTTTTGTTACAAATTCTACATAGAGAACGTGCTATTGCTGCCAGCCTTTTGGGAACTTATCCCATTGAAGAATTTGTTAATGACCAATCAGGTCCTCCTCATTTTTGTATAAAGTGTATTAGTGTTAGCTTGTAAATTGTATATATAATAACACCATATAGATCTACAGTGAACTGTGTTGTGCGCTCGGCAACCACCCTGCAACACATTCTAAATGTATTTGGGAAAAATATAACACGGTGAAAAAATGATTGGAATCGATTCAGTTGCTTATTCTGAACAAAGTATATTCAGGTTTCGTATATATTAAAAATCACTTTGTATACAGAGTTGCAGCTTATTACAAAATCACGGCGGAGATGCGAGGCGCGAGATACCTATTATACTAATCTTCTTTTGTTCTACCAAAACTTTTATATCTGTTTGTACGTATGCAATGTAATGCATGTATTTATGTAAAGCTTTTAGGATAAAATTTAAGATGAGTTAACAGTTTTACGTATTGTGTGGCGATTCGTAAGTCGAAGCCGACAGAACTAACAGCTGCTCTTAAGCTTCTACCCCGAACTTCCATAGTTATAAAGTTGAGTCTGGAGTTGAAGAATTTAATACAGCGACAAAGTGAAAACATTTATTTTAAATTGCGTCACCATCATCATCATCTCAGCGTTAATCCTAGTCGCATCCGAAGCTTTTTCAGCTTTGGAGTCTGGGCTCCGCTTTACCAGTCTAATTGCTGATTTTGGCTAAACTTCGATATTTTCCGTGAAGCGACTGCCGTATGACCTCCACAACCCGAAGGCGATATCGAAGCATTGCAGTTAGACTAATTGTTGGACTATTGAGGGCTCTAACAACCCGTAACGACTCCCATTAGATGTTCGTATGGCAACCATGACCAACGGCTGTACGTGCTTTCCGAGGCACGACCAAACCAGTGCAAATATTCATATTCATGCATACAAATATTTGCACTGCGCGGGGTCGATCCCAGTGCCTCCTTGCGCAGCGGCCGCGGTCGCTACTGCTACGCCACGAAGGCTGTCATTCACTTTAAATTGCGTGTTTGTACGCAATATTGTATGTTTGAGAAGCGTAATTTGTTCCTTCGATTGTTGCATTTTTGTTCTGTCACTATCACCCCATGCATCTTTCCATCGTGAAATTTTTATGGGCATACTCACACGTAATCTTCGCCACCGTAGTTGTGGAGTGAGCCAAGTTAATTATTAGCTTTAATTACTCTATTCTATAACCGTTTGTTTATCGTACTTGATTATCATTAGATTGTTTTTCTTTTTACGTTTAAAAAAAGCCAGCTCTGAGTTATGTCAGTATGATTCTGAGCGATAGTTGTTTTGCGTGGATGTGATGCATGTTCAAACACGTCGTAATTGTTTTTATAGTTTTTAATAAATGTATTTCTTTCTTTACTTGTGTATAGGATGATGTTGACTTTCTCTTTCATTTATTTAAGTGCCATAACATCAACCCTGCAAGCATAATTTTTACCCTATGGTTAGGAATCCATAGGGTGAATTTTCAACCTATAAAAGGTTATTTATTGAACTCCCATTCAAAATGAATATTATTTACATCAAGCCTAAATAGGCTTGATGTAAATAATATGCATTTTGAATGGGAATTCAATTTAGGCTTGATGTAAATAATATGCATTTTGAATGGGAATTCAATAAATAACCTTTTTCTGGGCAGACCAGATGGGCGTGTCACACTTTAACTACAACCCACCCGTATTTCTTTACTTGCCTGTGCGCAGGGGCCACGCTAACATTTTCGAACGATCCCCAGCCATGGCAGGTTTCGTTGATGGACTTAGAAAGCATTTCCCTCGTTTGCACAGAGATACGTAAACTTAAAAAAAACTCTTCAAAAAGTAAATTGCGTGTTCAAATTACGGCAGGGTCACCAGTTTAGAAGCATGAGGAACAGAGAGTAAAATTCACTCAACCTTGATAGAAAAGGGAGGAACCTCGAACCAGACGGGTGTTATGTCTGACGGGCACTTGCCCAACGGTTGCTTTTGTATATATGACAATTGCACGGTAAACTCTGCTTGCGAGATGTAGACTCCGTTTGAAGTCAGTATGACGCGTTGTTTGTATGTGGCGTTTGTAGATACAATAGAATACTCTTTATTATGTACTCCATATAGATTACAGAACATAAATATAAAGATTTTACAAAGGGTGACACAATGGGTGGTACTATCGCTAAGAGCGATCTTTTACAAACAACCTTTATGTATATAAAAGTTGCCTGTAAAAGAGGTTTATTGACAATGATCACAACATCCTGAACGCTGAACGAAAGCATCGTGAGGAAACCGGTATGTCCTGGAGGCAAAACTTTGAAGACATGGGACATCAATCATCCCGCACTGGGAAGACGTCGTAGATAACGGCTCACTCCCTCTCACCGGCAGGATGCCTATCTCCCAGGAGTGGGAACATTATAGGCTGATTATATATTATAACTTGTCGTGGTGGCCTAGTGGTTAAAACACCAGCCTCTCAAGTATGCATGTGCGATTTCGTTTCCAGGTCAGGCAAGTACCAATGTAACTTTTCTAAGTTATATGTACTTTCTCAGTATATCTTGGACACCAATGACTGATTACAAGGTGAAGGAAAACATCTTGAGGAAACTTGGACTTTAAGTCTGAAATCGCCAACCCGCATCGAGCAAGCGTGGTGATTACGCTTAATCCTTCTCTGTATTAGAGGAGGCCTGTGCCCAGCAGTGGGACTATAAGAAAGGTTGATGATTATGATATATTAAAATATTCTGTATTTAATGTCGTTTGGTTCAGAAGTTACGCTAGGATCCCCAATCATCGTGGAAGAATTTGGACTCCTGCGGCCCCACGCGCGGTTGATAGAAGAGACACCGGGGTGGTTTTAGTCAGTAAGAGTCTGACAGACCCCGTCGCCCACCCCAGGGCGGCGGACATCCATTGAGGATTTCCACCCCGGAATAAAAAGCATCCCCAATCATATCATTCACGCCCTTATATGTGAAACTTGATTACGATACTAGCACCAATAACTATTTAGAACTCATAATATAATTGGTATCAAACAGCGCCTACTAAACGCTTCATTAGTCCTTTCTCCCCTTTTGGAAAAGGAAATTGCGTGATCATATGAAAGTGTTAACTTACCGTTAACCGCTGATAAATCATAATATAAGCAAACATTTAGTATTCATTACACGCAGCGGGACGACTTGCTTAAAATAATAATTAAATTTTATGAAGGTATAGTTAATTATCGGTCGCCTGTGACCACATGGTCTCACTTGGGTTTTTGCTCATGAATATACAGTGAGTGGATAGGGGCGGTTTAGTAAGTGCGATAGTAGAGATATCACGATGTGAGCTGAGCAGAGGAGAATTTCAAGAACGTTCATAGTCTCACAAAAATAAATTAGTTCAAAACGGTCTCCAAAGCCTGGAGCACAGACGAAGAGTAGCCACCCTCTTGGTGTTCTATAGGATGCATTTTGGAGAGTGGGCGAGGGAATTGCATGACTTAATTCCCCCATCTTCGTTCTATCATCGGACGAGCGGTCGTACGCCTGATGGTAAGCAGTGATGCAATCATTGATGGTAAATCGCGCTAGTTTATTAAGAGCCTATTCACTCAAGAAAACTGAGTGAATAGGAAGGAAGATGGCAGTTGAGCGAGGTGATGCATAGTTAAACCCAACAACACGACCAACGATGCTGCGCCAGAGGTAGATTGATCTGAATCCCTCCAAGACCAAACTCCCGATACAACAACATTTGGCGCATCGTACCCGGCACACATCGCAGCATATCAACAGATTTCATGCTGGAACACGACGAATCGCTTAGCGGCAAGACTTTGTCTGGTGGTAACTTCTGGCGGCAGCCGATGTTGTGGCCTACCACCGACTAAATAAATTAGTGCTTGACCGCGACCCTGCCTGATGGTAAGCAGTGATGCAATAGTTGATGGTAAAGCGCACTAGTTTATTTTAACTTAAGAGTTTCACGCACTGTTTTAAAGTTACCATCATGCCTTAAGGTCGTACCCTCACCAAATGACCTCGAGCATTTGCTCCCTCTTCACCGCGCCCCACCTCTACAATACTTCGCAAAATATTACTAGCGCCGTCTGGCGGACGAAGTACTTACAAATACAAGTTAAATTCATAGACCACAGAAGTAACAGACATGGCACTTTTATTTTTGTTTATTGGTGCGCCCAAATACTTTTGGTTATTATAGACTGAAACAAATGTTGACGATACTTCATAATAAAAATTTTGCGTATTTTATTTTTAACCGACTTCCCAAAAGTGTGGTTCTCAATTCGATTTATGTGTGCTCGCTGATAACTTTATCGTTAATGAACCGATTTTGACCATTCTTTTTTTATATGAAAGAGTGTGCTGCCTATGTAATCTCATTGTTACCACGTCAGTGTCGATAATGGAAATTCTAAGAAATTTAGGCCAATTATTGAAAATTGTAGGCATGCTTCGGGTGAAAACTTGATACTCGTATTTATATCGGATGATACTATAAAACCGTGAAGATTTGGGCCTGACCTGATGGTGGAGATGACAGAGAATCAAGGGAATCCACATCGGAAGCAACTGTAATGTGTTTGGGCTTACTTAATTTGTATTGATTAGAGCTTTACAACTAAATATGTTATGACTGTAACTTCAGGGTTGGAAGTTAGTTTTGTAGATTGAACGTTAGCTAAGTCAGATGGTCAAAGGGATAGAAAAATAATATAATAAAGGTTAATTTGTCATTATTTATTATTTTAAGGGAAAACGTAATCAGGGTCAAATAAATTTCTGCAGACAGGAAACCTACATAAAAAAAAGATTTGATGTTTTTTTTGGGCTCAGGCAAGACTGATATTATATTATTATTCTCGTTTAATAAAACAAATACGTAAATTGTAAAAACCAAAACTATCGTATAAAAAAAACCGGCCAAATGCGAGTCGGACTCGCACACCGAGGGTTCCGCCGTACAAACGTAGCGGTTTACAATTTATGACGTACTAGCTTTCCGCCAGCGGCTTCGCCCGCGTGGAGTTCGGTTATATCGCGCTGTTTAAATTCCTCTCGGGAACATCAAATTTTTCCGGGATAAAAGGTAGCCTATGTTCTTTCTCAGGGTCTAAAGATTGTCTGTACCAAACTTCATCAAAATCGGCTGTGAGGTTTAGGCGGGAAAGCGTAACAGACAGACAGAGTTACTTTCGCATTTATAATACTAGCATTGATTTAGAATTTTTCACAGTTTAGAGGCAATTAGATTTAAGAAGTGTTTGATATGAATTTCAACTTTAATATCTCTACGCGTTCATGTGAAAAAGGGTAGGTAGTAAGTTTATAATTATTAAAAAAATATTTTATGTCATGTAAGCAAAAATAATATTTTAATATTTTATGTAACTTCAAATTTATCATTTCACAATTTTTCCTTTATCTGCCTGTACTATAATATAACGTTGTTTCGTGCCGAATTTCAAGATTCTAAATTTACGGGAAGTATCCTGTAGGTTTTGATTCCTTTGCGAGTGTCGAAAATTTGTTGAACATATCGACATATCGGCTGTATCTTTTGATTGGCTTGGCTTAGAAGTTTGATATTTTCACAGCTTAAAGGGACAATCGACCTAGGTATTTGGTATAAATTTCAATTTGATAACTTTATTCGTTCGTGAGAAATAAGGTAGTAAGTTCCATTTTATTAAAATATGTTTATTATATTATGTAACTAAAAAAATGTGATTTTCGCAATTTTTCCTATATTTGCATTATATGACAATCCTTCATACCAAATTTCAAGATTCTGAGTTTACGGGAAGTATCCTGTAGGTTTTGATTCCTTTGCGAGTGTCGAAAATTTGTTGAAAATATCGACATATCGGCTGTATCTTTTGATTGGCTTTGCTTAGAAGTTTGATATTTTCAAAGCTTAAAGGAACAATCGACCTAGGTACTTGGTATAAATTTCAATTTGATAACTTTATCTGTTCGTGAGAAATAAGGTAGTAAGTTCCATTTTATTAAAACATGTTTATTATATTAAGTAACTAAAAAAATGTGATTTTCGCAATTTTTCCTATATTTGAATTATATGACAATCCTTCATGCCAAATTTCAAGATTCTGAGTTTACGGGAAGTATCCTGTAGGTTTTGATTCCTTTGCGAGTGTCGAAAATTTGTTGAAAATATCGACATATCGGCTGTATCTTTTGATTGGCTTGGCTTAGAAGTTTGATATTTTCACAGCTTAAAGGGACAATAGACTTAGGTATTTGGTATAAATTTCAATTTGATAACTTTATTCGTTCGTGAGAAATAAGGTAGTAAGTTCCATTTTATTAAAATATGTTTATTATATTATATAACTAAAAAAATGTGATTTTCGCAAGTTTTCCTATATTTGCATTATATGACAATGCTTCATGCCAATTTTCAAGATTCTGAGTTTACGGGAAGTATCCTGTAGGTTTTGATTCCTTTGCGAGTGTCGAAATTTGTTGAAAATATCGACATAATCGGCTGTATCTTTTGATTGGCTTGGCTTAGAAGTTTGATGTTTTCACAGCCTAAAGGGACAATAGATCCGAGTATTTCATGTGAATTTCAGCTTGATACGTCCACGCGTTCTTGAGATAAAGGGTCTTGACAGACAGACAGACAGACCGACAGACAGACAGACGGACAACAAAGTGATCCTATAAGGGTTCCGTTTTTTCCTTTTGAGGTACGGAACCCTAAAAACAAATACATATACTATAATATTATTTACACAAAGCTTCCTTTTGCAGAAAAATAATAAACATCTGACTTATACAATATCCGGTCAGACTGGACGCTGACGGCAGCATATTTGGAAAAGGCGTGCAAGCAAACGACGTATTTCGTTTGCTTTAATTCCTATAAGACCACAATGAAAGTATGAGCATTTCTAGAAATAACGCAATGAAATAACACATATTAAATTCAGTCTCTTGATTTTAATTGATTTTTGCATAAGCATGACGAGTAGGTAGTGTTTGTAATATGTTAAAGTACAGTGTTGTAAATTGTTGAGGAATTCCCTCGACTGTCTATGGGCTTCATCATCAGATCTTTTGCAGACCTTCATTTAAACCTATATCTGTGTAAAGTTTTCATCAATATAAATGAATTAAGTCCAAACACAAGGTAACTATTGTAAACCTTTGAGGAGTTCCCTTAACTGGCCTTTGTCTTCATCATCAGAGCTTTAATGACAATCACAACTCATTTAGGTTAAAGTTCTTATCAATATAAATTTATTAAGCACAAACACGAGGCAGCTGATGTGAATCGTTAAGGAGATCCCTCGGCTGTCTGCCGGCTCCATCATTAAGTCCGAACTTTACTAAATTGTAGTGCGTTAAAACACTTAATGAAAAAACATAGAAATGCCCTAGGCGCCCCCATGATTTTTTAAATCTCTCCTAGGTTTCCTTAGTCTTCCATCATCAGACCCTAATTTCCTTAACATGAGACTACCTTGAAGATAAAATCTTTCTAATTAAAAAAAAAATATGTGGCACTCGGGAACTGCCGCGGTAAAGCTATTGCATAGCATTTTTTATCAACTTATGCAATAGGGTATTTGACTAAAAAAACCTAATTAGTCCGTCAGTCAGATTTCCAAAAAATACTCATCATCATCATTTCAGCCGAAAGACGTCCACTGCTGGATATAGGCCTCCCCCAAGGTTCTCCACGACGACCGGTCCTGCGCTTCCCGCATCCAGCGGGTTCCCGCGACCTTCACCAGGTCGTCGGTCCACCTTGTCGGGGGCCTACCCAAAAAATACTAGACACCTATTTTTTTCTTTTTTCATATAAACAAAAAATGAATACGACACAGTGCTTTGAAAACTCGTGTGACGTCACTGCACGCTACACTTTTTAGCGGCCAGTGACGTCACCAGCCATCACTCCTGATCTTTGATGCCTATTATATTTGTCAATTTTTATAGATTTGATAAAACAAAATATAGGAAATGTAAAACGTATATAATAAACTTATCCAATATTTTAATATAATCTGAATGACGGACTAATTAGTTTTTTTTTAGTCAAATACCCTATTATTTATATTATAGTAAAGTTATCCGCAAACAAACATAAAAAACATATAACCTCCTCCCTTTTGAAATCGGTTAAAAAAACGAACACCAAAATGAACATCAATAATAGAAACACTTTATGATAGTATTATACTCTATGCGACATGCGGTGCGTGAGCGAGCAAGCAGATGCTTTCTCGCTCACGCGCCGACCGCTATGCTAGCGGACCGCGCGATGACGAACGACACGGGTTCCCCCTTCGAGAGCTTGTGGCATACTGAATCTCAATAGCTCGGCAGTGTGACCAACCTTAAATTAGAGATCCTGCCCCACTTAGACAAGAAAACTGACAAATCCTGCCAACATCAAAAGCACAAAATGCCAAAATAATGCCAATATAACCTAAAAGTTTAAATTAAATAAAAGATTATTTTTTCACACGCGTTTTTTTTTAAATGCCCCGCTCCTATTGTTCGCAACGTGATGCTATATGACCTAAGGCCTTCCTCGATGAATGGGCTATCAAACGAAAAAAGAATTTTTCAAATCAGACCAGTAGTTCCTGAGATTAGCACGTTCAAACAAACAAAAAAACACTTCAGCTTTATATAATAGTATAGATAATTGATCATAAAGTCTAAAAGTGAACTGAATTAAATGACACATTCCTATTAGCATCGTATTCTTCTAGAACACTTTCTTTATACATCGCTTTCGCCATTTCTTTAAATGGCTGGAATGAAACGCAGTCACCATATTCACTAATGGCCTGTTTAACGAGTAAAATAGAGGCGACATGTTTATTAATAAATCTGTTCCGCGTTTTTATTTTATCAGATAGATTTTCGAGAACATCCTTTCACAAGCAGCATTCGACTTGTTTTTGAACCATTACCTCTTAAGGAATTATTTTTTTAACCATAATTTAGTTTTTACATTTTGGCATTAGAATTTCCTTCTAGAAACATTCTAAATTAATTTTTATTTTATTTGACATAAGAATTTTGTTCTAGTTAGGTACATTCAACATTATTTTCTTTTGACATTTTTTTTTAAACCAAAACAGAGAAAAAAAATCAAATAAAAGAAAATAAAAATCAAAACAGAGCAATTGCTCTGTTCTCTGGTTGTAACTGACGATTCGAAAGTGCTTGTATCTAAGCCTACTTGAAATAGTATTATTTGAATTTGAATTGGATACTGCATCCTACTCTTTTTGTGGGCTGTAGTGCCTAGCGGCTATACTAAATTGTTAATACTGCCAAAAGTGCCAAATCCTGCCAGATTTCTAAAACGTCAAACAAAAGTGCCAAAGAGTAAAATAAAGGGCTAAACCTGCCAAAAAGGCAGGATCCTGCCACATTTGGTCACACTGTAGCTCGGGCAAGAGAAATGATGGGGAATACGCTCAGATTGTTGAATAAAATTTTTGTTTTGGTCGTTTTAAAAAAATATTTCTACAATAATGTTCATCATGCAATTGCCTATCCATTAGTGTAAGAACGAAATCTAAATAATGCTTACTTTTCGAGGAGATGCACGTTTTTGATAATTATTTCTCTTGTCAGAGGTTTCGTTGTGAAGGAATTATATAAACATTATGCTTAGTAAAAAAAAAAAAGAAAACTACAATTTTGGAGCCAAGATTATGGAGAAAATTTACGTATTTTTAATAAGTTGATATTTCGTTTGGATAAAGAGTAGATAGCTCCGAAAAACTACATAAAAACGGCTTGCGGTGTGTTTTTCCTCTGGAGCCGCCTTAAAGCATCCTATTCTGAAAGCTTTTTCGTGCTTCTTCTTTAAATTTTAGAATAAGTTTACTGCACCAAATAACATAGTTCTGCTTTATATTGCTCTAATAAACCATTAAATTAAATATCTTACTTAAATGGTTCTCAAACAGTAACATTATCACAAACAACAAATTCAAATCTAAACTCACGTCAAAATCGTGTCGTATCCGTATCGCAAACTATAAACCACACGGCAAAATTGAGACGTCCTTATTCCGGATTACATCGAACGGTAATCTAATGAATATGGAGCCGTTTATACCACGCGATTAGTTAACGTTTCGGCCATTTAGATTCCACAATCTAACTTCAGTGCCGGTAAATTGTACAGTGATTAGTTCGATCTAGTAATCTGGGGTTTGTTTATGTGGTCTGCGCTGATTGCTAATGAGTGGTCTGTAGGATTGAACCGAGTTTGACATCGTTTGTGAAGTTGGCTGGTTTGTCTATTCTGTTGATTGTCTTTTGTTTAATAATCATTATAGGTCAAACACTTAACTGAGATGTTGCCTGAGGAAGCAGTTTAAAACGAGATCCTGTGGTGGCGTAATTTTAAAGCTCAGTTCTTTATCAACTTGTGACAACTAGCACCCCTCCCGCACCTCGCAGTTACCTTATTTTTTTTTCCGGGGTGGAAAATCCTCAATTGATGCCCGCCGGCCTGGGGTGGGCGACGGGGTCTGTCAGACTCCTACTGACTAAAAACCACCCCGGTGTCTCGTCTCTCACGTTCCGCAGCCCCACACTCTCGTGCTAGCCCGGTTGTCCGGGCCTCGCCTCGTGCACGGGGTAGTGAGATGTTTAACTACCCCGTGCATCACCTCTGAGGCGCACGCCGACACTCGCGCGCTCCTCCGCCTCGTTTCCATCCAGTAGGGGGCGGAGAATCCCTAAGTCCCTCGCCCGTGGACCCTAAACCGCAGACTGTAAAAACGGCCCGCGGTCTACCCACCTCGCTTCCTATTCATGCACTCTGCTACTGCAGAGCGCAAATAGAGAGCCCTCGGGAACTACTCCTCCGCTCCGGCAGAAATTCGCCACGGGCAACAATCCCCTCACCGGGGATTGTTGCCCGCGCCCAGGATGCACCGACCCAGCGTCTGCTCGTCCTCGGGGGTCGAAACCGAGGACCAGCAGCCACCGGGCCTGTTCATGTCGTGATATAAGGCGTATAAAAACTAAAAGGTTTTAAGATTGCGGTGGCCATGTAGCGTATGTTAATTATGAGAGTTATTTGGTGTTTCCCTAGAGTTCGCTT
Source organism: Sesamia nonagrioides (assembly GCA_017933935.1). Lineage (NCBI taxonomy): Eukaryota > Metazoa > Arthropoda > Insecta > Lepidoptera > Noctuidae > Sesamia > Sesamia nonagrioides. The sequence goes on along the minus strand of JADWQK010001910.1, from coordinate 250,162 downwards.
TGATACAATTACTTAACTTTAATCATCGATTATGAATAAACCCCTTAAACTCTGTGGTGTTTATTCATAAAAGCATAAGCTTTTTCCACTTTATTTTCCACTATGGCATCAAAACTGACCAGCCTAAAGTCCGCATTTTCCCTTCTTACTTACCACTAGGCCAACTTAACTTACTAAGTAAGGTAGGTACTTTTTACGTTACTTGATCACAGTAATTTCTCCTTGCTTTCACAGGAGAACCTGCCATATTATAGTTATAGAACAAAATTAGACCCACTATGGCTATGTCGGGCTTAATTAAACGAAATTACGTAGCTTAGGTGTATAGAAAATTGATGCAGCGCGTGCGCATGTACCGGGTACAGGTTAAAAAGTGGTGTTATTATGTTATGGTAGTATAATAGTTGTGTTCTGGGCGATGGTTATGTTGTTAGGAATAGGCTGGGATGATGACAAGCTAGTAACCATTTTGGTATAAGTTGGAACTTAACTAAACAACCGGTCTGGGCTGCGTTTTGTGTTGGGTAGGTATATTTAATAACTAACTGACGACTTTGTCATACCCAAATTCTGTGCAACAATAGGGTATTTGACTAAAAAAACGAATTAGCCCGTCAGTCAGATTTCCAAAAAATACTAGACACATTCTTTCTTTTTTCATATAAACAAAAAATGAAGACGACACTTCACTTTGAAAACTCGTGTGACGTCACTGCACTACACTTTTTAGCGGCCAGTGACGTCACCAGCCACCACTCCTGATCTTTGATGGCTTTTATATTTGTCAATATATTGATTTGAAAAAAATAAAAAATATACGTAAAATATAGGTAGGTACTAGGTACGTAGCCAATATTTTTCTATAATCTGAATGACGGACTAAATAGAATCATTTTTTTTTTACCCAGGATACATTCCTATTCCAATCTTTCACTTTTTGAAGAGAAACTTTGTTATCGACGTAACGGAGAGATTTTATAGCTATGCATCACACTTTTCTGTTACGCGCCATCTTGGTTTCTTATCGAAATTCAGTGCTGACGTAAAAATAATAATTTAAAAGTGAAAATTATCGACGAATGGGAGAGATTTTATAGTAGGTCATCGGCCATAATGTCAATCAGCCTATAATGTTTCCACTGTTGGGACACAAGCCTCCTCTCGGTGAGAAGGAGTGGGCCGTAATCTACCACGCTGGTCCAGTGCGGGTTGGTAGATGCCACATGTCTTCGAAGATTTTGTTCTAGGACATGCCGGTTTCCTCACGATATTTTCCTTCACTGTTTCACTGTCACAGCAGTGGTGATAAAATAATTTGCATGATTTCTAAAAGTATATTCTTATTGCTTCAAATTTTGTTATGATGAGCCACATGGACACTATATTTTTGTACGCCTACTGGCATAACACAGCGCGTTATTCTATGTAAGATCTGTAAATATTTACCTGTGTTAACAAATAAATGATTTGATTTGATTTGTATAAATCCTGATGGGTTCAAACCGACGACCTACAAATTGTAAGTCGCGGCCAATACCACTAGGCTACCACTGCTCCTTATTTTCCTTAAACCTTTTCTACCCAATTTCTGTAAAGTTGTAAATAGTGGAAAAATAATCATCATCATCAACCTTTTATCATCCCACTGCTGGGCACAGGTCTCCTCTCATATAGAGAAGGATTGAGCGTAATCACCACGCTTGCTCAATGCGGGTTGGCGATTTCAGACTTATGAAGTCCAGGTTTCCTCAAGATGTTTTCCTTCACCTTCAGTCACTGGTGTCCAAGATATACTTAGAAAGTACATATAACTTTAGAAAAGTTACATTGGTACTTGCCTGACCTGGAATCGAAACCGCACACTCATACTTGAGAGGCTGGTGTTTTAACCACTAGGCCACCCCGACTCAGACCCCGAAAAATAATATGACTCTTTATTTTATGTAGTTAATAATGTTATATGTATTTATAGTGTTTTTTTTTATGTTATAATGTTAACTGTCGTGGTGGCCTAGTGGTTAAAACACCAGCCTCTCAAGTATGAGTGTGCGGGTTCGATATCAGGTCAGGCAAGTACCAATATAACTTTTCTAAAGTTATATGTAGGTACTTTCTAAGTAGGTATATCTTGGATACCTATGGCTGAAGGTGAAGGAAAACAACTTGATGAAACCTGGACTTGAAGTCTGAAATCGCCAACCCGCATTGAGCCAGCGTGGTGATTACGCTCAACCCTTCTCTGTATGAGACCTGTGCCCAGCAGTGGAACGATAAAAAGTTGATGATGATGATGATTTTATTATTTTGTTATGTTATAGTATTGTGCATTTTTATATGGGCCTTGATGCCTGAAATAAATGGATAAATAAATAAAAAATAAATATCCATAGGTGATACAGAGTAGAAAACGCCGAAAACTTCGGCCATAACTTTAGAATTCATGCTTAGGGAAAAGGTACTTAGAATCTATATACAACTACTTAGCGACTGCTTCTCCTACGACAAAGAAACATCGCCTACTGACACAAAACAATGATTACGGGCAGCTCACGCCAATCAAACATGACACCATGATGGCGTAAAGCTAATCATGCCAAACCGCACACGTCATTTCATTTGCGTCTAATTTTTTCTTCCACTAATTATGTCGGTTCTTTTTTCAAGCTTGCCATTTCTTACCATTGCAACTCGTAGTTAGTCATCCGTGAAACGATGCTTGCAAAAATCTAACCAACGTTTTATTCATCGCGTTTACTACTGCGTCTAAGCCGCTGTGCTATGAACCGATAACCGATTACATTACTGAGTTACGCCCAAGTTTAGATGCAAGGGGGGGATCTACCTTCTACTTAATAAGTGGGAGGTGTCACGAATCGCGGTAATGGGGGGAGGTGCGTGTGGGCACATTTTCATGTGTGGCGTAAAGAAGATGGGTGTGTTGTGTTACTGTTAGATAGTAAAACCGCCTTTTCTACGATTATATATTCAAACCGTGTATTCGATTATTCAAATGCATGTATGTAGCTTTGTTTTTGTTAAGCGGTCTTTATGAAATACCGAACCGTTTTGAAATTAGAAAGTTGAATTTCTAATGGTATTTGCATTATGGATTGCGCATGGATTTGTTTGATTGATTAGTGGAACACTTGAATATGAAGCAACATGAAAGCATATCATTGGGAATAATGATTGCTTTTTTACGTTATTCTACATATTTATGAAGTTACGTTAAAGCACCGGTGAAACGCCTTTGGAACGTACATTCAGTACGTGGCCGCCACTCCAGAACCTTACTGCCCCATCGGCCATCGGTTCGAAAACCAATGTGCCCTGCCCACTGCCACTTAAGTTTAGTGACTCGCAGAGCTATGTCAGTGACTTTGCTTCTTCTGCGGATCTCCTCATTTCTGATTCGATCACGCAGAGAAACTCCGAGCATAGCTCTTTCCATTGCCCTTTGTGTGACTATGAGCCTTCGTATGAGGCCCATTGTGAGCGACCACGTTTCAGTTCCGTAAGTCATCACTGGCAACATACACTGGTCAAAGACTTTAGTCTTGAGACACTGTGGTATCTTGGACGACGAGAAGATGTAGCGTAGCTTCCCGAACGCTGCCCAGCCGAGCTCAATTCAACGAGTCACCTCTTTCTCGAAGTTGGACCTACCTAGTTGGACTGTTTGTCCCCGGTATATATAGGTACTCGTCAACAACTTTGAGTGCAGAGCAACCAATTAGAATTGCAGTGGGTGCGACATGAGAGTTCGACGATCCATTAGTTTAGTCACAGGAAATTATTTTTCATTTTTCACATTTTCTACATGATGTACATGTTGATAAGGAAGCGCTTACAGGTTAATGGCCGTCGCATCCTGCGGTACCAAACTCTAATAATAATGGCGCGAAAAAAGCAAGTCGATACAGGATCGCGCTGTCGCCGATCGGAGGTCAGTGAACTTTTAAAGGATGTAAATTTTTAAAGGATGTTCTATTCCGTTTGTAATTTTGGCGATTTAGTTTATTTGAAATTTCCTTTTTTTAGGATTATTCCTATGCACCAGCATTGTTCGTATTTTCATTTATTGTCGTATTGTCAGTGCTACTCTGTATATACTTGAATTTTCATTCAAATTAACTTAGTACTTTTTTTTATGAAAACCTATTTCTTTTTTCTTTTTATCTATATAGTGTACAGACGACAGCACATCAAGTTACTACAATCCATTATTATAAATTTCTAGTATTTATTTAGTTTTATAAGTTTGTACCTATATATCATAAACCGATTCCATTTGATTTGATTTTGAACTTTATATCTGAAGTATTAAGGCTCAACGTTGATTGGGAATATCTGACAGTTTCGGGTAGCTTGATCTGCTGTTGTCCGTACATGGTGGTGGCCCAAAATGTAACATCTTTATGTGTCGCTACTTTTGCACCGTCAACAGATTTTCGTTGACATCCCGTTGACATGATGGTGAACATGCGGCCTTATAAGAGTCTTACAAGTAGCTTTTGGCACTTGGATAACGTTGAGAGTGTAAAGCTTTGCGTAATGTATTAACTGACGTTAGTCTCGATATTGGCCGCGCGTTAAAAGATCCTGGGACAGCTGTAGCAATGGACGGAGAACTTGCGCTCATATCTTTAAATAACCCATCCACTCGTGATTTGCCGAATAATAAAATCCTATCAGAAACCACAGCTTACCGCGCATAATTTAAGCAGTAAGTGCAAGCGCTTATCGCTTATATATACCGCGTAATGAACACGAGGGAGCGACGTCGTTTACGCTTGAGATGTAATTTCCGATGCCATCCACTGTGTTATGGCTAACTAAGAAATGGTATTGGATAACCTGTTTGCATATTTAGGGTTTTAATGTGGTGGTTTTACTTGATGGTAGGAAGTCTAAAGTCTTTGACCAGTGTGTGTTGCCAGTGATGACTTACGGAACTGAAACGTGGTCGCTCACAATGGGCTTCATACGAAGGCTCAGAGTCACACAAAGGGCAATGAAAAGAGCTATGCTAGGAGTTTCACTGCGTGATCGAATCAAAAATGAGGAGATCCGCAGAAGAACCAAAGTCACCGACATATCTCTTCGAGTCGCTAAACTTAAGTGGCAGTGGGCAGGGCACATTGCTCGTAGAACCGATGGCAGATGGGGCAGTAAGGTCTGGAGTGGCGGCCACGTAAGGTACCTGGAAGACGCTTTTCTACATTACAAACTGTCAGATTGAAACCCGTTATTACTGATAGTGTGTAACGAAACTACCCCGTTGAATTTATTTCATTAATTCAAACACGAACTAACAATAAAAAAAAGTTAAAAAACTAAAATCCAACTACGACAAAAAACGACGCTGAAAAAGTATAAAACAAGATTTTCAGAATACTGAACTGAACAAAGTTGCTAATGTAGTTGCAAGTAAATGGACACAGTAGTAATGTCATACAATACTATTCTGAAGTATGCAATATTCACTATGTAGAGATAATTTTTCATGTTTGGAAAGGCGTAGTCACACGTTACATATACCTACCTACCGTAGCACCTTAACAACGTGTGACTACGCCTTTCTTTTTCTTTTTCTTTTCAATTATTTTTAAATTAATAAATTTACATAATATTCCTGATATTTATGCATGTGATAAAGAATGCCCTCCTGGTTCGTGACATGATCAACGATTGATGCTAGAATTAGTATCAAAGACTGCAGTGATTAAAAAAAATTGTTTCGCTATGTGTGTTAAAATTTATAATAGGTTACATACAACCATCCAAGATCTCCCTCTATCAAAGTTTAAGAAAGTGAAAATTAAATAAATTTAAAAAAATATATTTGTACTAGCTGACCCGGCGAACTTCGTTCCGCCTTAAAGGCAATCACATGTCTACTTTTTAAATTAGGATGATTTTAAATAAATGAATATTATTATTCAATAATTTTATTTGGGATTTATTTGGGAGCATAATCCTGGCGATTCTCCGGAAATCTTTAATGTGCTACAATACTCGCAAACAACATCCATTGGCCCGATGCGAACACCATTGCGCTATATTATATGCGTATTGAAACGCTGCCCGATTCAAATCAGTATTTGATGAATTTCTTCTTGTGTTTCGTAAATTATCTAGCGTTTGATCTCTGAGGTTTGCTCGACGATTTCGCATTGCCAACCGAGCCATTTCACGGGCTGCCTCCCTTTGCTCTGGTGAGTGAGAAGCACGAAGTCGAGCCATACTAAGGCTGCGCCTTCAAGTGCAATTTCTTGCTCTTCTTCAGTTTTTTTTTTTTTGTTGTGGATGGGAAATCATCAAGTGACCTCTCCCGCTCTGGGCGGAGCGGAAGGGCGTGTCAGACTTTTATTGACTAAAACCCACCCGTGTTCCTTCACTTGCCTGTGCAACGGCCAGTGCCATGGTTTCTTTTTTAATCAACCCGTAACCCTGTGGACCAGTCCTCGTGGACACCGTCAAGGTGTGCTGACATCTCTTTGAGGCACGTGTGAAACACAATGGGCCGTCAACCCGGGCCTGGTTCTTACAAGGAGGCGAGCTGCCCATCCCTCGCCGCCCGCAAGCCCGCGCCTACGGCGATTGGGAGTCCAATGTTGCCTCCCGACCAGGGCGCTTCCTGCGGCGGTTTGAGCCGTGAGTGTAGTGGGATTTCCGCTCCCTCACCCGCTTCGCCTCCTCCTTTGCCAGTATCACTGCTTCACAGGAGGTGAAAGCTTTCCATGCACTCTTGCTCCGGACTATGACCCGGACCAGGGTCGGACGCTAGAGATCGCCGCCGATCGCCGCCATGAGAACACGGCTGTGCTCTATCCAAGCCGGGCAGACCTCCACCTTATGCTCTACCGTGTCCTCAGGGCGATGCACACAGTGGTCACCCTGGCGTTTCCTCCCGCCTTATACGGAACAGGAACCTCCCGAAACAGCCGTGTCCGGTGAGGACCTACGTCAGTCGGAAGGTGAGGACGCCGTGGCGCCTCTCTAGCTACTCCTCAAAGAGAGGACTTACCGCCGCTATTGCGGCGTGCTCAGTGCTGGATTGCGACAATCACACTTTCCATGTCGCCATGAGACCCCGCCGGAGCTCTGTCCGCTGTACAGCGATTTTTCGCGGCAACAGAGTTATGCCTCCTCTCATCACTCCCACGTGTGGGCGAGGGATAGTGTTTCTCCACAATTTAATGGATGTTATTATACATATAAACTTTTCTTTTTAATTACTCTATCTATTAAAAGAAACCTCATAAAAATCTGTTTCGCAGTTTTAAAGATTTAATCATACAAAGGAACATAGGGAAAGAGAAAGTAACTTTGTTTTATAGTATGTAATGAAGTGGTAAATGGCACAGCAATACAATATTAGAAATTTTGAAGTTGAAGTTTGCTTTGGGGCTTTTATTAAAAAAAATAAACCGGCAGAGAGCATTTATATTCCTTGCTTTAAATAAATGCATCAACATTCAACCGGTAAGACTTTTTTTTAATATGCTGAGTAGTGTAGGAGTGTGTTTGTACCATTTTTAACAAATGGACCGCTAACTTATATTTTGACTGAGTTGTTTTGTTATTCCATGTCAGTTGCGTTTTGTTAAACCATGTCTTAAGTCAAGTCACACGGGAACGACAGGAAGCGCGGGAACGGGATAAAAAGTATCCTATGTCATATGTCCTTCTCCCAGTTCTTATCTACCTCCCTACCAATTTTGAGCCATACTGGTTAAGCGGTTCTTGAGTTATAAATATAGTAACTAACACGACTTTCATTTATATACATAGACTTCATTCAAATCGGACCAGCCTAGGAGGAATTCAGTGACGTATACACGTACAGCAGATTTAGGATGGAAAGAAGAAACCCATGGAAAGCGTTGTCATCTACATTTGTAACAAAGATATCATACCTCTCTCTACCCCTAGAGCTCTTGTTTCTGTCTCTTTAAGTAAAATAAAAAATCTTAAATAATTATTTATTTCTATTTATTTTTTTTCTCTTTTAGTTCATAAGTACAAATTTAGTTAAATAAAAAAAAATATCTTTTTTATTTTTTCGCCTTTTAGTTCTTATGTACAATTATATTTTTAAGTAACTAAAAAAATTAAAAAAAAACTATAAACTTGTCTAAAAACAAAAAAAAAACTTGTGATTGACCGGGTTTGAACCGAGGAACACCAGCCATCGCGAGTAGACCATACCAATATCGACTACGCTACAGCCGCTATGTCAAGCCGCGCGAAATTAGCGCCCATATTATGCGTGAAATATTGCGAAAGAGAAAACTCGAAAATATGCGCTTCCCCAGACATAAGACTGAGCTAGATCGATTTTTCGTCCCCGAAAACCACCACATATTAATTTTCAGCGAAATCGTTAGGGCCGTTTCCGAGATCACATGCTTCTTCAAGCGATTAGCGCCATCTGCCGGGTTGATTTGTGAATCTAAACGATCCAGGTCGCCACTCAAACGCATACAGAAAAATTCATTAAAATCGGTCAAGCCGTTTAGGAGGAGTTCAATGACATACACAAGTACAGCAGAATTATATATATAAAGATTTTGTAACATTGTCCTACTTAAATATTTGTATGCCACTCCATGGCAGAACATACCTTCAATGTTTTATAACAAACCAATATTCTTATTCTTAATATTCGTAAGGAATTCGTCCCTCTCATGGCCCACCATTTGAAAACATGTCTATTGGACGGGACGTATTTTATCGTAAAATATTATTCATATTATAGGACACCTCTAAATCTATGTATTGTCCCTATAAATTATATGTGTACGAGAAATGAAGTGATAATGTGCGGCACAATACTCTATTGGTGTAAGGTTTCATAAGGACGCGACATTGTCACATGTTCGTTTAAATGTATCGATAAATTTTAAATGTCGCGGAATATCGACTCGACACAGTTTATTTACACTTTCGCACAAAGAAATGTATAAAGGCGGACTTAATGACTTAGAAATTCTCTACCAGTCAACCACGAGTGGTGAAGAGATTAGATGGCAGATTCTTTTGTTGAGGAAAAAAGGAAGCAGAGCGCGTGAGGGAGCGGAAATCTCAGCGTTCTCACGCCTCTCTAACCGCCACCGTAGGAGACGCCCTGGTCGGGATTCAACATGGTAGTCCTGGCCACCGTAAGACCCGGGTCGACTGCGCAGTGTCTTTCACGCGCGCCTCAAAGAGATGTCAGCACATCGTGACGGGGTCTTCGAAGACCGATGCCTGGCTCAGGGTTGCGGGTTGGTCAAAAGAGAAACCGTGGCCCTGGCACACAGGCAAATAAAGGAATAACAGTGGGTTTTAGTCCGTAAAAGTCTGACACTTCCGCTTTGCCCAGAGCGGGAGAGGTCATTTGATTATTTCCCATACACATAAAAAAGGTGCTTTAGTTGAAAAAAATAATAAGAAAAAAAAAAACTCTTAGCACTATTTAAACAAATACTTAAATAATCTAAATACATATACATACTATTACCAGAATATATACTAATACCATTAACCTTTTAATATGAATCAGATTGTTTAGAAATTATTTTATGTAAAGAAATTTTAACGTTAGTAATTATGTTGTCTAAAAATGAACAATTAATCAAAGTTTATATTGTAGAATTAGAAATGGTTTCGCAAAAAATATGTCAAGATTATTGAGTGACAATCAAACCAATTAACAGAGAAAAAAAAGTCAAGTACCGTATCATAGCCTGTAGGTAATTGCCCCAACAAACGTCAAATCTAAAATCTTAATTCAAGAGCCAATTTACGATTTTAAAGCAGTTCACTATTTATCGATATCGATATTCTCAGAACAGAATGACGCGTGTCAGCAATTTACGATGCAATAACTCATAAGTGTTGTCGGAGACGACAGTAACAGCTTTAACGCGAGCCGTTAATGCATGTCGACCGACTTCACTTGATTGATATCAATCCACTGATATTTATGACGTTTTAAACAACTTTTTTGAAGACAATTGAGCAAATGCTTGTGTTTTGCTCGTTATTAATGAGGTCTGCAATTATCTTGCGATAAAACAAAAGGTAGGTTTTATTTTTCTAACTGGCTAACTTCTCGAGGCATAGACTTTAATTGTTTGATCTTATCTTGAAATTGTAAGTCTTCTTTTTTCTCTTACAGTGTTTCTATGAGACAAAAAAGAATATTGCAATGCAACGTCCATCGCACTAAGTAGTTATTGTGGCTCACTCCATCAAGTTTTGAGTTCTTGCAGTGATAGAATTTTGAGGTTGATTTTAAAAAGAAAGATTTCAAAACTCCAATTACAAAAATAAAAAATGTACTCCCGTGGTGGAAATCTCTCAATCTACCACGCGAGCCCAGTGCGGGTTAGTAGATGTCACATGTCGTCGTAGTTTTTTTTTTTTATAAATTGTAAACTAGCCCTTGACAACAATCCCGCCTGATGGTAAGCAGAGACGCAATCGTTGATGGTAAAGCGTACTAGTTTATTAAGAGCTTATTCATTCTAGCCTTGAAGACACTCAAATTGCAGTCCGACGGAAACACCGCCATTAGCAAATCCTTCCAGTCCCTCGATGTACGCGGTATAAAGAAGGAGACAAAATGGTTCATCCGGATCGTAGTGGTGTTAACAACGTAAGTGTGGAAACTCGCTGTACGACGGGTCGTCCGATGGTGGAACGGAGATGGGGCAATTAAATCATGCAATTCCCTCGCACACTCCCCAAAATGCATCATATAGATAACCGAAAGGCTGGCTACTCTACGCCTGTGCTCTAGGCTTTGGAAACCGTCGCAAGTTAAGTCAGGTCAGGTCGTTTGAGAGTGGTATGTTTTTAAAACATACCACACTATAATTCACTGGTGCCAGTAACCCAACCTGTTTGGTATGGATATTCACACTTTGACAAATTATATGTTTAATATTATTCAGTAAGACACGAATATTCCAGAATGTATCCACCTTATTGATGGTGAAAACAGCATGACGGTCCATTACATAGTTGAGAATAATATCCCGATTACGCAAAGACCAGTTTCAGTCTATCATCCATACTAATATAATAAAAGTAACTCTGTCTGTCTGTCTGTTACGCTTTCCCGCTTAAATCTCTCAACCGATTTTGATGAAATTTGGTTCAGACAATCTTTAGACTTTGAGAAAGGACATAGGTTACCTTTTATTGAAAAAAAAAAATGATATTCTCGAGGGAAATTTAAAAAGCGCGATATAACCGAATTCCACGCGGGCGAAGCCGCGGGCGGAAATCTTGTACTAATATATAAAGCTTAAGAGTTTGTTTGTCTGTTTGTTTGTTTGAACGGACTAATCTCAGGAGCTACTGATCTGATTTGAAAAAATCTAATTGCATTGAATAGCCCCCTAATCCAGGACGGTTTTAGGCTATATAACACCACGCTGCGACCAATAGGACCGGAGCATAACTAACTCCACGCGAACGAAGTCGCTGGCGGCCGCTAGTCTATAATAAATATATTAAGAGAGGTGCTTTGGGGTTCCACCACCATCTTTGGGACCTAAGTCAACCCCACCCGCCAGACGGTGCACTTGCTGACTCACAAACGGGGCGCTGACGTCGGCTTTCCCTTCGGGGTTGAGTGGTCAGATGGCAGTCGCACTCGTAAAATTCAAACAAGCCAAATCAATCAAGCAGACCCTGGGCTCCAACGCGAAAGCCGCTGATGCAACCGGGATTATACTCTAAGATGATGATGATGAATAAATATATTAAGTAGATACTAGTTGCGCCTCCGCGGTTTCACCCGCATATGTTTCGATTCCGTGGGAATATCCAAATAAAAGCTATCCTATTTTGTTAATTCGTAACATCTGTGTAGCTACCTTGAGTTTTAATTACGAAGACTCGATCATCGATAACGACCGCGTTTGACTCATCGAGTGCCCCGATTCAAGGGTGTACGAACTCTCAACCAATACCTAAGAGCGCCAAACGCGTATGATGCAAATGTCAGTGCCTATTATGGAGTATGATGAAGCCACGCTGTGCGCCGTGTTGCATTCAAATCCGTTTTGCAGTTTTTGTGAAAGTGCAATAAACATAGCTACAGGTAAGGGTCGAAAGTGCATATCCCATTTTGAACTTTATTGCAATAACAATAAGTGTCAAAAGTGGTACTCCACTTTTGACCCTTACTGTAACTCCAACCTTTCACGTATATAATATTAATTGGATAGAACATTAATATAAAGCAGAATAAAATTTACGGTCAAGAACTGACATTTGTTAGTTCTAGATACCAACTTACTGACAGTTGCTGCAAATTGCCACCTGCCAACTTTGGATTCGAAGGAAAGGCGTGCGAAGAGGCTAATTGGCGACACAGATTTTGTTCAAAACGGTCACCCAAGCCTGGAGCACAGGCGAATGGTAGCCAGCCTGTCGGTGTTCTATTCAATGTATTTCAGAGAGAGTGCGAGGTAATTTCACGACTTAATTCCCCCATCTCCGTTCCATCACAGGACGATCCGTCGTACGGCTAGTATCCACTCTTTTGTTTGTTTTGGATGGGAAATCATCAAATGACCTCTCCCGCTCTGGGCGGAGCGGAAGGGAGTCTCAGACTTTTACTGATTAAAACCCACCCGTGCTGCTTCACTTGCCAGTGCACCAGGGCCACGGTTTCTTTTTTAACCAAGCCGCAACCCTGACCGAGGAGGCATCGGTCTTCGTGGACCCCGTCAAGATGTGCTGACAACTCTTTGAGGCGCGCGTGAAATACAATGCACCGTCGACTCGGGCCTGGTCCTTACCAGACGGCGAGCTGCCCACTGCTCACAGCCCGCAAGCCCGCGCTTGCGGTGGCCGGAAGTTCGATGTTGTCTCCTGCGGCGGCTAGTGGCGTGAGGGGGCTGAGATTCCCGCTGCCTCACGCACTCCGCCTTCTCCTTTGCCAGCATCACTGCTTTGCAGAAGGAGGTGACGGCCTGCCATGCACTCTTGCTCCGGACCATAGCCTGGACCAGGGTTGGACGCGAGAGATCGCCACCAATAGCCGCGAGGATCCACCCTTTCGTTGTTGACATCGAGGACAGACAACGAGGGACTGAAACAATGTGCCGGTGGCGGTGGTGTACAATTTAAGTGGATTCTAGGCTAGAGTGAATAGGCTGTTAATAAACTAGCGCGCTTTACCACCAACGGTTGTATTACTACTTACCATCGGTCAGGAATGTAAATAGTGAAAATAGTGCTTAAAAACCGTTGAGGTCACGACAGCCAAATACAGTTATGAAGATAAAGTCGATATGCAAAGGCAAATGGTTTTAAAGGCTCTTACGAGCGTTAAACCATCAAATTACTGGAGAAATATGCTCATTAGTAGGTCGGGCTGTGAGCCCATTCAGCAGAACAACGGACATTAACTTTTTTCCTTTACGATTGACGGTGAAGAGGTCTATCATCGGATAAATCTACGATTGTGCCAAAGCATAATTATATCAAATTTGAAAGCAATTAGTGGTCCCGATTTGTTCACAAACTAAGCTTAATTTAAACTCAGTGCATCTCTGTCTTTCCATTTCCATAAGAAAAGGATAGAAAACAACATATTAGTTTAGTTCTGCCAAAATAAGATACTTCGTAGACAGTTTAGAGGCAAATAAAACATGAAGACTAAAAATATGACAATTTATGTCAGACGCGGACCATTAGGCAGGATTTTTTTTTTTTTAACATATTATAATCCAGCGCTTGACCGCAATCCTGCCTGATGGTAAGCAGTAAAGCAATCGTTGATGGTAAAGCGCACTAGTTTATTAAGAGCCTATTCACTCTAGCCTTGAAGACACTCAAATTGTAGTCCGACGGAAACACCGCCGCTGGCAAATTGTTGCAGTCCCTCGATGTACGCGGTATAAAGGAGGAGGCGAAACGCTTCGTCCGGATCGTAGTGGTGTTAACAACGTAAGGGTGGAAACCAGCCGTACGACGGGTCGTCCGCTGGTGGAACGGAGATGGGGGAATTAAATCATGCAATTCCCTCGCACACTCCCCGAAATGCATCCTATAGAACACCGAAAGGCTGGCTACTCTACGCCTGTGCTCTAGGCTTTGGAGACCAACTCGAGTTAGATCAGGGTCACCAATCAGCCTCTTTGCACGTCTCTCCACTGAATCCAAAGTGGCCAGGTGACACTTGGCAGCACCAGCCCAAATGTGGCTTCAGTACTCCACACACGAACGGACCTGTGCTTTGTATAACATTAGAAGCTGCCCAGGTGTGAAGTACTGCCGGACCTTTGCGATAACGCCAAGTTTCCTGGCACTAAACTAATATTTATCTTCTATCCTTTTCTTAATAAAATAAAAAGGAAGAAATGCACTGAACTTAAAATTACTTAGTTTTATTTGTGAACATAAGAATCGGCTTACATGTCTATTGGTAAGTGTTATGAGGAAACCTATGTTTATCTATCCATACATACTACGTATTAAGTGCCTTTAAACGTGCTCGTCTCTGGAATTTCCAATAATATTAATAATTCATTTATTTTAGTTGATTCCATATTTGTAAATACAATTTTGAGCTTATAAACTAGTGTTAGTAATGCATAAAATATGACAAAGACACATTTTTATCAATAAGTGGCGGATCGATGATGGTGGAAAATCGCTATAAGACTGCGTGAAGTGTTATCCAGCGAGCCAGCATCGGAGAGTCCCATTGGTCCACCAACGCGCGCAGGATGGTATTGGAACTGTCGCGCGTGCAGCGTAAGATAGAAGCGCAACATTTGCGCATGATGACGCAAAGCCGTCCGTACCAGTCTCCGCAAACATTGCCGAGGCGCTGCAGTAGCGTGGCAGTCACACAATACATATTTAAAAAAAGACTTGTATTGTGTTTGATACCCCATTTTTTGAGGAGGGCTAACATCATTAGCTGTCTTCATTAGCTTTAAAAACTGAAACTTACATATTCTTTTATAAATATATTCAAGTTGTTCTAGTATAGATAAGACAGAAAACAATGTTACTCATAAACAAAAAAGGGGAGTTCTTTAGCATAATGATAGATAGCAATAAAGAAAATTACATTCCATCGACAACTTAGTAAAACAAAAATTGCGTTTAAGAGCCCATTTTTTGAAGAAGGGTTACATCACTAGCTCTGCCCAATAGCTTTAAAAGGCGAAACTTAGCCTTTTAGAAAGATATTCAAGTTGTTCTATTATAGATAAGACAGAAAAGAACGTCACAAAAAAAAAATGGAGTTCTCTACCATCGTGATTGATAGCAATAAAGAAAATTACATTCAATCTACACTTTAGATTATGTAAAGAAATTGTTATTTAAGTGTTCATGACGCTATAAAATACATTACTCGTGAAATTGTTATTGTATCGATATCGAATACCCATCACTAGTTTATGACGTGTGGCAGGCAGTTTGAAGAGTAATAACTCATCGACTGTTACGATATGACAGTAACAAACAGGCACAGCACTAGTGCTAGACGGTATTATTATGTGGTGCAACACTAAAATTTATCGTTATTAATGTAGTTCATATATTTCTGACAGATTCCATTTTGTCTAGGTATATAAGTTGGGTTCGATCCCCGCACAGTGTAAGTATTTGTATGCATGAATGTAAATGTTTGCGCTGGTCTGGTCGTGCCTCGGAAAGCACGTTAAGCCGTTGGTCCCGGTTGCCATACCAATATCTAGTGGCTGCCATTACTGGTTGTTGGAGCACTCAAAAGTCCAACAATTGGTTTAACTGCAATGCTTCGATGTCGCTTTCGGGTTGCGGAGGTCAGACGGCAGTCGCTTCACGGAAAATGTCGAAGTTTAGCCATATCAGCAGTTGGACTGGTAAAGCGGACCCCAGACTCCATAGCTGAAAAGGCTTCGGATGCAACTGGGATTAACGCTGGGATGATGATGATGATATAAGTTGCGTTTTCGTGTGTTTTGTTGTTCTGGGTTTTTGAACTAAAGTCTTGTGGTATAGTCAAGTAAGGAATCGAAGATAGATTGTAGAAGGTTCATATTATGGGCTATTCAAATCACCTTCTTAGACTAAATATGTTATTTTTGCATGCGCATGCTCGCTTCTCTAACTAAATTAATTTATGATTTACCAACTAATTTAATTAAAATTTAATTTAATCGTGATATTTGAGACCAATTCGGAATTTAGGAGTTTTATTCCTGATTCTAATTTTCTAAATACTCAGTAATTACGGGATGCAGGGTAATTGCGTCACACACTATCAGTGGCAATGGGTTTCATTTTGACAGTTCAACAACATTCATTGCGTTATTTACATTGTTAAGCAGACACATTTTTC
This sequence comes from Sesamia nonagrioides, assembly GCA_017933935.1. Taxonomy (NCBI): domain Eukaryota; kingdom Metazoa; phylum Arthropoda; class Insecta; order Lepidoptera; family Noctuidae; genus Sesamia; species Sesamia nonagrioides. The sequence goes on along the minus strand of JADWQK010001910.1, from coordinate 233,811 downwards.
GAACCTAAGGAGCAATGGATATATTGCTTATCCATGGATATAAAGCTGTGGCTAATAATACAGTTTTCCTGCTTCCTGTCGCAAGACATGAGACTACCTGTGTTTTTAACCACAGCTTTAGTAAAGCCTGAGTCGAGGAATGGGATCCCAGGGTTCCTTTGTTACGGAGTCTCTAGTTCAATATTTAGGTTTAAAGAAAAAACCTTCAAAAAACAAGGTAGTAGGTGTAGGAGATAAGGGTACTACGTCGACGGCCATAGTAGCAATAAATCTTCTAGTAATCAATCGCGAGTTAATCCTTCCTTTCAAATAAAGGTCAATGCCTACGTTCTGAAGTCTGTAACATTACTTCTCCCGACTTCTAAAGTAGCTAGGTTAGAATGGGTGGATTTGAACGACAATGATCTGGCTGATCCGGACTACTTTACACCCAATAGAATCGATGTTCTATTGGGCGCTGAAGTATACAGCCAAGTCATTCAGCACGGTGTTAAGAAAAATGTGAACGGTACTCTATTAGCGCAAGAGACCACTTTAGGATGGGTATTGTCGGGTGCGTTTGAAGTTGACCAGGGTGTAGATTCTCAATCAAGAATTCCCGTGATGCATATCAGTGTCCAGGATGATGAATTGATGAGAAAATTCTGGGAATTAGAAGAACCACCTGGAACAAAAGGGATGTTCACGGAAGAAGAAACATAATGTGAAGAACTATTTAAAACAACGACGGAAATTTGTCCAAGAAAAAAACTTATGTTTTAATTGCTTGCTTAACAACCACACTGTTAGGTATTGTAGAAACACTCTCAAGTGCCAGGTGTGCAAACGCCGCCCCCATTCTTTATTACACCCAACGGGTATTTCTGAGTCGGTGATTGGTGAGGGTAGTAGGGCGGCTCACGAGGAAACCTCATCAGCCATTGCAACGGTGATGAAGGATGATAATAAAACTTATCATAGGGAAATAGCCGCGCAAGCGAAGGGATCAACTAAGCCATTAGTCGCGTGTTTCTCGTCGAGTATTGGTCGCAAAACAGTCTTATTAACTACTGCGTTAATCAAGGCAAAATTGAGAGATGGCAGCTATCGGGTAGTTAAGGCTTTACTTGATCAAGGATCACAAGGATTGTACGTGACGGAATCCACGGTCCAATATTTAGGGTTAAACAAGACGCCATCCAAGCAAACTGTGATAGGCGTAGGCGGAGAAAAAAGTGCGACTGCTAAGTCAGCTGCGATTTTACAATTGAAGTCTAGAATAAATCCGACTGTCCATGTTAAATTGTGCTGTCATATGGTCTCCACATGAAGCCAAGTACTCTGTCATGCTGGAGCGTGTACAGAACAAGTTCACGCGTCACTTGTACTTTAGACTGTACGGGGTTTATCCATTGTACCCGCTGATGTACCCCACCCTATTTGTACTGGGCATGGTCGGGTACAATGAATTGAGAGTGCGACGACAATTCACTCTTGTCGTCTATTTAATAAAGTTACTCCGGGGCAAGGAGCATAATCCGGGAGTGCTTCAGTGCTTGCGGTTTAATGTTCCAGATCGCTACGTGTGGAGGCGGCGGCGCCCGCCACTGTTGGCTGTGCCAACTGCCAGAACCAACTTGCTGGCCAAAGCACCTCTCACGCGAGCAATTCGTACTATTAACGAAATTCAGAATAGGTTAGACATTTTTTCGTGTTACTTTGGTGAATTAGCAAAGGTAGGTTTATACATAATAGGTTATGAAAGCGACAATTAGTGTGTTTATTGTATTGTTATAATTATAAGGATGTATTGTTTTAGTTGTAAGTTTGTGCTAAGTGAAGTAAGTTAAGTTGTATTGTTTATTGTATTGTTATAATCATAAGGATGTATTGTTTTAGTTGTAATTTTGTGTTAAGTGAAGTAAGTTAAGTTACTGTGTAGTTTTTTATAATTTGTGAGCCTTAACTATCGCATTAGGTTTCTAAATCTGTAATGATAGTTTAAGTTTTTAAGATAAATAAATAAATAAAATAAATAAATTAAATGCGTTCGTCCTAAAGTCGGTCACGGCTCTTCTCTCTGCTACGAAAGTAACGCGGGTAGAATGGGTTGACTTATGCGACGATGATTTGGCTGATCCCGAATACAACAGGCCTAATAAAATAGACGTTTTGTTAGGTGCTGAAGTGTACAGCCAAGTGATTCAAGAGGGTGTTAAAAAGAATGTTAGCGGGACTCTCTTAGACCAAGAAACTGCTTTAGGATGGATATTATCGGGTGTTACGGAAGTCAATCGAATTATGAATTCTCATACCTCAATTACCGTTTTGCATACCAGCGTCCAATAAGATAAATTATTGCGAAATTTCTGGGAATTGGAGGAACCATCTGGAACAAAAAGAATGCTAATGGAGGAGGAAACTAAATGTGAAGAGTTATTTACCACGTCGACACGTAGAAATGAAGAAGGTAGATATATAGTTAGATTGTCACTACGTGATACAAACCTGAATGGTGGGTGCGGCGAATCTAAAGGAATAGCTGAAAAAAAGCTAGCTAAAGGCGGATTTCAGATGCAAAAAAGGAAAAGCAATAGCCAAAAGCTATTAGATAGAATTAGAGATACAAATGATGAAGCGTTATATATAAAAATAGATGAAATAACAAAAATTTTAGGTCATACCTGGAACTCCCGCGACGATTGCTTCCAATACTCTCTGGAACTGAAGCCCATAGATGAACCTGTAACAAAAAGAAAAAATATTTCAGATATAACCAGATTATTTGATCAATTCGGGTGGCTAGTACCAAGCATAATCATAGCCAAAATCCTGATTCAAAAGCTGTGGCTAGCAGGATTACAATGGATCAAGAAGTGGTAAACAACTTAGTAAGGGAATGAGTTACCGTCAATCCTTAGTTGCATTAGTTGACATCAAAATACCACGCTGGTTCACACAGGTAGTAAAATAAAATGCGAGTTACACGGGTTTGCGGACGCTTCCAAGGTCGCTTATGCGGCAGTTATTTACTTAAGAGTAATTGATGAGATTGGAAATATACACGTTTCTATAGTTTCTTCCAAAACGAAAGTCGCTCCTATAGAGCAAGTTTCAATTCCTAGGCTCGAACTTTGCGGTGAAACTCATTTTGGAAGTAGCCGAAGCTATGGTAATACCAAGGGAAAATTTGTATGCATTCACAGATAGTGAAGTGGTATTAGCTTGGCTGAATAGTCACCCGAGCCGCTGGAAGACTTTTCTGGCGAATAGAGTTTCCGATATTTTAGGCAGTTTGGATACATATCATTGGGCCCATTTAGTTTTAGTAAAAGAGGATAATATGCCCCTGTTTTTTTTTTTATATAAATTACAAACTAGCGCTTGACTGCAATCCCGCCTGATGGTAAGCAGTGATGCAATCGTTGATGGTAAGGCGTGCTAGTTTATTAAGCCTACTCACTCAAAAGAACTGAGTAAATGGGAAGGAAGACGGCAGTTGAGCGCGGTGATGCAATGTTAAACCCAACAACACGACCAACGATGCTGCGCCAGAGGGAGATTGATCTGGAGGCCCTCCACAACCAAACTCCCGACACAAGAACATTTCGCGCATCGTACCCGACACGTATATCGCAACACAACTGCTCAGAGCCGTCCTCCGTACGGCTTCACCAGACATCATGCCGGAACACGACGAATCGCTTGGCGGCATGACTTTGTCTAGTGAGTGGTAACTTAGTGGTGGCTGATGTTGTGGCCTACCACCGAGAAATAAGGTAGGTCCGTGCGCAGTTTCTGGCCTGCCATCGGACGCGTCCCCAGGTGGCGGATAGGGGAACGGCCCCCAGATATGGGGGTTACCGGTTCACCGGCGCGGACCAAAACCAGATGCGGGGACCGCTTCGGCGGTCACACGTGCGGCGGGTCGGCCACCCACTCGAGGTGGCTGACGTGACCCGAACTCCGGGTCACCGTCGGGCAACCCGGTCTCCTCATTGAGAGGAGCTGGGGGCCCCGTTTGCCTCCGGGCAAACGAGTGGGGCTAAGAGGAAGGACACCTCGCTAAAAAACCCTTGGCTGCTGCGTCTTCTCGCACAAAAAGACGTACCCAGCCCGGCCCCTCCCTGTGGAGTGGAGGGACCACTGTGGGCCCGCCCTAGGCGGGAATCGCCGGCGGGGGATTGGTAGTTAGGCTGTGCCATTTTCCCATGACCCCGCCACTCAGGCGATGTCGTTGTGCCGCTGTGGGTTTAGTGGGTATTCCCGGCTTCGGCTGGGCGAGTCCCACACACGCCCTTCGGGGTATGGTGCGTAAATGCATTACCACAGCGTCAAAAAAAAAAAAAAAAAGGTGGTTGTTAAGTAGGATTAAAAAGAAACATCCGGGTTCTGATGGTTTAACACACAACATGTAAATAAAAAACAAAAATCTATGATTAAAAGACCTACATCCAAACTATGTGTATTACCTGTGACTGATTAATGTAGATACATTATGTATTATTTAAGTATACAAGCATTTTAAATTAAAAAAGACTTGTGCCATATTAGGTTGTATTGCTACGACTTAATTGTATTATATTGGCTAGTGTGAACTCAATGCTCGGTGGTAGGCCATAACATCGGCTGCAGAAAGAAGTTACCACCCACCAGACAAAGTCTTGCCGCCAAGTGATTCGTCGTGTTCCGGCATGATGTCTGGTGAAGCCGTACGGAGGACGGGTCTGAGCAGTTGTGTTGCGATGTGTGCCGGGTACGATGCATCAAATGTTGTTGTGCCGGGAGTTTGGGCGTGGAGGGTCTCCACATCAATCTCCCTCTGGCGCAGCATCGTTGGTCGTGTTATTGGGTCTAACATTGCACCACCTCGCTCAACTGCCGTCTTCCTTCCTATTCACTAAGGTTTTTTTAAGTGAATGGGCTTAATAAACTAGCGCGCTTTACCATCAACGATTGCATCACTGCTTACCATCAGGCGGGATTGCAGTCAAGCGCTAGTTTCTATTTATTAAAAAAAAAACAAATGTCAGATGTAACTCAGTATATTTTTTGTATTTCTGTTATGATTGTACTTAGCATAGTTTCACTGTATATGTATGTGCTTAGTATAAGCAAAAAAAAATATTGTTTTATACTTGCGGCGGTAACGAAACCATAGCGAGATGTAATTCGAGGCAAACGCCTTCCATCCAGCGCAGCGGTACTAAAATCACCACCGTTGCAACGGCTGATGAGGGTATTTTAGTACCGCTGCACTCGATGGATGGCGTTGGCATCGAATTACATGTAGCTATGGTTTCTTTACCACCGAAAGTACAAAACAATATACTTTTTGCTTTTTTGGACAATATATATTGTTTTATACTTTCGGCGGTAATGAAACCATAGCAAGATGTAATTCGATGCCAACGCCATCTATCGAGCGCAGCAGTACTAAAATATTGAACATTGCTTTTTAAATCCCGCTATGATTTCGTTTGCTTTTAATTACATGAACATGTCGCCCACCAAGGACATTATGTCAAATGTCCTTCAAAACCGAATGTGAAGAACTATTTAAAAGGAGGACAATATGCCTCCTGGTAGGTGGTTGTTGGGCAGAGTGGAAGGGCAGCATCCGGGTTCAGATGGGTTAACACGTGTGGTCACAATAAGGACAAAATTGTCCACCATAAAAAGACCTACATAAAATGTGTCTGTATTACCAATAGCCGATTAATAAATACAAGGATTTAATTAAGGATTGGAAATATTGTAAGTTAGTGTAAGGTTTAGTAAGTAAGTTGTATTTAGTATTAAGAAGCAAAAATTGTTATATTTTTAAGGGCTGTATTAATCATGCATGGGAATGCTCTAGACAAGAGAGTCAGAAGAAGGAAATTTGCCATAATGTCCTTGGTGGGCGGAATGTCTACGTAATTATGAGTCACCGGAATCATAGCGCGATCAATATTGAATATAAAGGATTAAAGTTTACACTTTACCTCTATAGATGGCGTTGGGGTCGAGTTAGATCGCGCTATGGTTTCGTTACCGGCAATGTTATAAAGGTAGAAGAATTATTATTTTTGGGGTGAGCAGCAAGCACTGTGTTTATTATATTATACGCGCTTAATATTAGTATTCCAGTGTTTAATTTAACCACCGTCTCCAAGTCGACCTTCGTTCATGAGGAAACCTGGACTTTAAGTCTGAAATCGCCAACCCGCATTGAGCAAGCGTGGTGATTACGCTGAATCCATTTCTGTATGAGAGGAGATCTGTGCCTAGCAGTGGGATGATGAAAAAGGTTGTTGATGATGATGATGATGTAAATATGGTGGACTTATCCACCAAGCAACCGCGGCCCTCTAAAATGTAAAAATACGAAAAAGATGCAAGAATCAGATTAGTTAGAAGACAATAAAGCTTGGGATGGAGCTGCTCGCTCTGCTATGCATTGTCATTAAGCAATATGCGTAACTATGCTACAAATATGACATTTTAATCATAAAATCATTTAAATTGATTGTTATTTACAAAACAAACACATATTGTTATTGTAAACATTATCATTTTTAATGTCTGGACTTGAAAAAAGACAATGATCCCTAAGTTTGTTTCGGCTTTTCTTCGCAGAGGTAGTTAGGTAGGAAATGCCGGCTCCAGCTAGTTTAAAAAAATATGACTTACGAATAAACGATTACATTTTATTTCAGAAATAAGAAACACCAGAAATTATGCATGCCTTCATCCTCACAGCGTTAATCCCAGTCGCATCCGAAGCCTTTTCAGCTTTGGAGTCATATATCAGCAGTTGAACTGGTAAAGCGGACCCCGCTTTACCAGTTCAACTGCTGATATGGCTCAACTTCACATTTTCCGTGAAGCGACTGCCGTCTGACCTCCACAACCCGAAGGCGACATCGAAGCATTGCAGTTAGACCAGTTGTCGGACTTTTGAGGGCTCCAACAACCCGTAACGGCTGCCACTAGATGTTCGTATGGCAACCGGGACCAACGGCTTAACGTGCAAATATTCATATTCATGCATACAAATACTTGCACTGTGCGGGGATTGAACCTGCGCCACCTTGCACAGCGGCCGCGTCCGCTACCGCTACGCCACGGAGGCTGTAAGCACGCTATTTATTACACTTATCTGTACCGAAGGACCACTAATTTCGCCTCAACGCCTCAAGTGACACAAATTGCAACCTCTCACATTTTTCCCGTACAATTTTCGCGTCACTCGGCCTCTGAGCCTGCAGCTACCGTTTCGTCTCAGTTACTAACGATAATAGCCGATAAATAATGTAGGTACCATGAGTTATGACGACGGTATACAATAGTCGATAGTCTTTGATAGTAGAGGCGATTTCCAACACTATTTTGTGAAGAGATTTAGGAATAGGGTAGGTTGAAAACTCGTGTGACGTCACTCCTTGCTATACTTTTCAGCAACGAGTGACGTCACCAGCCATTAGCCAACTGTTGTTAGAATAAGGTCTCAAAAAAAGTCAAAGTTGTCAAATTAATACGAATGCTTAGTTTTTATGTCAAGTCAGTTAATATACCAATCGTCATTTATTTTTAGTCTTGCCTTAGCACGGACAATTGTCAGAAAAAAAAACTACTTATACATACATTTCACATGCACACACGCGCACGCACACACGCACGCACAAACAGACACACACACACACCACATACACACTCATACAATTAATCGCAAGTTTTATTTCATTTTTCTTTTTTGTTGCTAACGTATTTACTCGGGCATTGGACATTGGGCATTGTCGTCCTCCGTGGCGCAGCGGTCAACACGCCCGCCTGCGACGTGGAGGCCCCGGGTTCGATCCCCGGCCAGATTATGATGGAAAACGATCTTTTCCTGATTAGCCTGGGTCTTGGATGTTTACCTATATATGTATCTATTATAAAATATAGTATTGTTGGGTTAGTATCCCATAACATAAGTCTCGAACTTACTTTGGGGCTAGCTCAATCTGTGTGATTTGTCCGTATATATTTATTTATTTCATTCCGCCTTAGAACAAAAAACTTGGACTGCGCTCTCTTAAAGGTTGTTTCATATTAAAACATGCGTTCCAAAACTCCAAAGCTGAAAAAGAAGATTTTGTTTGTTTGAACGCGCTAATCTCAGGAACCACTTGTCGGATTGAAAAAATCTTTTTGCGTTTGATAGCCCATTAACCCAGGAAGGCTCTAGGCTATATAACATCACGCTGCGACCAATAGGAGCGGCGTATATAAAAGAAAACTGCGAGGCGCAACTAGTACTAATATATAAAGCAGAAGATTTGGTTTGTTAGTTTGCTTGTTTGAACACGCTAATCTCAGAAACCACTGGTCCGATTTGAAAAATTCTTTTTGCGTGTGATAGCTCATTAACCTAGGAAGGCTTTAGACTATATAACATCACGCTGCGACTAATAGGAGCCGAGCATAATAAATAACTACAAGCGAAAGAAGTCACGGACGGCCGCTAGTATATTATATTTTTAACTAGCTTTCCGCCCGCGGCTTCGCCCGCATGGAGTTCGGTTATATCGCGCTTTTTAGATTTCCCTCGGGAACATCAAATTTTTCCGGGATAAAAGGTAGCCTATGTTCTTTCTCAGGGTCTAAAGATTGTCTGTGCCAAATTTCATCAAAATCGGTTGAGATGTTTAAGCGGGAAAGCGTAACAGACAGACAGACAGACAGAGTTACTTTCACATTTATAATATTAGTATGGATGATATTACCTAGTAGTGGTTGGTTAGACAACTAAAATTCCTTAGTGTATATTAAAAGCTTACGTCCGCGGCTTCGCCCGCATGAAGTTCGGTTACATCGTGCTTTTTAGATTTCCTTCGGGAATTACAATTTTTCCGGGATAAAAAGTACCCCATTATTTAATCCGGACTTCTAACTTTACGTCTACAAAATTTCAAAGCAATCAGTTCAGTAGTTACGGCGTGAAAGCGGAACAAACAAACAAACAAACTCTCTTTCCCATTTATAATATTAGTATGATGGCATTTTCTTAACCCACGCCCCATGTAGACCACATTATTGTTAAACCGCTTTCGTTTTATATAAAACTAGCTTTCCGCCCGCGGCTTGGCCCGCGTGGAGTTCGGTTATATCGCGCTATTTAGATTTCCCTCGGGAATATCAAATTTTTCCGGGATAAAAGGTACCCTATGTTCTTTCTCAGGGTCTAAAGAAGGTCTGTGCCAAATTTCATCAAAATCGGTTGAGAGGTTTAAGCGGGAAAGCGTAACAGACAGACAGAGTTACTTTCGCATTTATAATATTAGTAAGTATGGATTCCTGGAATAATAAATATTGGTACTGCAGATATGGACTACATCCCAGATCGCTATTAAGTGCTCTGCTCTCCGGAGGTCTGACAATAATCTATATTGTATTGTGTCGTCATAACTCATCTTACGGTTTATTTATCGATAAAACATAAACAATATTATGGTTTGTCCCAGCTTTAGAATTCAATTTAGCTCAGTGACAGACCATAAACTACTAATACGGCTTACGACTTTAATGTTATTTTTGTTTTACACCTTATTTCTGAAACAATTGATATTTATGATCATTTGTATCTAAGGACCACAGACTATGTAGTATTCTTATAGAAGACCATTTTAGAGATGTCAGATTTTAGTTTTTTTATATAAAAGCTAGCTGAATCCGAATATTTGGATAATGTTTTTGTGGATGTCTGGTGAAGCCGTACGGAGGACGGGTCTGAGAAGTTGTGTTGCGATGTGTGCCGGGTACGATGTGCCTAATGTTGTTGTGTCGGGAGTTTGGTCGTGGAGGGTCTCCAGATCATCCTCTGGCGCAGCATCGTTGGTCGTGTTGTTGGGTTAAACATTGCATCACCTCGCTCAACTGCCGTCTTCCTTCCTATTCACTCAGTTTTTTTGAGTGAATAGGCTTAATAAGCTAGTGCGCTTTACCATCTACGATTGCATCACTGCTTACCATCAGGCGGGATTGCAGTCAAGCACTAGTTTATAACTAATAAAAAAAAAAAATTCGTTTGCGTGGATTTCGGAAAACAATATGTATTTTTAATCATATTTCTAAAATTAAATAATAATCTAATTATATTTGTAAAAGTCTTAGCCTAAGTTATTCTCTAGAATATCAGCTATCTGTCTGTAAAAGTCCTGTCAAAAGCGGTTTGGGAGATTAGCTGGAATTTACACATTATTATTTTAACAAAATAATATTGATAATTTCGACAAATACATATAAAATAATTTAAAAATAATTTAGTCTTTCATTATTAAAAAAAAAACAAATAATAATATTGAGACTATTTTTAAATTAATTGTAGGTAGTTTCAAAGCTTGCAAGAATGTGCTATCGTAAACACCTATTTCACACGCCTTTCACCATAAACCGTGGACATCTATTTTCGGACCACAATTTCGGTGTACAGCATCTAAGTACAGCGGGTCCAGATAACAATCTCTATTGTATGATGTCGTAATAACTCATCTCATGCCTTATTTATAGGTGCATTATCACGTCTTCCAGGGGAAATTTACTGCAAAATATTTACGTACATGTTTCGTTTTGAATAGATTTCTTGTAGAACCCTAATGGTATTGGAGATATGTATTAATTTTCATATTCGATGCTCTATTGTTGAGTAATGAAAATGTACAGAGTTTGTTATTTGTTGTGACTAGTTGCTGTTATAGAATAAAATACAATAGAACTCCATATAAATTACAAAACATAAATATTGAGATTTTACAATGGACGGTCTTATTGCTTAGAGCGGTCTTTTACAGGCAACTTTTAGATAGGATACTAAGGGGAAGGAGAGGCAAATAGCGTGGTTAGCCGCGCTCTGGGCGGTGTGGAAACTTTTTTTACTAACTCACAAACCTGACCTAGGAGGCATCCAGACCCTGTCACGATGTGCTGACATCTCTTTGAGGCGCGTGTGGAACACAACGGGCCATCGATCTGGGCCTGTACCGGGCGGAAAGCAGTGAAAAGCTCACAAGCCCGCGCCTGCGGTGGTCAGAGGCGTGAGGGCACTGAGATTCCCACTATAGAGAGACCCCACGCGCTCCGCTTCCTACTTTGCCAGCATCACTGCTTTGCAGAAGGAGATGATGACCTGACATACACTCTCACTCCGGACCATGGCCTGGTTCAGAGCCGGATGCACGAGATCGCCGCCACGAGGACTCGGTGGTGCTCTACCCAAGCCGGGCAGACCTCTAGTTTGCGTAGTCTACAGGGTAGGTATCTACTATTTACATAGATTATACATAAAGACTATCATACTAATTAAAATATAACATTTGAATTACATTAAACTTACAAGTTAGTGCAAAAGCTAAAGAAAAAGACATTTATTTTAGAAAAATATTAAGACCACGAAATGTAATATAATAAACTAGCTACGCCTCGCGGTTTCAGCCACGTAGGCTTCGATATGTTTTTCTACTCCGCTCCTATTGGTTGCAGCGTGATGTTAGTTATATAGCCTAAAGCCTTTCGGGATGAATGGGTTATCCAACGCAAAAAGATATATTTTTTAAATCGGACCAGTAGTTCCTGACCTTAACGCGTTTCAAACAAACAAACTCTTCAGCTTTATATATTAGTGTAGATTATTTTCTGACAGTTATTATCTATTTCATAATATTTCACAAAGATTTGAATTCTGAAAATACATTTAAACATGCGATAACTCCAAAATCAAAATAAATAGAACCATTATTATAATTTTCGATAATATTCCAATAAATCGTGTACCTACATTGCGTATATTTCTGCCGTGAACCTCGACACACTGTTGGATGTAGACCGGTGGCTGTTAGCAGTCAGGTTGTAACTCCTGACCCCACACCACTTTATCATACGTTTCACCAGCTAGTCCGAACAGGCACGAGTGTGCAATATCTGTATTTCAAAGATATTATGTTGATAATGCATGTAGATTTATGCAGAATTATCGATATATGTTTACTTGGTGCACGTTTTAGTGAAGTTATAGGATAGAAGCATGTTTTTAGTAATTTTAGTCGGTAAGGGACTTAGCTGTGTTGCTGTTTAGATAATACTGTGGTGCGTTAGGCAAACGCAACAAAACGTTTTTTTTTTTTTACTTTGTTTAGTCTATAATAATAATAATAATAATAATAATAATTTATTTCCAAAAAGCTTATTACTATTACACATGACATGCGGCAACAATTTCAATCAAAATATGAGAGTTTAGCGTCTGTAGCCGAACTAGGCATAGCCTGTATTTCGGCTATCAGCACCATTCCCCTCGTGAACTACAACAAGAATGTGCCAGTCAAAAGGCATATACAATTACATTAGTGCTGTGTAAATACAGAATAATAAAGAACAATAAAATAATAATAATTGATTAAAATGATAAAGAAATACAAAATTATAATTTTTGAGTAATTTAGAAATTAATTTGAAAAAAAAAAAATTAATTTGAAAAAAAAAAAAAAATAATAATTAATTTGAAAAAAAATAATAATCATTTGAATACATCGATTAAATGGAATAAGTTGATTACATGCATATATATGTTTTTTATTGCATGGCTGTGTGAGTGGCTTATGATAATGTGTGTGTATGTGTGTTTGAGTAAATATGCAGTGACATGTGGATATGAGTGTGAATGTGAGTGATGAGTGTGTTGGTGAGCTGTGTAGTAGTTTAGTTAGTCTAGTTTCATGATCTTGCTGTGGGAGTCATAATTAATATTTTTTTCTCTTTCTTTCAGTTATTTTGCAGTGAAAAGAACAATGAAAAAAACAAAAAAAAAAAAACAAAAAATCTAAATCATAAGGCTTTTTTCAAATTAGGTTGTGAATCAGCACTTTTTAAACGTCAATATTACATAAGACGACGCTCCAATCCCGCGATAGGAATTCGTTCTGTTTTTACACAACATAACTACAGTAATCCGTCTAAAGCACAGACGCCAACACATCAAACTACTACAACAATAGATGTTTAGCTTTATCGCTAAAGAACAGTTCGAGGTAGCTCGGTGGTAAGCCATAAGATTGGCTGCCGGCAAAAGTTACCACCCACCAGACAAAATCTTGCCGCCAAGCGATTCGTCGTGTTCCGGCATGATGTCTGGTGAAGCCGTACGGAGGACGGGTCTGAGCATTTGTGTTGCGATGCGCCTAATGTTGTGTCGGAGTTTGGTCGTGGAGAGTCTCCAGATAAAACTACCTCTGGCGCAGCCTCTGTCGATATTTATTTTTTAGTCTTGTGTAGATCGGCTTTTTCCCATCTAAAGAGCACAAATCCAGTTGCTGAGAAATAGGGATGTTTCCTGGGTAAAAAAAAAATGATTCTATTTGGTCCGTCATTCAGATTATAGAAAAATATTGGCTACTTATATTTTGTTTTCCAAATCAATAAAAAATTACTTACAAATATAAAAGGCATCGAAGATCAGGTGGGAGCTGGTGACATCACTCGTTGCTAAAAAGTGTAGCAAGAAGTGAAGTCACACGAGTTTTCAAGGCACTGTATTAATTTTTTATTTATATGAAAAAATAAAAAAAATACGTGTCCGGTTTTTTTTTGGAAATCTGACTGACGGCCTGATTAGTTTTTTTAGTCAACTACCCTATACCTGATATAAATTTTCAGGAACACCACACTTCCTTATTTTATTGTTTATCTATTATAGCTTCTAAAGCTATTCAAAGTAGTGATTTTAATGCAATTACATAATTGCGTAAGTTCAGGGCTCGATAAGCTTATCTATACTAATATACAACATGTAAAGAAAACCCTGTCCGATCCGTGAAGGTATTGTTAGGTATCGATAACTGATTCTACTAATGCCCACAAAGACGGGCTAAATTAAAAAAAAAAAACCCTCAAAAACATAAATATTATTTCGCAAAAAGAGGTTACTTAATACATGTGCGCTAAGCAACCCCTTCCGCGGGCGGCGGGGGGCAGGGCACGCGGCACCTGTGACGTGTCCGCGTCGCTATTCGCTTATAACAATACCGGTGTTGTCACTTTTTAAAAAATTACCAAATTTCGGGGAAATTGGAATTAATTCCCGGGAAAAAAGGATTATTTCAAAATTCATTATATTGTTACTATGATGATTATGTAAAATTTTATATTATATTTGGTCAAGTGTTTACCTAACCTTTATTATCCTTATGGGTCGGACAGGGTTTTCTTTACATATTGTATAAAGCTGAAGAGGTTGTTTGTATGTTTGTTTGTTAGCGCTAATCTCGGGAACTACTGGTCCGATTTAAAAAAATCTTTTTGCGTTGGATAGCCCATTAATCAAGGAAGGCTTTAGGCTATATAACATCACGCTGCGACCAATAGGAGCGGAGCATAACTAACTCCACGCGAACGAAGTCGCTGGTGGCCGCTAGTGATTTATATTTGAACACGATTTGTTATATTTTAAAGGACGATGCAAGATCACAGTTAACCCTTCAGTAGTCTAACATAGCTTAATTAGCTGCCTACACCATACATAACAAGCCGCTATATCAGAGTGATGAGTTATATCACCGCTGAATACAATAGCGATCGTTATCTTCCCCTGCGCCTGCGCATAAAGACCACTTTCACTAAGCCGTGTCGGATCCAAAGGACCACCTAATTTGTGAAGAGTAATGAGGAGTATCGTAACTTTTCTGATTTTTGTTACTTTTTATATAATTTGTTTTATTGATTTTTGTTACTTTTTATATAATTTGTTTTATTGATTTTTGTTACTTTTTATATAATTTGTTTTATTGATTTTTGTTACTTTTTATATAATTTGTTTTATTGATTTTTGTTACTTTTTATATAATTTGGTTTATTGATTTTTGTTACTATTTTATAGAATTTGTTTTATTGATTTTTGTTACTTTTTATATAATTTGTTTTATAGATTATTGATTGGGTTTAGATTTATGATCGTGTATAAGTCACAATAAATACGTTTTCTTTCTTTATTATATCTTCGGTTATACAAACTTAATCCCTATTATATATAATGCTTATATGTATATTAGGTATATGTAAACTTAGTCAGTCGAATTGAAGTCGCACTAGCCTTTGCAGCCTGTAATCTCACCATCATCATCATCTCACCGTTAATCCCAGTCGCATCCGAAGCTTTTTAAGCTTTGGAGTCTGGGGTCCACTTTACCAGTCTAACTGCTGATTTTGGCTAACTTCGATATTTTCCGTGAAGCGACTACCGTCTGACCTCCACAACCCGAAGGTGATATCAATTATCGAAGCTTTGCAGTTAGACTAATTGTTGGACTTTTGAGGGCTCCAACAACTCGTAACGACCGCCATTATGTGTTCGAATAGCAAGACCAGACCAGTGCAAATATTCATATTCATGTATAAAAATATTTGCACTGAGCGGGTATTGAACCCACGCCTCCTTGCGCAGCGTCCGCGTTCGCTACTGCTACGCTACGGAGGCTGTCGCTTCGGTAACAAATGCGAACAAGGAGAACAGGGAAGCACAGAAGAGCGCTTTAGATCCTTAAAAAATATGAATTATTGTTTTCATTAGGTGTATTTATACCTTAGCTAGATAGTAGCTAGGTATAAAATAATCTTTATAAGACATCTATCACTTATACACTAGATTCACAATCAGCGTAAAAAAATTGGTTGAACTGAACAAGCGCACAACACAGCACTTTGGCATAGAATAAAGAGAAGGAAGTACGTTATCTTCATACAAACGGACCGCGCGCGGCTTGTATGTGTGCGCCATAGTATCTATGCGTCGCCGCACGCACACCTAAATACAATATTAGAGTGCACTATGACTGCGCTAGTCGCGGCTAGCACGGAACGAGGTTCGCGCGTCACGGCTTTTCGGCACATTAGCTTTTAAAAAATGATCACATAAACTGTTGGTATGTCTATTTATGAACAAATAAAAGACTTATATTTTTCAAATTATATTTCTAAAAGTTATTTACAAGGATACGGATATATTACACATTAAAGTTTAATAACAACGCGTTTCGTAATAGTCGAAACCGAAGAAAGTAGGTATTTTTCTGTAGCTAATTTGTAATTTTGTATTAAATGTGTGATTCAATAGATGTTATGTTTGTATTATTTATATTTGTATTAATTAAAAATAAAAATGGTTCTTTATGTGTACAAAACTAAAAATAAAAATTACAAAAAAAACTGACTTGTATATGTAAACTAAATACTAAGCAAATAATTTAAACATAAGTTCTTAGTCTATAAATATTTGTTAGCGGTTTGGGCGACAACCGTAACCGACGAAGCGCGGACAGTCGTCAACCCTAAGACAGTAGGCAATTAAATCGCGGATTGGGTCGCAGATAACCTACTTCCCCTCTTTATTCTATGACTTTGGTGTTTCTTTCATTTAGTACTTACTTTATAATTTTGACTTTAATGTATGTGTGTAAGGTTGAATTTGGTTTGATGTTTGATGTACCACAGCACTTTGGTGTTTCTTTCATTTAGTACTTACTTTATAATTTTGACTTTAATGTATGTGTGTAAGGTTGAATTTGGTTTGATGTTTGATGTACCCCAGACTCGGTCGTAAAAAATAATGGCTTTTTGTACTGCTTTGTGATAAGAGCTTTATACACTGCACTTAAGGCTGATTTTAAATTAATGTATATTTATTTTGACTCTTAATATTTGTCGTCATTTTTGATAAGAGTTTTCTTCGAGTCTGTGTATCTAGTGTATAATTGATGGATGTTATAATACCATTAAGTTGATGCTGCTGCAAAAAATAATTTAATAAGTACAGAAGCACATTCACATTTTAATAGTCCTATAGTTTCATCAAACTCGGTGGTAGGCAACAACATCAGCCGCCGGCATAAGTTACCACCCACCAGACAAAGTCTTGCCGCCAAGCGATTCGTCGTGTTCCGGCATGATGTCTGGTGAAGCCGTACGGAGAACGGGTTTGAGCAGTTGTGTTGCGATGTGTGCCGGGTACGATGTGCCTAATGTTGTTGTGTCGGGAGTTTGGTCGTGAAGGCTCTCCAGATCATCCTCTGGCGCAGCATCGTTGGTCGTGTTGTTGGGTTAAACATTGCATCACCTCGCTCAACTGCCGTCTTCCTTCCTATTCACTCAGTTTTTTTGAGTGAATAGGCTTAATAACTAGTGTGCTTTACCATCAACGATTGCATCACTGCTTACCATCAGGCGGGATTGCAGTCAAGCACTAGTTTATACCTATTAAAAAAAAAAAAAAAAAAACTATTGGTCTATTCGTCTATTATAAGGAACCAATTAACCAAGAATTATTTGATGCCGAAATAAAAAAGAAGGCAGCTGATAAAAACTCGCTTCAAAGAAATTTAAGCTATTATAAAAATTATATCTTTTCTAATAACGCCTTCATTCTTATTACTAAGTACTAAAATATTCAACAAAATGCGTTAAAAGAAATAACAATCTCACACGAGAACTGCTGCAATTTTAATCTCCCGACTTGAAGGCCCAGAAAAATTGCATTACACAGAAAAATCGCAGGCACGCCTCATCATACCATCAAACCTGTCAACTATAAGCCTGGTATTTATCACCCATAAAGACGACCACTATAAAAATATTTTTACACAAAAAACTACAAGAAAATCATCTTTCATATCTTGTCATCAATAAAACCAGTTCAGACTTGGAATTTTATGAAAAAAAAAGGACTCGAATACACGTCGACACTTCCTTAGTTAAGTATTTTCTTTAGAAAAAATGATATTGAGAGCAGGCAGTTCCTGGGAGCATCCATATGGATTACATCCTCAATTAATGTTCAATAGCATTTATCCTGATTAGGCGCGCCGGTATGCGGACTGTGGAGGGCGGACAGCAAGCTAAGTATCTAAGCAATATTTTTGGTAATTTTTCAGAGGAATAATCGTGGTACAATCCTTATTAATATTATAAATGGGAAAGTGGGTTTGTTTGTTTGTTTGTTCCGCTTTCATGCCGTAACTACTGAACTGAGCTTTGAATTTTTGCAGATGTAAAGTTAGACGTCCGGATTAAATAATAGGGTACTTTTTATTCTTAGCATCAGGCGGGATTGCGGTCAAGCACTAGTTTATAATCTATACTGATATATAAAGCTGAAGAGTTTGTTTGTTTGAACGCGCTAATCTGAGGAACTTCTGGTCCGATTTGAAAAATTCTTTTTGCGTTGGATAGTCCATTCATCCAGGAAGGCTTTAGACTATATAGCATCACGTTGCGACCAATAGGAGCGGAGCATAACTAACTCCACGCGAACGAAGTCGCTGGCGGCCGCTAGTGTATAAAATAAAATTTTAAAAAAGGCATCGGTCTTCGTGGACCTGGTCACGTCTTATTACACACCTTAGGTGCCTTATTTTCCTGTGTTTTTATTTATGTTTAAACGTTAACAAATATTGCTTAGAAAACATTAGAACATATGCAGCCATATCTAGAAAATACACCTCCATTAATAAATCACTATAATAATCAGTAGTCCTAACGTAGCCCCACATAGCATTACATTACTATTTACTACATAAACAATCACTTGAACTACAGTAATTTTTGCAGTTGATTTACTGCCCTCTGTACTGTGTAGCCCGGACTATTATTACGCCGTAGGTCCGCTATCATGGCGCAGCTCTAATGGGGAGAACAGAGAATAATAGCAGCATCCAGCCTCCTTATAATTGAAACATCCAACATCCAAGGCGCAAGTATTTCGTACGGCTTATTAAATTATTAGGAAAATGGCGGATTTTTAAGTCAAGAAGGTAATGATAGGTCGAACGAGAGGCAGATGTATACACTGGTATATTTGAATTCAAGTGATCTCATATTTCCTTATTCTCAAAAGGGGAAGTTTTGACATTTAATATCTCTTGTTTTAAATGGAGTTTCTTTCATAGAGGTAAAAAAAAAAAAACAAAAGTTATAGGAACTTGTTTGTGTCCTGTTCAAGAATAGGGATGTTTCCTGCGTAAAAAATAATTGATTCTATTTAGTCCGTCATTCAGATTATAGAAAAATATTGGGTACGTATGTTTTGTTTTAACAAATCAATAAAAATTTACAAATATAAAAGGCATCAAAGATCAGGAGTGGTGGCTGGTGACGTCACTGGCCGTTAAAAAGTGTAACGTGCAGTGACGTCACACGAGTTTTCAACGCGCTGTGTCGTCTTCATATTTTGTTTAGATGAAAAAAGAAAAAATACGTGTCTAGTATTTTTTGGAAATCTGACTGAGGGACTAATTAGTTTCTTTTAGTCAAATACCCTATTGGTCCTTTGAGTCGGATCTTAGGAAATTATGATGCATTTTGGGGAGTGTGCGAGGGAATTGCATGATTTAATTCCCCCATCTCCGTTTCACCATCGGACGACCCGTCGTACGGCGAGTTTCCGCCCTTACGTTGTTAACACCACTACGATCCGGACGAAGCGTTTCGCCTCCTCCTTTATACCGCGTACATCGAGGGACTGGAACAATTTGCCAGTGCGGTGTTTCCGTCGGACTACAATTTGAGTGTCTTCAAGGCTAGAGTGAATAGGTTCTTAATAAACTAGTGCGCTTTACCATCAAAGATTGCGTCACTGCTTACCATCAGGCGGGATTGCGGTCAAGTGCTAGCTTATAATTTGTAAAAAAAAAATTGAAGCCGTTTGATTGGATTGAGGACTAAAATGATATTTATTTTCAGTCCATTTCTTATTGAAATAGGTTGAATAAAATGCACTCAACTTAAATTTAATTTAGTTTTTGAACAAGGGAATCAGTACCAATATATTTTGATCCTCGTAACCAAACTCCGAAGTCACCGACATAGCTCTGAGAGGCGCTAAACTTAAGTGGCAGTGGGCAGTGCACATTGCTCGTAGAACCGATGGCCGATGGGACAGTAAGGTTCTGGAGTGGCGGCCACGTACTGGAAGACGCAGCGTAGGGAGGCCCCCAACAAGATGGACCGATGACCTGGTGAAGGTCGCGGGAAGCCGATGGATGCGGGCAGCACAAGACCGGTCAGCGTGGAAAGCCTTGGGGGAGGCCTTTGTCCAGCAGTGGACATCTATAGGCTGAAGAAGAACCAAACTCCGCCACGCTCGTGGTACTTTCTTACACAAAAAGAGAAACACAACTACGGGACATAGGGGCAGTGAAAGCGACTTTGTTTTATACTATTTAGTGATTAGCTCTCTGAAGTGGCAGTGGCGGGGCACATAGCATCGTAGAGCCGATGGCTGGTGGGGCAGAAAGGCTCTTGAATGGCGACCACGTACCGGCAAGCGCAGCGTCGGACGCCCACCGACTAGGTGGTCGGATGATCTGATCAAAATCGCAGGGAAACCGCTCTTTTTGGAAATCCTTGGGGGAGTGGACTTCATGTAGCTGAGATGATGATGATGATGATTTAGTGATGAATGTTACCGATTCATGGACAGACCGTGGCCGGTCGACCTCTGTGGCTGTTATAACTGTACCCTGTACCGAGCCTAATCATCATCAGAATCTCAGCGTTAATTCCAGTAGCATTCGAAGCTCTTTCAGCTTTGGAGTCTACGGTCCGCTTTACCAGTCTAACTGCTGATTTGGCTAAGATTCGATATTTTCCGTGAAGCGACTGCCGTCTGACCTCCACAACCCGAATGTCATATCGAATCGTTGCGGTTAGACCAATTGTTGGACTTTTTGAGGGTTCTAACAACCCGTAACGACTGCCGTTAGATGTTCGTATGGCGACCAGACCAATGCAATTATTTATATTCATGCATACAAATATTTGCACTGCACGGGGATCGAACTCCTCCTTGCGCAGCGGCCGCGTACGCGGTACCGTGTGTACCCAATCATACGAACAAATACAGAAAACGGATGAAAACAAATAATCCAGTTATAGATTCCATAAGTAAAGACTAAATGTAAACTAAGCCTTGTACCTTCGTGGGCGGCCTTAGTTGCATATAAAATATACGAGTACATAGACAAAAAATACAGCATGTTTTAATATTCATAACTAACCCCATACATTTTCATACATACATGCATGACAGTTATTAAAATCGAGAGGAAATGAACCATAGACTCTTTTAGCGTCATACAAAAAGATTTCTGGTATTAAGCCTAGTGATATCAGCCGTAATTTACAAGTTGTAGGTAGAAGGTTCGAACCCGGATAGGTGCTTTACTTTGTGTAAATTATTTTATCACCACCGCTCTCAAAACGGTGAAGCAAGCCGGCATAACCCAGAGCCAAACTTCGAAGACATGTGATATCTACTACACCGCACTGGGCCCGCGTGGTAGATTACGGCCCACTCCCTCTCACCGAGAGGAGGTCCTATCCCAGGAGTGTGAATATTACAGGCTGATTATGTTATGTTATGTTGTAATTATTCAATTAACCGCCCGTCTCTTAGGTACATTAGCAGTCAACAACGATGTCGAGAAGTTATGCAACGCGATATTTTGGTTTTTCAATAGTTTTATTTAGGTTAGGTTATTATTATTATTTTTAGTTTGTAGTTTATCTACTACTAGCTGCTTCCAGCGGTTTACCCGCATAGGTGTCGATATGTTTTTTTATATACTCCGCTCCTATTAATCCCAGCGTGATGTTATATAATTACCTAAGAATTTTTCAAATCGGACCCGTATTTCCTGAGATTCAGCTTTATATATTAGTATAGATAGATTAGAAGTTAGATAAGCGGACGCCGGGCTCCAACGCGAAAGCCGCGGATGCGACCGGTATTATACGCTGAGATGATGATGATGAGATAGATTAGTAGTTGGTAAATAATTATTTATTCACTAAAAAAAAAAAAAGAAAAACTTTCATTGTAATCAATACCCCAAGTAATGATGAGTAGCAATGTGTTTCATTGTCACAGTTCAACAACATTCATTTTTTCGTTTGTCAACATTGACACGTTTTTCGTTTGTCAACATTGACACGTTTTTCGTTTGTCAACATTGACACGTTTTTCGTTTGTCAACATTTACACGTTTTTCGTTTGTCAACATTGACACGTTTTTCGTTTGTCAACATTAACACTTTTTTCGTTTGTCAACATTGATACGTTTGTCAACATTGACACGTTTGTCAACATTGACACGTTTGTCAACATTTACACGTTTTTCGTTTGTCAACATTGACACGTTTTTCGTTTGTCAACATTGACACTTTTTTCGTTTGTCAACATTGATACGTTTGTCAACATTGACACGTTTGTCAACATTGACACGTTTTTCGAACATATGGAGCAATGGATTAGCAATATGCTTCAAAATGATTAGAATTGATTGTAATTGTGTGTTACGCAATTACGGTGCTGTTTTAGTTAAGTTGCGGATCCTGATCGTCCTCCGTGGCGCAGCGGTCAACACGCCTGCCTGCGACGTGGAGGCCCCGGGTTCGATCCCCGGCCAGGTCATGATGGAAAACGATCTTTTCCTGATTGGCCTGGGTCGTGGATGTTTATCTATACAATATGTAAAGAAAACCCTGTCCGACCCATAAGGATAATAAAGGTTAGGTAAACACTTGACCAAATATGATATAAAATTTAACATAATCATCGTAGTAACAATACTAATGAATTTTGAAATAATCCTCTTTTCCCGGGAATTAATTCCAATTTCCCGGAAATTTGGTAATTTTTAAAAAAGTGACAACACTGGTATTATTATAAGCGAATAGCGACGCGACCACGTCACAGATGCCGCGTGCCCTGCCCCCCGCCGCCCGCGGAAGGGGTTGCTTAGCGCACATCTATTAAGTTACCTCTTTTTGCGAAATAATATTTATTTTTTTAGGAGGATTTTTTTTTAACTTTAGCCTGTCTTTGTGGGCATTAGTAGAATCAGTTATCGATACCTAGCAATACCTTCACGGATCGGACAGGGTTTTCTTTACATATTGTATATGTATCTATTATAAAATACAGTATCGTTGAATTAGTATCCCATAACACAATTCTCGAACTTACTTTGGGGCTAGCTCAATCTCTGTGATTTGTCCGTATATATTTATTTATTTTGATTATGTTTTAATTGTTATTTAATCATATTGTAAGGTAGCGTTGTTATATGTATTGCAAGAAAAAAATACGGAAAACTGCTCTCGTTTGGTAAAAATATTGTTAAAGCGTCTAATTATGTAGAAGGTGATTAAAATGGTGCATACTTATAATACTTTGTTAGTGCACATTGTTTGGGGTTCCGCAGTTCCGTACCGAAAGAATGCCTACCCTACCGATTACTAAGGGTCCGATGGGTTTTCGTACAAACTGTAACAGGATTGTAACTCTGAAACCTTACTACATAGAAAGATTACATTTCCATTGCGTGCGTATCATTTTACATTAAAGATGGATGGAAAAAATATCTTTTTTCTTACTCCTCCGCAATTCTTTTCTGATTAATTTCGTTCGAATCGTTTCTCCGGGACTCGTCAAGCTTCATTTCTCGGCGTTTTTCGGGCGGTCTCCACTGTTGATTCTGGCTTTTAGGAGTTGCAGTGGGTGGGAAATGTGTGACGGGTATTGTCCCAATAAAAAAAAATAATAATGATGGATAGCCCTCCTACAATTTTTTTTTTCAAACCTAGTTACATATCTATACTAATCTATAAAACTGAAGAGTGTGTTTTGTTTGTTTGAACGCGCTAATCTCAGGAACTACGGGCCCGATTATTTTTGCGTTGGATAGCCCATTAATCCAGAAAGGCTTAAGACTATATAACATCACCTGCGACCAATAGGAGAGAAGAATAACTAACTCCACGCGAACGAAGTCGCTGGCAGCCGCTAGTTTAAAAATATGTATTACCAACATACATTTTCAAATTATGTTGAATGTTGTACGGAAAAAACCTTCCTTCCTTTGTTTGTTTTTAGTCTAGAATATATTAATTTGCAATTATTTATAAGATAACGGCTTAATCTCTCTGTAATTGAGCCTTAAAATGGCGCGCGTCCAAAAGATAATGTTAATATGTCAATTGTTTATGGCATCCACTTGTCAAGAGCTATTAGTGTACCGAATGTATGTTCCAGCCTTTATGTTTTGCAAAGATACGTTTGAGTATGAATTAGACAAGCTGTGGAGACTACGTCAACATACCACGCGTATGAACTAACTATAAGTACGGGATCAGTAAAAAGTGAGTTTAATTGGAGTTAATAACATATATCCAAATTTTTAATGCTGTTTTAATTTTATTGTTATTTAAAAAAACATTGAGTGTGAACGCAAATAAAGATATAAATAATATTAATTTTCAACAATGAAGATGTAAACTTAGGAAGTTCATACATGAACGACAGACTCTTCAAGATCCAATTTTTTCATACTAGAACAAGATTCATTCATGAATAATTATGTAATTCCCTACTAAAAAGGAAATGCAAAGTGATGGTTAGAAATGGGTATCCCCCCTATAAATAAACAGAATAAAAAAATAAAAAAAAATCCACATCTTACAACACTCACCCACGCCTTCAGACATACCCCATCATACACGCTCATACACATCTTTCACCCTCATACACATAATCACACTTCACAACTAGATACACAAAAGACACATATTATACAAAAGCGCAGTGTACACAAATTAAAAATACTAAGTTATAACACCGCGCTGCTTTCGGTCGTAATCCGCTCCGCTTATTAAAATCAGACCGCAGTGTATCACAGCTACAAAACTATAACTATACCATCGCCTAGCTCCAGAAACAATAGAGGTAAACAAACCAATTTAGGGTTATCTCAACTCGCGTTTTATAAATCTCCTGTTATTTACATGCTTATCGACTTTTACATGCTAGCTATTTATTAACAATTCCTATTGCAGCAAATTTCAATAGAATCACTAAAATAACATGCATAATAACTTGGTATCTCGAAAAACCATTAAAAAGCCGACATTAATTTTACGTGATAGCCCTACAAAAAAAGAAAGATGGATGAAATCCAGATATTAAATACATTTTGTGGATTGTGAATAAAGTTGAGGCATTTGTCAATACAATTTTGCGTATTTTAATTACTTTCAAATCAACTACATAACACATGCATTGTAATACTTTCAAGTATGGACAAATTATAATATACTAGCGGTCGCCAGCGACTTCGTTCGCGTGGAGTTAGTTATGCTCCGCTCCTATTGGTCGCAGCGGGATGTTATATAACCTAAAGCCTTCTTGGATTAATGGGCCATCCAACGCAAAAAGAATTTTTCAAATCGGACCAGTAGTTCCCGAGATTAGCGCGAACAAACAAACATACAAACAAACTCTTCAGCTTTATAATTATTAGTATAGATAAATGCATCATAAAATTTAACCTATCAGGATATTAGCTTACATGTGTGTCATATTTCATTCAGATCGGTTAAGCGTTCTATGCAAACCATAAACACGTAAACATA
Source organism: Sesamia nonagrioides (assembly GCA_017933935.1). Taxonomy (NCBI): domain Eukaryota; kingdom Metazoa; phylum Arthropoda; class Insecta; order Lepidoptera; family Noctuidae; genus Sesamia; species Sesamia nonagrioides. The sequence goes on along the minus strand of JADWQK010001910.1, from coordinate 208,356 downwards.
AATAAACTGTTTAGATTAGTAGGAAGTAGGATTATTACTTTTATGAAAATCATCTATGTAGAAAAGGTTTTTAACATCTGTCTTTTAGGCGTAAACTACTCGTTGCCTAGCAACGGTTTGTTTACCTCTATTCTTTATCGAATTTGGCTCAACCATAGACAACTGCGCCTGCAGCGAGCGGCGGATCATCCGTCTACCCGCTGTCATGACATATGCATGTAATCCCGCGCGACAATTCTTTCCGAATGACGGTATGCAAGCTTGTATGACGACCCAGTGCGTAAGGAAATAAAAATTGCGGGTGACTTAGTTGATAATTTGTTCATGTTGTATTGTGTGCACTGCGCTATCACAATTACTCATAGTAGGTAATTATAGGCGTAACAAATTTCTTTCTGTATTTAAATCATTGTTTGTTTCTAGTGAATCAGTCCAGAATTGTATACTTACTTAGTTTTAAGTTCAACCTTTTTTCATTTTTTTTATCTTTTTTGTGTAAGTACCTTCACGCTTTATATAAAATGCACCCAGTCAAAATTGAATCAGCATGTCCGATGGGTGGGCCTCTGGTGATCTGTAACACAGGCATCTCACGCCTTTCACGGCCCCAGCTCCTCACATATGTAACACATACTAGACTGAGTAATTGTACTGTTTTAGCCATAAACAAAATATTTTGAGGAGAAATAAATAAATTATTATTATTATTATATTATTATTATTCATACTAGGGTTAGAATCAGCACTTTTCAAATGTCAAAATTATACAATATGTAAAAAAAACCCCCGTCCGACCCAAAAGGATAATAAATTTTAGGTATACACATGACCAAATAAAATATAAAATTTTACGTAATCATCATAATGACTATACTTATGAATTTTGAAATAATATTTTTGTTCCCCGAATTAATTCCAACTTCCCCAAAATTTGGTATTTTTTTAAAACGTGACTAGCGATGCGACCACGTGCCGCCCCTGCCCCCCTTCACCCGCGCATGTATGCCTAACGTGTTGCCTACCGCACATTACCTCGCTTTTTCGAAATAAAATTTATTTTTAGGGAGATTTTTTTTTTAATTAACTGGGCTTTGTAGGCATTATTAGAATCAGTTATCGATAACAAACAATACCTTCACGGATCGGACAGGGTTTTCTTTACATTTTGTACAAGACCTATACCTACGCTCGCCCCTCACCACTTCTTAGTACCTACTTAAGTTAAAACGTACTTAGGAATAATTAAAACCAATTATGTGGCAACCATTGATATAATATTAAACTAAGGTAGATATGTCACTAGCGCACTGAAAATGAGGCGTACAAAAGAAGGTAAGTCCAGTATCTCGCTTACTATGCTCTCGATACACTCGTAAAAACAAACGACAAACACTAACAGCGCAAATGACAAACAACAGCCATCTTTTTCTTCTCTATGCTTTAGATTGCGCCCCATCTCACTCACACTCTATCAACGTGTGAAATGTACGCAGAATAAAAAATTTTCGTGTGTGCTGCTGCTCTGAACGGCACATTTATTTTGGGTAGTTTGTTAGAACATATCATATCTGTTAATATTATATCATTGGTGGCAACTTTGGATTCGGTGGACAGGCAAGCGAAGAGGCTAATTGGTGACCCAGATTTAGTTCAAAACGGTCACCAAAGCTAGAGCACAGGCCAAGAGTAGCCAGCCTGTCGATGTTCTATAGGTTGCATTTTGGAAAATGTGCTAGGGAATGGCTTGATTTAATTTCCCCAACTCCGTCCATCGTCCGTCGTACGGCTGGTATCCACCCTTACGTTGTTGACACCGCTTCGATACAGATGAAACCTTTCGCCTCGAACTGAAACTATTTGCCTGCGGCGGTGTTTCCATAGAATAGAATACTCTTTATTATGTACAACATATAGATTACAGAACATAAATAAAAATATTTAAATAAAAAAGGAATTAAATAACAACTACATTAAAAAAAATATATAATAAATAAAAAGTGTCTTCAAGGCTACAGTGAATAGGCTCTTAATAACCTAGCGCGCTTTACCATTAACGATTGCACATTGCATACTATCAGGCGTGATTGCGGTCAAGCACTATTTAATAATTATAAAAAAAAAAACTATTAAACTCAAATGACGCTTAAACGTCTAAAATTTAACTTTAATGTCAACAAAAGTTTTTTAGTTTATACCTTTCTGTCCTCGAAGAATCAGCACCTTTTGAACATTAATATTACATAAGACAGTCCTCCAAAACCTTCGCCAGTTCCTAGTGCTTTCGCTGGGAAGAAGAAGTGGCGGAACAAATTCCACAGCAGCACAGCTGTTGTTTAAGAAAAAAAAAACATGACTTTATATAATATTATGTATAGTAATGGATACAAGAAAACACAACAACAATGAAATTATTTATCATATACCAGCTAGCCACGCCAAAATACCAGCTAAGCAAAAACAAAAAATAAAATATCATTAAAATGGAAATGTACCTTTAAGTAAAAACTTATTACCTAAATAAAAGCCCCAGGTATAAAGGGCGCGACAGCTCACATATTTATGTACTGTAGCAAAAGTAAATTATATGAACACATATAACGTGTCAGTAATTCTGGAGAAAGACCACAAACAGTCTTGAGTTAATCAGAGCGACCAGCTATTCTTTTCATTTAAATAGTCATTTACGGAATAATATGCCTTTGAACAAAGCTTGGATTTGATTTGAGCTATAAATGCATTGAAAGGCAAGTCTAGCAAAGCAGAGGGTATCTTGTATTAAGTTATACCAAGCTCAACAAAAGAGTTATTAACCTTTTGAAGTTGGTGAAAAGGGGCTCGTAGTTTGTCTTTATGGAACTGATGTTAACATTATGAATCTCATTGTTTTTGATGTACATTTGAATATTTTGCCTAACATAAGATGTGAAATGAGATGTTAGGGTAAGATGAATTGCGAAGCAACCGTGAGACAACTAATATCTTTAAAGAAACTCAGACACCGAGCTGGTAAATTGCTCGGACAGCTCGTTTTTAGAGTACAAATATATTTAACTAGCTGACCCGTGCGAAAAATTCGCACTATACTAATAATTTGAAAATAGTATTCCATGGTACCAGGGACGAATATCTGTCGATTGGTGGGTCGGACGTTCAGATTGGTTCGATAGAAAGAGGGAAAAAGGGAGAAAACGGTTTCAGACCCTTGGAGAAATAACATATGGCGATATGTCAGCGGCTTTGCCCCACAGTAGAATACCGAAGAACATAACGATGTGGAAATAACTAAAATATACTAAACGAGCTGATCTGGCATTGCCACAATTGTTAAAATCAGCACCGTTGCTATAGAGAAAAATAGAATAGCATAAAAAAAGAAGTTTTTGCCTATGCCAGTCAAAACCACAACGCTACGTAAGCCTGTATATGTGCCTGTTAAGGCACTTTAACATCGTTTAACCGACAAATGAGTATTATGTTGTTTTCATAGCACATTAATGGTAGGACTGTCAGCTGTCAATTAAAATGGTAAATATCTTAAAACACGCCCATTCTGAAGTTGTCGCCAGTAATTACGTTTACTGTACATTCAAACCTCAAACCAACCCATTTATGCTGGTACTTATAATGCTGTGTCAGCTGGTTGGGTTGCAAATGACAGCAAACACGTATCGCAATTAATAATTCTGCTACAATTAGTAACCCAAGCACTGAACTCACAACAAATTCTTAGATAGTAATTTGTAATAGCTAATATTTCGATGTTATTTTTCTTGTCTGTTTGTCTGTTACGCTTTCCCGCTTAAACCTCTCAACCGATTTTGATGAAATTTGGTACAGACAGTATTTAGACCCTGAGAAAGGACATAGGCTACCTTTTATTGAAAAATTTGATATTCCCGAGGGAAATCTAAAAGCACGATATAACCGAATTCCACGCGGGCGAAGCCGGAGGCGTAAAAAAAAATTAAAAAGAAAACTAGTAAAATATAAATTTCTTTAGGTCAGCATAATGTTGACTTGCCCATTTCACACCATCACTGCTTAATCGTGTCAATAAACCCGCCCAAGAAAATTTAAAAAAAAGTATATCAGCCATATTGTTTTCTTTTCAAATCATAATATATTAAAATCTCTCATCTCTGTCTATTTCCTATATATTAGAGAAGAACGGTTAGATTTTGAGGAGCTTGTAATTGGTTGCCTGGTCTATTTTCTCGATGTGTGCTTGGAAAAAGTCGTATAGATATCGACGAAATTCGTAGGATTGTTGACCACGTAATAGGTCCTGGAAACATTATAATTTCTATACTAAATGGTCTGCGAAGCTCGCCCGTTGGGTTTAACATTGCATCACCTCGCTCAACTTCCGTCATCCTTCCTATTCCTAAGTTTTTTAAGTGAATAGGCTTAATAAACTAGTGCGCTTTACCATCAACGATTGCATCCCTGCTTACCATCAGGCGGGATTGCAGTCAAGCACTAGTTTACAATTATTAAAAAAACAAAAAAAAAATCCCTGTCCCCTTTTTTTTTGCATTGAATTTATCGATATTCGGGAACCGATCATAACCCTATAAAATGAAAATTTCTCACTGACATTTCTAAACACTATTTATACCACGTTCCGAGATTCTCCCACAGTGCGGTCCCCTGCACCTTTCCTGCCGACGCCATATTTTTTGCCGTCCCGATGTTGGAGACTTGCTAATGTCTTAATTTTATGTTTGAGTACTAAAGTAAAAAGTGTATGTGACATTTTGTAATTACTGCTTAGTGAAGTGCATTTATCAGTGTTTAGTATGTGGTTCCTCGCAGTTTGTTGTGGTTAGCTCCCTAAAGACATTAATTGTGACATGTATACTTCGTTATAGGTTATGGCAGAGTTGAATGTAGTTAGATATATAGCAAGGGACCTATGTTAGGACCTAGTTTTTCTTACACATGGCAAACATGTCCACTATCCACCTTTCTCATTTTGCCGTAAAATTAAGAAGCTACTAAGAGCATGGGCGAATAAAATGGATTAGCAAAAATCGGGTAGGTACTGAGTAAAATGAATTAGCAAAAATCAGGTACCTAAGTACTGAGTAAAATGGATTAGCAAAAATCGGGTAAGTACTGAGTAAAATGGATTACCAAAAATCGGGTAGCTACTGAGTAAAATGGATTAGCAAAAATCGGGTAGCTACTGAGTAAAATGGATTAGCAAAAATCGGGTAGCTACTGAGTAAAATGGATTAGCAAAAATCGGGTAGCTACTGAGTAAAATGGATTAGCAAAAATCGGGTAGCTACTGAGTAAAATGGATTAGCAAAAATCGGGTAGCTACTGAGTAAAATGGATTAGCAAAAATCGGGTTGCTACTGAGTAAAATGGATTAGCAAAAATCGCGTTACTTGAGGTTTTTATTATTTTGCTCGCTTTTTTATTAAGAAACTAACAGGTATGTACCATTTTACAATCCTGATCAAATGCGCGATCTTTTAATGACACTTGTAAAAGCATTTCAGTACATTTTTTTAAAGGAGGGTTTTCAAAATCAGAATCAGAATTATTTATTTGTGAAACCCACAAATTCAAAATCGACAAATTTTAAATTCATAATTTAACAAACAGATATAATTCGAGAAAACTTAAGGCAATTGTGTCATTACTTTTAACTGTGGTTCTAAAAATGTTATTTAGGGCTACGGTTTCAAAGTTTAAATAAACAAAAATAATTTAAAAATAACCACAGTAACCTAGTTTTTCTTAAATGTCCATAATATTCAAACTGCAGGGGATAGTTTTATTTTTCTGACTTTTCTCTTGATGGTCACAATTAATCCTGTCACGCCGTTTTGGTTTCACATTGAGTTCTGGGACACCCTGTATACAACTTGCCAACACCAACCGTTGAGCAAGTGCCCGTCAGACATAACATCCATCTGGTTGGAAAATCCTCTCTTATCTTGAAGTAAAACACGATCTTGCTAGATAATGACTGCTTTATTTTCACGCGTACGGTAAATCAACAAAACATATTCTGGGGCTACCCTCAATGATGACATCTTAATATACAACATCTTCCCCTTTATAAAAACAAAATAAAAATAAAATTTAGAACCACCACCATTATTATTAAATTAATTCTACATATGATCATATTATTTATACAATCACACTCTCTATTCCGAATTATTTTTTAAATAACATTGCAAGTCTTTCACGTGCCCGTCTAGAAGCAGCTCGGGTTTGTTGCACTACAACAGAATCTGGAGAAGAACCAGTCGACCTAGTAACTACCCCGTCATTGTCACACAGCTCTTCATCTATACTTCCTTCCGCATCGCTGTACGTGCTTGTGTGCTCATTTTCTTCACTGTCACTATCCTCCTTCCCATGCAAGGAAGCAGAATGTGTCGTGGTATCTCCTGTGCTTGTATCTTTTATGATATGCCGTCTATTGCGGCGGTATTTCCGACCACTCTTATCTGTAAGGAAGTACGATCGTGGCTGCGGCGCTGGTGCCTGCACTTGCATATGTCGCCGACGTTTGTCTCCATCTGTTACAATTACATTTTCACCTGATTTTAATGCAGGTAACTCTCGTGAATGCATATCGTAATATTTTTTCGATTTTTCACGTTTTGAGAGTATGTTTTTATAATCGTCATGATTGTTACGTTGTGGTCGCAATCTTTCTGTATGCACAGGTAAGCGAGTATTTAGTCGACGACCCATCAATAATTGTGACGGTGCACTAATGCCGTCTCTCGGTGTTGCCCTAAAATTTAATAACCCTAGATAAAAATCTGTACCTGTAGCTAGTGATTTTTTTATTATAGTTTTTACTGTTCTTACAGCTCTCTCACTTAATCCGTTAGACTGTGCGTAATTTGGCGATGATGTTGTATGTTTGAAACACCAATCTTCAGTGTATTTCTTGAATTCCCTGGAACTAAATGCCGGACCATTGTCAGTTATTAGCTCCGTAGGAATTCCATGTCTTGCAAACTGATCTTTCATCGCTGTAATTACAGCTCTGGATCCAATATTTGTTAAGGCACTTACTTCGATAAAATTTGAAAAATAATCGACTATAATTAAGAAGTTTTTTCTATCACAAAAGAATAAATCAGCGCCAACCTTTCTCCATGGTAAATCTGGAATCGAATGCGGTATCATGGGCTCTTTCACATTGCGCGCTGCGTGCTCCATGCAGGTGGCGCAGGCGCGCACAGTCTGCTCCACGTCACGTGACATTCCGTGCCAAAACATGACATCACGTGCACGACGCTTACATCGGTCAATTCCTAGATGGCCCTCATGAACGCGGGATATCATTTCACCTCTCAGATCGCGTGGTATGAACACTAAGTGGTTCTTGAAGATCACACCATCGACCAGCTGAAATTCTTCTTTATATGCCCAATGTATTTTTATCATTTCTTTTAAATCCTTCTTATACCTTGGCCAACCATTTTGAATATAATACTTTAGCGCCTCGTCTGTTCTCAGTAATCTATCACGTACACCTGTGTCAATTACTCCACAGACAATACGATCACGTATTAAACCGTCTTCTAAATGTTCAAACTCACAATTGTGGCATAATAATCTGAGTGCTGTTACATATGCATCTATATTTTCGCCTTCCATCTGATTCCGCGTAAAAAATCTGAATCTCGCCATCGTTGTATTAGATTTAGTACCGAAGTGTTCATCGAACTTTTGTATCAATAGGTCGATATCATCTGTGTCTTCTTCTACCTTTATTTTGAAAGTAGAATATATGTCATATCCATCGGCGCCTATTAAGTTAATTAGTAAACTGGCTTGTACATCCTTGTTTTCTTTGTACACTCCTGAGGCCTTAAGAAAAACCTTAAATTGTTTGAGCCACTTTCGCCACGCGTCAGCTCGGTTCGCCGGGCCCCCTTCTAAAACTAATTCGGCCGGAGGTCTTGCGTGTTCCATAATATTACGTACTGTCTTTCACCAAAATACACTAACACTGCTTTAATTTTAACTAATTATAACTTCCAAAAGCGTGATTCGCATTTATCGCTGTCACCATGAAGTAAAACACGATCTTGCTAGATAATGACTGCTTTATTTTCACGCGTACGGTAAATCAACAAAACATATTCTGGGGCTACCCTCAATGATGACATCTTAATATACAACATATCTAATAGGATGAGTGAACTTTACATCCTGATCCTCAAGCCTCTATACTTGAATGGTGTAACTAACCAAGTAACTACACTGCTAAAAAATCAAAGCAAAACCCCCTCTTTGTATAATACGGTCCTAGGTGTGTAAGGTTTTATTAAGATAAATTGAAAATTAGAAGGAAAAGGTTGGCTACACTGATGAGTCGGGATGACGTAGCGTCAAGTGGGCGCGACAAGAAAGAAAAAGGGCGCGAATGATAAGTTTGGTGTTCGGAGCAGAAAAGTTTAAAAATTAATAAGTTTAGTTACAAAGTTATTTATAAAATAAGTTTAGTTTTAATGGCAACAATAAGTTTTGTTATTGGAAGATTATCTTCTCAATAAGTTTGCTGGTTCATACTACTGATGCTCATGATTGTTAAAGTTACAATATACTGATTTTGGATACAATTGGTTGTGCTTTATTTCTGAGGTTGCTATAAGGTGTATACTAAATAAATGTATTTTCCTTCTTTTTAAAACAAAATGAGATACTCATTTGCTTACCTAACTCCAGACACCGCTACTCCATATCCAACAGTTGAGTCTCAGGGTTGGAATTACCTGTAAACAAAATGCAAAATAAAATTTCCGGTCAATCATCTAGCAATCAAGTAAAAGGTAGTTTCCAGAGTTATTCACTTTTAAAAATGTGTTATATACGCTTGCATCCTAATATCAATGTTAATCATACCTATAGCTAATCCACTGATCATTCATAGATCTTTGACAGGCAGAAGTCGTCAGAAGAATGAAAGTCTGATCACCAGTCAAGGGGTATATACAACACTACTTTTTTTTTATGAGAAAACCCGAAATATTTGTCCAGTATTTTTAAGTAAAGAATCTATGTACAAAATTTCAAAAAGATATAATGAAAATCCACCAAGTTATGACCTTGCTAAATTGTACTTGGTTGTCCCAACGAAAATATGGTCAAAGGTCCGTATGGGCGGGCTAGCGCGGGCGTTGACTTCTGGCGTCAGCTGTGATCTATCGTAACCGCTCGGTAATCACAACATAGTATTGTTCGCGGATGACACTTCTCTTATTTTTAAAGTCAAGCGTCAGCTAACAAACTTTGACGAAGTTATCAATGCACTCTCTAAAGTTGTCCATTGGTTTAATGTAAATAACCTCCTTTTAAATGAAAAAAAAACTAAAGTCATTAAATTTTCTACGCCAAATGTCAGGCAGCTAAGTACCAATGTTCAACTGAATGGAGTAGAGTTGATCCCTGTCGAGTCGACAGTTTTTCTTGGATTAACTATTGACGCCAAGTTACAATGGGGTCCTCACATTGAGAAGCTGTCGGGTAGACTCAGTTCTGCCGCCTTTGCTGTTAAGAAAATTAGACAGATAACTGATGTAGATAAAGCCAGAATTGTTTATTTTAGTTATTTTCATAGTCTTATGACTTATGGGATTCTTCTCTGGGGAACTTGTGCGGACATCAATACCATCTTTGTTTTACAGAAGAGGGCTATTCGAGCCATTTACAACCTTGGTCCTAGAGATTCTCTTAGAGAAAAGTTCAAAGAGGTGAACATTCTGACTGTAGCTTCACAATATATATTTGAAAATCTTATGTATGTTCATAAAAATATCTCGAATTTTAAGAAAATAAGCGATATTCATAATATAAATACCAGGAACAAATACAATCTTGCTGTACAACACACTCGCCTCCACAGAGTAGGCAGCTCGTTCATAGGTCAATGTATACACTTTTACAACAAGCTTCCCATGGACATTCGAAACTTACCCATGAAACGATTTAAGAACCATATAAAAGCCAAACTTTGCAAAAAGGGATATTATAAAATCACAGATTATTTAGAAGACAAAAAAGCTTGGGACTGAGCTGCTCGCTCTGATAAGCATTGTTATTAAGCAATATGCGTAATTAAAAGGTAAATTATTGTAAACATTTTCATTTTTAATGTCTGGACTTGAAAAAAAGACGATGATCCCTGAGTTTGTTTCGGTTATTTCTTCTCAGAGGTAGTCAGTTAGAAAATGCCGGCTTCATCTAGTTAAAAAAATAAAATAAAAAATAAACATGACGTGTAAAAGTGATCAGTGATCCTACTTGCTTAATAAACGATTTCATTTCATTTCATGTATTTGGGAAAAAATTTAATATGGTGTAAAAGTGATTGGAAACGATTCAGTTGATTATTCTGAATAAACTATATTCAGATTTTGCATAAACAAAAAATAACGTTGCAAAGTTTTACCTATTAACCGGATTATGGAGGTCAGATGGTCACTCACTCCATGCAAAATACTGGTATTCAGCTGAATACGGTCAGACTGGAAGCTGACCCCAGCAGATGATAAGGTTTTTGCTATGTGTCGTATTTTTATCGTTGTTTCCGTTGCTTCACGCAAAAATCGCTACTAATTTGAAAAGAACAGAAGATAAATTATTAATTTAGTCCTGTCAAATAAAGATACACCATAGACAGTTTCTTCTTCTTCTTCTTCAGCTCTAGATGTCCACTGCTGGACAAAGGCCTCCCCATGCTTCTCATGATGATCGGTCTTGTGCTGCCCGCATCCATCGGCTTCCCGCGACCTTCACCAGGTCATCGGTCTACCTTATTGGGGGCCTCCCTACGCTGCGTCTTCCAGTACGTGGCCACCACTCCAGAACCTTACTGCCCCATCGGCCATCGGTTCTACGAGCAATGTGCCCTGCCCACCGCCACTTAATTTGAGCGACTCGAAAAGCTATGTCGGTGACTTTGGTTCTTCTGCGGATCTCCTTATTTCTGATTCGATCACGCAGAAAAACTCCGAGCATAGCTCTTTCCATTGCCCTTTATGTGACTCTGAGCCTTCGTATGAGGCCCATTGTGAGCGACCACGTTTCAGTTCCGTAAGTCATCACTAGCAACACACACTGGTCAAAGACTTTAGTCTTGAGACACTGTGGTATCTCGGACGACGAGAAGATGTAGCGTAGACAGTTTAGACGTGACTAAAAACATGGCGACTAAAACTATGTCAATTATATGCGGTGCGGACTAATTTGAAAGGACTAAACTAATACTAATCTTCTGTCCTTTTCTTAATGCAGTAGAAAGAAAAAATGCACTGAACTTAAATTTAGTCCAGTTCATGAACAAGGAAATAGTGGCTAAATTCATTGCCCATTTCTACCGTAGTTATTTTTCTTATAATCTTTTTATAAATCACTAGCTTTCCGCCCGCGGCTTCGCCCGCGTGGAGTTCGGTTATATCGCGCTTTTTAGATTTCCCTCGGAAACATCAAATTTTTCCGGGATAAAAGTAGCCTATGTTCTTTCTCAGGGTCTAAAGATTGTCTGTGCCAAATTTCATCAAAATCGGTTGAGAGGTTTAAGCGGGAAAGCGTAACAGACAGACAGACAGACAGACAGACAGAGTTACTTTCGCATTTATAATATTAGTATGGATTGTGTTTCTCGTATTTCTGCCATCTATGTTACAAAGTATTGTTAAAGGTTGCATTTACATATTGTACGGACGATAGCAGCTCAAGCTACCCGAAATTGTCAAAGATTCCCAATCAATCTTGAGCCTTAATGCTTTTGAGATAAAGTTGCAAATCTATTAAAGAAATCTGACAGATTATAGTAGCTTGATGTGCTGTCGTCTGTACTCAGTAGACTATATTCTAAAAGCTATAGTATCTACGCTTCCATCAATCCCTTTGTGGAAACAAAATCGTATTTCTAAATATGTGTGTTTTCAAAATGATAATAGTTCATATAGTTATCAGTTCTACTTTAATCTCGAAACATCTCCTACACATTTAGCCACAGCTCAAGCTCAGTTTTCAACTCGACAGAACCAGCCCAATTATTTTCACAAGCGGAATGTATACTAAATATCATTTCTAATACATTTAGGTATTCCTATCTGTTCTAACGAATGCACCCGCCGCGCTATGCAGATCGCAACAGCTTTGATTTACATCCTACCTTGTTACCAACCCGTAGGAAAAAACCTACGACGTGCAAGTACACCGAATACGAAGTTACACGAACCACGTTCGGTTATTTTCGACGAATTTCCGTCGCGATTCGTGACCAATTCTCAGTTAGAAATTTGATGGATTCTAAATTTGTTTTGTGAATGGATTCGATCAGTTCGTAGAATTTTGGCAGTTCGTGACGGTTTGAAATTTACTTTTTTTCGATGTCATGACATTCATTGTAGCGTTTAGAATGACTGTAAATTATTAAATTTACTTTAGGTCGTTCCTGACTACTAGGTTTATGTCGACCTTTATATAAATGATAGACTACAGAATCAAATTAAATTAGTTAATTAGAAACTCCGCAACCGTGATGGTCTAGACCTATGGCGGCGCCTAAAACCATACTCAATATTAGAAACGTAAAAGTATCTTTCACGCGAAACTACTAAACAAATTTTGATAAAATTTGATACACAGATGGTTTATCACCAGGATTATTATATAGTATAGGTTGTTATCGGGGTATTCCCATAGGATCGAAATTCAAACCGCAGGATGCAGATGGTAAAAAAAGTACTAGCCTAGCTATACAATAGCAACCTTAAAATATTTTTTAGGGGTCTACAATTGCTGATAGTAGATAAGTACCTACCTATGAGTTAGTATATTAATTTTATCGTGTAAATGACGTTTGTGAAGTTTACACCAACCAATAGGAGCGGAGCATATAAAAACAAAACCTATCGTTATGCGGGTAAAACCGTGTGGCGCAGCTAGTTTGTTATGTTATAACGAAGCAATCATATCACAAAAATATTTCTTCACTCTTCAGAACATGCCTATTCGAAAATGTTCCAAATTCAAAACTTTATTTTCGTTTCCCGATTTTCGCCGAACCAATCCGACGATCCCCGTTGATCCGTCGCACCCAGTGTACGCGCACCGATCCGGAATCTTTAGAATAGAGTCATACATATCTTCTGCAGAGAATTATGGGGACCAACTCGAATATTTATAGTTCACTAATAGATGAGGTTACATTTGTTCATTTTATTCGTAGTCATTTTTCGCTATTGGCATAGATATAAATCGTCTCTGCAACAAATTATCTATAGAGGAATTTCTAAGTTAGAATTATTGTTTCCGTGGAGTTTTGAGTTCAGTGAACCTTCGATTTCTAGCTAGGGTTTTATTAGCTTGTGGATTATTTAATGGTTTACAGTAGGCTTGGCTACCCATATACCTACTCCCGTGGCTGTCGTAAGAGGCGACTAAGGGAACTCTCACCAGGGAAGCGGGCAGCAGCGCTTCTCCTGTGGAATAACAAATTAGGTACTGCGATCCCTAACTTGCCTGCCAAGCGAGTGGATTATGGCAATCCCTTAATGCAATGAAAGCCTTGGGTGAGGTCTTTGTCTAGCAGTGGACTTCAATAGGCTGAATGAGAAGTAGGCTTCATGCTCGTAATAAGTATTTTTTCTTGTACAGACAATAGCATATCATAAGATGCGTAGTATATAACGGCGGCTGCAAAAAATGACATTTTATGCGAGCAGGTCGAGGTTCGGAAGACCTCGGGCACTTACACAAAGTGCCTAATGCTCAAAATATTTATTAGATTTTCAACTTTAAGCACTCTTTAAACTAAGGTTCAAAGTTGACTGAGAATACATATTTAACAGTTGCAGTATACGTATTTAGGTATCTACAAAGTCAACAGTTCTTCTGATTTTCATTTATAGATCATATTTTTTTTTGTATTTGGGTGGGAAATCATCTAATAATCTCTTGTTAAATTTTTAGTGACTAAAACCCACCCGTGTTCCTTCACTTGCCTGTGCGCCAGGAGCCACGGCATATCTTTCGAACAACCAGCTCCCCTGGCAGGTTTCGTTGATGGACTTAGAAAGCATTCCACTGGTTTACACAGAGATACATAAGCTATCAAAAAAAGCTAAAAAAAATAGATTGCGAGTTCAAAACACGTCGGGGTTACCGGTTTAGAGGCATGAGGAACAGGGAGTAAAGTTCACTCATCCCCCAATAGAAAAGGGAGGATCCTCCGACCATACGGGTGTTATGTCTGGCGCGCACTTGTCCAACGGTTGATGTTTTATAACCATATAACCGAACTATGATAACTAATAACATATGAAACGGAACGTTTATTAGAAATTCAACTGACTCAAATCACGTCGGGGTCACCAGCTTAGAGGCACGAGGAACATGGAGTAAAGTTCACTCATCCTCCATAGAAAAGGGAGGATCCTCCGACCATACGGGTGTTATGTCTGGCGCGCACTTGTCCAACGGTTGATGTTTTATAACCATATAACCGAACTATGATACCTAATAACATATGAAACGGAACGTTTATTAAAAATTCAACTGACTCAAATCACGTCGGGGTCACCAGCTTAGAGGCACGAGGAACAGGGAGTAAAGTTCACTCATCCTCCATAGAAAAGGGAGGATCCTCCGACCATACGGGTGTTATGTCTGGCGCGCACTTGTCCAACGGTTGATGTTTTATAACCATATAACCGAACTATGATACCTAATAACATATGAAACGGAACGTTTATTAAAAATTCAACTGACTCAAATCACGTCAGGGTCACCAGCTTAGAGGCACGAGGAACAGGGAGTAAAGTTCACTCATCCTCCATAGAAAAGGGAGCATCCTCCGACCAGACGGGTGTTATGTCTGGCGGGCATTTGTTGATATAACCATAATTTATATCCGTAACCATTACGTAGATATGGATTAGAAAGTCTTGATCAATATGATTGCAAATCTCACAGACCTTTTGACTTCTTATTAAACCTCCACAAAACTATTATTTATTGAACGCAAAAAGATTTATTCCTATTTAAAGACCTTATAATGAAGACCAATCTGATTTCTCATTGCCTGAAGCAAATTTTCAGCAAAATAGCTCACTAATTTGTGATTACGTTGCAGATCTGTAGGCGTTCGTGTATAACCGAGAAATTTATTGCTTAGGTTATAAATATGGCGGTAGAAAGTTAGGTATTCCACTTGAAACCAGATAAAAGCTACAGTCGAATTGTTGAGCTCTTCAAGTTTTGATCTGAGCTACACGATTGAACTGGACAAATGAGTGACTGACTCACTCACTGGTTCACTCAATCTGTGTGGTTCTTTCTTCAAAAGACCATTTCAGATATTAGTCTCCTTGGTCTTCATATGATCTGACCAAAATTATGTCATCATCATCATCATCTCAGCGTTAATCCCAGTCGTATCCGAAGCTTTTTCAGCTTGGGAGTCTGGGGTCGGCTTTACCAGTCTAACTGCTGATTTTGGCTAAATTTCGATATTTTCTTTAAATGGTTGTCTGTAAAAGATCGCTCTTAGCGATAGGACCGCCCATTGTGCCACCCTTTGTAAAATCTTTTTATTTGTGTTCTGTAATCTATATGGTGTTATGGTGTATATAACAAAGAGTATTCTATTCTATTCTATTTTTCGTGTAGCGACTGCCGTCTGACCGCCGTCACTGACTGTCACGGTGACTGCAGTGACTGCCGTCTTCCACAACCCGAAGGCGATATCGAAGCATTGTAGTTCGACCAATTGTTGGACTTTTGAGGGTTCCAACAACCCGTAATGACTGCCATTAGATGTTCGTATGGCAACCGGGGCCTACAGCGTAACGTGCTTTCCGAGGCACAACCAGACCAGTGCAAATATTCATATTCATGCATACAAATATTTGCGTCTGGACTTTAAAAGAGACTGTGACCTCTGAGTTTATGTCGGCCTTTCTCGTCACAGTATGTTTTTTTAAAACCCTTTTATCGTAATAACCTTTTATCGTCCCACTGCTGGGCACAGCTTTCCTCTCACACAGAGAAGGATTGAGCGTAATCACCACGCTTGCTCAATGCGGGTTGGCGATTTCAGACTTATAAAGTCCAGGTTTCCTCAAGTTGTTTTTCCTTAACCTTCAGTCATTGGTGTCCAAGATATACTTAGAAAGTACATATAACTTTAGAAAAGTTACATTGGTACTTGCCTGACCTGGAATCGAACCCGCACACTCATACTTGAGAGGCTGGTGTTTTAACCACTTAAGTGCTTGACCACAATCCAGTTTAATGGTAAGCAGTGATGCAATTTTTATTGGTAAAGCGCCCTAGTTTATTTATTAAGAGTCTATTCACTCTAGCCTTGAAGACACTCAAATTGTAGTCAGACAGAAACACCGCCGCTGGCAAATTGTTCCAGTCCCTCGATGTATGCGGTATAAAAGACGAGGCGAAACGTATCGTCTAGATAGTAGTGGTATCAACAATATAAGGGTGGATATTCACCGTACGATGGGTCGTCGGATGATGGAACGGAGAAGGGGGAATTAAGTCATGCAATCCCCTCGCATACTCTCCAAAATGCATCCTATACCGAGAGGCTGACTACTCTTCGCCTGTGCTCGAGTCTTTGTAGACCGTTTAGTTTTCAAAGCCTGGAGCAGAGTATTAAAAAAATCCGATTTATGTGGAAGAAGAGTTTGAACAAACCAGCTCACGTAAAATTAATCATTCACAATCATTAGCCTGTTTGTATCTGACCAGCAGGTAATTACGTAACACACTATCGGTAGCAATGGGTGCCATTTTAACAGTTCAACATTCATTGCGTTATTTACGTTGTTGAGCAGACACGTTTCCGAACACATGGAGCAATGAATTAGCAGTATGCTTCGAAATGATTCCAACTGACAATAATAGTCTTTCTTTCTTTTTTTAGAGTGAATACTACTTCAACTCTTAAATGGCCTCTGTGGTTAGATACCACAATTTTGCCAATAACACGTGTAACATATTATAGAAATTCTATAATAAAATTATTTCACAATAATGGCGAATATTGCCAATGACAGTTGAAAAAACGGCCGCGTGAGCCGACTGCTAGGAGATTTGATGTAAAGCCATGATCCGTGTACAGTAGTTTTAGTTGTTATGTTATGTGTATTTATAGTATTTTTAAGTTTTAATAGTATAGTATTGTATTTGTTGTGATATATTTTGTTATATATTAGTTTATAAGTATTATTATGTTATAGTTTGTATTATATTTTCTATGGGCCCCAGTGGCTTGAATTAAATGAATAAATAAATAAATATGCTGCGATATTTCAATGTTCTTTATGAATTATTCACTGAATGCACTTTTTACTACATAAATCACGCGCTTTTATTTAGTAAACGACACTATAAATAATTTAAAAGTCCAATGAATAATGAGCGTGCCATTCACCTTAGACTTCCCGTCAAAAAACGAAAAAATAAATAAATAAAAAAGTAGTATTAAAAATAGTTAAAAAAAAAATAAAAATATAAAAAAAAAATATAATAAACAAATAGTTTATTACGCAATTAGGGTGCTGCTTTGACAATATTTTATTTTTGACATATATTATCGGATCTATACACAGCCTCCGTGGCGTAGCGGTAGCGAACCTAGCCGCTGCGCAAGGAGCCGCGGATCGATCCCCGCGCAGTGCAAATATTTGTATGAATGAATATGAATATTGGCACTGGTCTGGTCGTGCCTCGGAAAGCACGTTAAGCCGTTGGTCCCGGTCGCCATGCGAACATCTAATGGCAGTCGTTTACGGGTTATTGTAGCCCTCAAAAATCCAACAATCGGTCTAACTGCAATGCTTCGATATCGCCTTCAGGATGTGACGGTCAGACGGCAGTCGCTTCACGGAAAATATCGAAGTTAAGCCAAAATCAGCAAGTTAGACTGCAAAAGCGGACCCCAGACTCCAAAGCTAAAAAAAGTCTCGGACGTGACTGGGATGAACGCTGAGATGATGATGAATATCGGATCTATATGCTTTTTAACACGATTTAATTAGCTTAACCTGCTTGTAATGGAATCTTTTAACTTTATTTTCACCCACGTCTATGCGTCTGATTAATTTGAAAATTTGCACAGGGGTCAAGGGACGATGAAAATACAATAATATACCAAAAAAATTGTACGATTGCTATTGAAGCGCATTTTTTTTAAACTATAATTTATTTAACATTTTATTGTGTATAACCCCGGGCTCCAACGCGAAAGCCGCGGGTGCAACTGGGATAAACGCTAAGATGATGATGATGATTCTGAAAACGAATTATGTAAAGATTCATTATTTTAAGATTTAAGTAACGAATCTTCACATAATTCGTTTAATAATTAATAGTTAATTGATATACAACATGTTAAGAAAACCCTGTCCGACCCGTAAGGATAATAAAGGTTAGGTAAACACATGACCAAATAAAATATGAAATTTTACATAATCATCATAGTAACAATACTAGTGAATTTTGAAATAATATTTTTTTCCCGCGAATTAATTCCAACTTCCTCAAAATTTGGTAATTTTTAAAAAGTGCCAACATTATTTTTGACGGTATGATTCTGAGCGAATAGCGATGCGGCCGTGTGCCGCGTGCCGTGCCCCTCTTCGCCCGCGCCTGTATGGCTTACCGCACATAATTTAAGTTACCTCTTTTTGCGAAATAATATTTATTGTTCAGGGGGATTTTTTTTTTATGTTTAGCCCGGCTTTGTAGGCATTAGTAGAATCAGTTATCGATACCTAACAATACCTTCACGGATCGGACAGGGTTTTCTTTACATGTTGTATGTAATGGCATAATTGATGGTTTATTTTACACTAGCTTTCCGCCCGCGGCTTCGCCCGCGTGGAGTTCGGTTATATCGCGCTTTTTAGATTTCCCTCGGGAACATCAAATTTTTCCGGGATAAAAGGTAGCCTATGTTCTTTCTCAGGGTCTAAAGATTGTCTGTACCAAATTTCATCAAAATCGGTGGAGAGGTTTAAGCGGGAAAGCGTAACAGACAGACAGACAGATTATAGAAATGAAGTTCTATAATCTAAAATATACCATCAATTATAATTATACTTAATTAGTTTAAATTTAAAATTGATAGATACTATTATTTATAAGTCCTTCTCTGCCCTAGTGGCAAAACATAGAAACCCCATATAAATGTTGTTACATCTCACAAGTTTTAACACTACCTACATTTTTTTTAATAATTCTAAACTAGTGCTTGACTGCAATGTCGCCTGATGGTAAAGCGCACTAGTTTATTAAGCCTATTCACTTAAAACAACTTAGGAATAGGAAGGATGACGGCAGTTGAGCGAGGTGATGCAATGTTAAACCCAAGACCAACACGACCAAACGATGCTGCGCTAGAGGGAGATTGAACTGGAAACTCTCCACGATCAAACTCCCGACACAACGACATTTGGCGCATCGTACCCGCCACACAACGCAACACAACTGCTCAGACCCGTCCTCCGTACGGCATAACCAGACATCATGCCGGAACACGACGAATCGCTTGGCGGCAAGACTTTGTCTGGCGGGTGGTAACTTCTGCAGGCAGCCGATGTTATGGCCTACCACCGAGAAATTTTTATTTACTAGTAAAAGGCCTGGATAATAATGGACTATATTTCTAACTAGCGGCCGCCAGCGACTTCGTTCACGTGGTATAGTTATGCTCCGCTCCTATTGATCGCAGCGTGATGTTATATATCCTAAAGCCTTCCTGGATTAATGGGCTATCCAACGCAAAAAGAATTTTTCAAATCGGACCAGTAGTTCCTGAGATTAGCGCGTTCAAACAAACGAACTCTTTAGCTTTATATATTAGTATAGATATAATATACTAAGTCTATAATTATTGTACAGTAATAAAGGTAAAAGCGCCATAAATGTACAATATAATGTTTATTAGTTTAAGTAATAATTACTTAGCTAGAGGGAATGTAGAAGATTATTCAGATTGAAACAGTTAAGTAACGGAAATAATCAGAGTAAAAGGTATAATTTGCTACACTTAAAACAGTGCAGAAGAAGTATTATACACTAGCTTTCTGTCCGCGGCTTCGCCCGCGTGGAGTTCGGATATATCGCGCTTTTTAGATTTCCCTCGGGAACATCAATTTTTTCCGGGATAAACGGTAGCCTATGTCCTTTCTCAGGGTCTAAAGATTGCCTGTGCCAAATTTCATCAAAATCGGTTCAGTAGTTTTGGCGTGAAAGCCGGGCAGACAGACAGACAGAGATACTTTCGCATTTATAATATTAGTATGGATATTGTAGTTTCTTCTGGAACCAATATTATAAGTATGAGTTTACTCTGATATTTCCTTTATCTGTTACTAGCTGCGCCTCGCGGTTTCACCCGCGTAGGATTCGATATGTTTGTTTTTAAATGCTCCGCTCCTATTGGTTGCAGCGTGGTGTTATATAGCATAAAGCCTCTGGGGATTAATGGGCAAAAAGATTTTTTTAAATCGCATCAGTAGTTCCTGAGATTAGCGCGTTCAAACAAACAAACTCTTTAGCTTTATATGTTAGTATAGATTTCAAAATGAAAAGTTGTTTATTCAAATTAGCCTGAAAATCAGCACTTTTTGAACGTCAATATTACATAAGACAGTCCCCCCAAAACGCCCGCCCTTCGCCACTTTCTAGTGCTTTCGGTGGGAAAAAGAAGTGGCGGAACCAACTCCCCAGCAGCACAGCAGTCTGTTCATTAAAAAAAAAAACACGACATTATACAATACTATGTAGGTATGTACTTATAGTTTATTTTATTCTAATGGAGATGGCATTACCTACTTACTTTATATCATACTAGCTGTGCCCCGCAGTTTCACCCGCGTAAGTTTCGAATCGAAAGAGCTCAGTTGATATAAAATAAGCGCCTATTAAAATAATAGGAGCAATGTGTACGTCCGCGTTTGCTCCCGTTTTCGCAACATTTTTTGTTCCTGCTCTGCTCCTATTGGCCATAGCGGGATGTTTTATAGCCTATGTCCTTTCTATCTGTGTACCATCACAATCGGTTCAGTAGTTTCGGTGGGAAAGCCGGACAGACAGACAGGCAGACAGAGATACTTTCGCATTTATAATATTGTAGTATGAATTTATTTATAAAGGTACACGAACCACTTTTGGTTACAAAATATAAGGCTCGATCGAGATCTCGGTCTCGGGATCTCGGGAAATCCAACCAAGTTTATCTCGGTTCTCGGCTACTTATACCCGAGATTCTCGGTCATGACCGAGACTGTAAGTAGCTTTCTTAGAGAGCCAAAACAGTAAAGAAATTATATTTTGTGTATTGGTTTTCTTTACCTTTCTTTACCTTTAGCTGTTAATTTAGACCTGTCGCATAATTAGTTCGCGCCTGTAGATAATAGATAAACTCATCATCATCATCAGCCTCTTCTCGTCCGCTGCTGGACAAAGGCTTCCTCCATGGCACGCCAACAAGCTCGATCCTGAGCAGTTCTCCGCCAGCCACTACCAGCCACCTTTTTAATGTCGTCGCTCCATCTCGCCCAATGGCGCGCTGCCCTACGCTACGTTAGCCGAGACGCGGTCTCCACTCGAGGACTCGTTTACCCCAACGGTTGGCGGAGAAGTGCTCAGGATCGAGCTTGTTGGCGTGCCATGAAAGAGGCCTATGTCCAGCAGTGGACGAGTAAAGGCTGATGATGATGATGATGTCACGTCTTGTCACTAAATATTTCATAATTAGCACTTATTGTGTAATTCCCAATAGGTATTTTCGTGAACGCCTAAGATAGCAATTTTCTTCCTTAATTTTTTTTTCTTTTTTTTTTTATAATCTATAAACTAGCGCTTGACCGCAATCCCGCCTGATGGTAAGCAGTGATGCGATCATTGAAGGTAAAGCGAGCTAGTTTATTAAGAGCCTATTCACTCTAGCCTTGAAGACACTCAAATTGTAGTGTGACTGGCAAATTGTTCCAGACCCTCGATGTACGCGGAATAAAAGAGGAAGCAAAACGCTTCGTCCGGATCGTAGTGGTCTTAACAATGTGAGGCTGGAAAGTCGCCGTACGACGGGTCGTCCGATGGTGGAAAGGAGATGGTGGAATTAAATCATGCAATTCCCTTGCACACTCACCAGAATGCATCCTATAGAAGACCGAGAAAAAATTGAACCATTATATCGATATAATTCCTTTAGGTCCCATATATGGCACTGGAAAAGGGTTGGCATTATATGACAAGTAATTTTATTTCCATTTTTAAAATTAACGTAAAAACATAAAGGTTTAGGTTTGGCGGCACGCGACACATAACTTCATTACAATATGGCTGTCGGAATGTAATTAGGTCACATAAATATAGTCTCATGTTACATTACAGAAAAAGTACCGACAGAAAACAGACAACATTATTTCGAAAAAAGTATTTAATTCCTATATAATTAAGGTAAAGAAAATGTCACATTAAGAGGGAAAAGTCATACATAATAGATTGAAATTAAATGGATATTAAATGTCTTGGTGATTAGCGACAGGGTTGGTCTAAATATGGGTCCGTGGCCGAACTGCCGCCGCCCGGCACTTCCAATTTTAAACTTAATTGTGCGGCATAGCTTCACATATTGGCGGCTTGTCGATAAATGAATAATTATACGAGAATATCTCGTTGTTGAATGAATAATATCTTTAAATGTGCCGCCGTTTTTATTGTAATTACTATTGGCTAGAGCGTTCGCTGCACGCGCTAACGGGATGCCTTCGTTTTGGAATCCAAAGAAGCTGAGAAAATGAGATATTTCTTCATGTTAATTAAAATATGTTTAATGTTTCTCGTGTTCAATTTGACTTGCTGATTGTAATTTTATAGTTTAATCACATTGTTTTAGTAATAAGGTTCTGTGGAACTGAAAGAATTTTGTTTAATTCTCAAATCCTTTTATTTTAGAATTACTGAACAGTGTGCCATATTTGGTTCATGCATTAAGCAGTATTTAGATACCTACATTGTAACACAAAGATCTTCTTAATAAAATCGTTAATCTTTATTAATTGTTGATTTGCGAATTGGTCTAGCAAAATGTGACAGCTCAGATTGAAGAAGCAGAATTGGAAGTAACAGCTGTCAAATTCCAGAGTTGCCACATGCATGCTTTTTTTTTCCAATTTTAAAAAGTGCACTCCTACTGAGACACCCTTTAGTTAGTCATATTCTGTAAAAGCGAACAGCGGTGAGAAGCGGTGACCTAGTGGTATCGGCGGCGACATATAAGTTAGGCCGCTGCCTCGAATCTTGCGGGCAGCGGGGCGGCGGCGGCGGCGGCGAGTGAGCGGCAGGATCTTATGGGTAAAATCAAACGGACCGGTTCTCGAAAACAGCGGCACGGCAGCGAAGCGGTGGCAAGTAGTGAGCGGTGTACTTCTCGCGCTCGAATCTTGCGGGCAGCGGGCGGGCAGAGAGCGGTGATCGAGCGTTAGGAATAAATTTGAATCAAAAAGATGTTGCCGCCATTGTTCAGACATTTCATTCGCGAATAAAAATAAATATCTCGTCGACACAATCGTGAACACAACACTACGCGGCTATAGTGACGTGCGATCTACCCGCTAGTTTCGAGAACGGGTCTTCGATGCCCGCTCGGCTCCCGCGCCGCCGCCGCCGCCGCCCCGCTGCCCGCAAGATTCGAGGCAGCGGCCTTATAGGTAGGGTTCGAACCTCATTGCTACATATTTCATCACCACTTTTCTCAAAACGAAATGAATTCATCGTGAGGAAACAAGCATGTCCTAGAACCAAAACTTCGAAGAAATGTGACATCTACCAACCCGCACTGGGCCCGCGTGGTAGATTACGGCCCATTACCTTTTACCGAGAGGAGGGCTGTGTCCCAGGAGTGAGAATATTATACTCTGATTATGTTATGCCCGGTTTCCTCTCCATGTTTTCCTTCACCGTTTTGAGAGAAGTGGTGATGAAATAATTTACCTACATTAAGAAAAGCGCCTGACCGAGTTCGAACCTACGACCTACATTTTATTAGTCGTGGCCGATACCATTAGGCCACCACTGCTCACGGGGCAACGTTAAAAAATAAATATACGTGTTTTGCAATAATTTTGAGAATTGTATTGTGAAGGTATTGTTAAGTATCGATAACTCATTCTACTAATGCCCACAAAGACAGGAAAAACTTAAAAAAAGAATCCCCCTAAAAAATAAATATTATTTCGCAAAAAGAGATAATACATGTGCGGTAAGCAACCCCTTTCGCGGGCGGCGGGGGGCAGGGCACACGGCGCCTGTGACGTGGTCGCGTCGCTATTCGCTTATAATAATACCGGTGTTGTCACTTTTTTTAAAATTACCAAATTTCGGGGAAATTGGAATTAATTCCCGGGAAAAAAGGATTATTTCAAAATTCATTAGTATTGTTACTATGATGATTATGTAAAATTTTATACACTTGACCAAATATAGGTCAAGTGTTTACCTAACCTTTATTAACCTTATGGGTCGGACAGGGTTTTCTTTACATATTGTATAAAGCTGATTAACGCTGAGCTGACTTACTAATAATGCGGAAATATGCACTAATATCCATTCGGCAAAAACACAGAATATATTTAGGTTAAAATCGTACGTTTACTACACACAGTATACTTACCTAGTTATTTATATTTATTAGGTAATTCGTCATTAGTCACTTAATTAATAATATAATCTATCTTAATCTTCATTGTTAACAGATCATCATCAATCATCATCAACAACCTTTTTTATCATCCCACTGCTGGGCACAGGTCAATCACAGGGCAATCCTTATCTGTATGAAGATAAGGATTGAGCGTAATCACCACGCTTGCTCAATGCGGGTTGGTGATTTCAGACTTAACAAGTCCAGATATCCTCAAGATGTTTTCCTTCACCTTCAGTCATTGGTGTCCAAGATATAAGTATCTACTTAGAAAGCACATATAACTTTAGAAAAGTTACATTTGTATCTACTTAGAAAGTATATATAACTTTAGAAAAGTTACATTTGTATCTACTTAGAAAGTACATATAACTTTAGAAAAGTTACATTGGTACTTGCCTGACCTGGAATTGAACCCGCACACTCATACTTGAGAGGCTGGTGTTTTAACCACTAGGCCACCACGACACTCCGTCGGTTAACAGATAATCCCCCTTATTCATAAACGTTGGTTAAAGTTAACTTGTAATTAGCGATTTTTGACCTTTTGACGTTTACTTAACTTTAATCATCGTTTATGAATAAGCGGTTTATGAATAGGGGGGTATGGATGGGGGGTTGGAGGAGGTGGGGGTTGGAGGGGGGGGTCTGTTTAAGGGGTTTATTCATAAACGTCTAAAATGTATGATTAAACAATTGTTAATCACTAGTTAACTTTAAGCAACTTTTATGATTATGGGGGAATATTATTGATGATGATGTTCCCGACCGATTTCGGCCACGGCGACCACTTCGACTCCTAGCCGATGATTTGGCGCTCATGCGCGCGAAGATGGCTTATGAAGCTTATCTTGGCGGCGAAACTTTGTGCACACTGAGGGCACGTAAGCACGCCGTCGACGTAGTTGTATGTGATGGTAGCAGGTGGGCGGGCCTTTAATTGGTCGCGTTTGGCATCGAGGTCAGCTTTGCGCTGCTCCTCAAACTCGCGCACTTGTCCGGACACCATTCTGCGCCATTCTGACCGTTTTGCTGCCAAACGCTCCCCATTCATAGGGTTCTATATTGCATCTCTTCATGTGCCGTTTTAAGACATCCTAGAACCGGAGGAGTTGCCCGCCATACTTTCGCTTGCCCTCCTCCAGCTCAGAGAAGAAGATGCGCTTCGCCCTTCTTTCGTCCGCCATACGTGATACATGTCCGCATCACCGAAGCTGTGGACGTATTAAATAAGCCTCAATGCCACCAACATTGGCTCGTCGCAGGACTTCGGTATTTCGCAGTCTGTCAGACCATTTGATCTTCATAATGGAATCGGAGTTATTTAAGGTGAAAACGATCTAGTGTACGTATGTGGTGGCGGTACACACACCACGTCTCAGCGGAATATGGAAGATTTGGCAGCACAATTGCCATATATACGGATATTTTCGTAGCTAGCTTAAGGTCATGTGAGCAGAAGACCTAGGAACACAGCTTGCCAAACGCTGCAGCTGCAGCTGGTCTGCTCCGACTCTGCTGTTGATCTCAGCATCAAGATCACACTTAGAACTTATAGTGTTCCCCAGATAACGAAACTTGTCCACTTGCTTCGACACATCCTCACCAAGCTTTATATTCAGTGTCTCATGACCGTGAATGTCTAGGGACATCACCTCCGTCTTGTTGACGCTGATTTTTAAGCCGTACTTACGGCAGGCTTGATGAAAAGCGGATATCAGCTGTTGTAGGCCGTCTGGGGATTCTACTCATCATCTCATCATCTCAGCGTTAATCATTGTCGCATCTGAAGCCTTTTTCAGCTTTGGAGTCTGGGGTCCGCCTTTACCAGTCCAACTGCTGATATGGCTAAACTTCGACATTTTCCGTGAAGCGACTGCCGTCTGACCTCCACAACCCGAAGGCGACATCGAAGCATTGCAGCTAGACCAATTGTTGGACTTTTGAGGGCTCCAACAACCCGTAACGACTGCCACTAGATGTTAATATGGCAACCGGGACCAACGGTTTAACATGCTTTCCGAGGCACGACCAGACCAGTGCAAATATATTCATATTAATGCATACAAATATTTGCACTGTGCGGGGATCGAAGCCGCGCCTCCTTGCACAGCGGCCGCGTCCGCTACCGCTACGCCACGGAGGCTGTCGTCTGGTTATTCTACTAAGATGCACAAATCATCAGCATACATGATCTCAGTAATCAGTGCATGTGAGACTTTGGTGCGAGCCTTAAGTCTAGCCAGATTGAAAAGACCGCCGTGGGTGCGGAAGCGGATGCGAACTCCTTGCGGAACACTTTGCAAGACCTCTCCCACTACCACTGCAAAGTATAAGGCGAACAGAGTTGATGCTAAGACGCATCCTTGTTTCACCCCACAGGTAAAGGGGAACGGGAATATTATTAAGTAGATGTCTAACTAGCTTCTTCCTAATGGGAGGATAGACGATTCACAGTTGACTAATTTGCCTCATTACTTATTAAGATATAGCAGCCTCCGTAGCGTAGCGGTAGCGGACGCGGCCGCTGCGCAAGGTGGCGCGGGTTCGATCCCCGCACAGTGCAAGTATTTGTATGCACGAATATGAATATTTGCACTGGTCTGGTCGTGCCTCGGAAAGCACGTTAAGCCGTTGGTCCCGGTTGCCATACGAACATCTAATGGCAGTCGTTACGGGTTATTGGAGACCTCAAAAATCCAACAATTGGTCTAACTGCAATGCTTCGATGTCGCCTTCGGGTTGTGGAGGTCAGACGGCAGTCGCTTAACGGAAAATGTCGAAGTTTAGCCATATCAGCAGTTGGACTGGTAAAGCGGACCCCAGACTCCAAAGCTGAAAAGGCTTCGGATGCGACTGGGATTAACGCTGGGATGATGATGATGACTTATTAAGATATAGGTATGTCTTAATTTTAACTAATAGCGATTGATGGTAAATCGGTAAGCAAACTCTAGTTTATAACGCTAAAAAATATCATCATCATCGTCCCACTGCTGGGCACAGGTCTCCTCTCATACAGAGAAAGATTGAGCGTAATCACCACGCTTGCTTAATGCGGGTTGGCGATATCAGACTTAAAGTCCAGGTTTCCTCAAGATGTTTTACTGCACTTTAAAAAATATAGAATGATTAAGTATGTATTGTATTTCTTCAACATTTCATATAATGACAGGAACAAAGTAATATTTTATCTTCTGTCCTTTTCTAAATGAAATATACCTAAAGAAAAAGATGCAATGAACTTTAAACTAGTTTATTTTGTGAACTGGACAATGGACACTAATAACTGACTCGGATTTATTGCTTCCATTGTCTATCACAATATTATCATCATAACCTGAAAATACTAATACTCAAATTAAAAAAAAAAAAATGAAGTCGAAAGAGAATCTCCTCTTTCTTTTCAAAATCTGTCAAAAGTCTTTGAGTAGACATCTAATGATGTCACAACGCGTCTATTCCGCGGAGGTTCTGGCACCTGTGGTTAGATATCGATGACACTATCTACAAGAGGTAACCCCTGTATTTGCCTACTACACAAATAATTATAACTACACAACAATATCAACTTTAAACAAGCCACATACAGACGTTTTTAGAATAACTAGACAACGGACAATAGGGTGTCAAGTTCCAGGGAATAAGTATCATACATTTACCTTCGTTATTTGAACAATAACACATTAATACTGCACAAACACCGCAAAGTGAACTACTTTGTATTATCGAAGAATTTTTATTGTTTCTAATAACAATCAAATATCTGAGTTATTACGTAAAGAATATGACCATTTGATACCATGTCAATCAAATGTAAGCTATTTATTACGCCCAACCTAACACCACACCAAATATTAAATAAAACTAGTTCCTCTAATCTATAACAGATGGCAGCTCTATTGCCAGATACACTAGTACCGTTATCGCTATCTTTGTCGCTCCTCTAATAATTATATAGTCCTGTTTCACATGACATATATAAAAGTGCTGATTTTTCTCAAATTTATACATTTTTTATTAATAACAAAATTAAGTTATGTTAATTGAAGTAAAATTGAATTTATTTGAGTACTTAAAAATGAGTAATGAAGCAAAATTTCTAAATCGCGCAATCAAAATTTTCGTCGCCCTTTGCATAAATACAGCCTCGGCGTTGTACCATCGCGGAGTCCGTTTCTACGTAGTGAAGTAGTACTCGGGTGGAGCTACCCTAAATCCACCACACAGCCTAGTTGTGGGGCTTGTTTGTGTACTCACGTCAACATCATGACGCATTCGCATTCAGAATAAAACAAAGAGGAATATGAGCCTAACGCGGCGGCACCAAGAGACCGGTTGGTCAGCCATATAATCCGCAACTCCAGAAAGAAAGAAAAAGCGCCATGAAAACAAATCTCTTCATTGAGTCAAAACGAGGAACGCCGTCAACCCCACTAAGGTCAGCCCATACATCCGAAACTAAGGGAGTAAGAAAAAAGCCAGAAAACAAAATCGAGGAGACACCCTCAACCCCACTAATGTAGAAAATTGACTTCCTTTTTTTTTTGTTCCAAAATGCTCTGGGCGACCGGCTCGTTGACCATATTTTTGTAGGAACAACCTGGGGCCCTAGTCTGCTGTTACAATAGTGTCAGAATGTTCGATCAATGATCTCATAATGATCGATTTTGACTGGTTTCGTAATCTACTAACAAAATGGCGTCATTATGACTTTTCAGTAGTCTTTTCAATCTCTGATATTCCACTCAATATTAATAATGTTCAAATTGAGTATTAGTTTTCAGAAATTCATTTCCATTAACGGGTTTTATAATAATAGCAATACGGCAATGTCATTCCATCACTACTTCATTACGAGACTACCGAGAGAATTGATCGATCATTATAAATTTAGCAGATTATGAACTTTTAAACACAATGACAATGGAATCGTGTTGGAATACTTATATATATAATATAAAGAGATAGCATGAAATATATATAATATAAAGAGATAGCATGAAATATATATAATATAAAGAGATAGCAATTGAATAAATACTCACTCTAATACAATTATTGAAAATAAATGAATAAGAATTATATAAAACTAAATAAATAATAAATAAATAAATGGAAACATGAAGCGCTCTTCCTCTCTCTCTCTACTTATTTAAAACTTGCTGTGCCCAACAGGGTCCATAATTGTTTCCAATACTATATTATTATATTTACCACCTGTAACTGTACATTATGGATTGCAATAAACGATTTGATTTGAATGGCATATTTATAATAATAGTAGACTAGCGCCCCAGGTAACATAACATGCTAAAAATGCTAAAAACGTTGATAAATCACAAAGTTATGACCATAACTTTGTGATTTTATGACAGTACCTAAATTCTTTGCATTTAAATAATGAGCACGTGTTTTGGGCTTCGCACATTACAAAAAATACATTGTATAAGTTTGTTCAGTATAAGCAACTGAATCGATTTCAATCATTTTTACACCATGTTATATTTTTTTTTAATTGTTGCCGTATGGTTACCGAGCGCACAACATAGTTGTCGGAAGATTACAGCGAGACAGCCCACTGCCGCCCGCCGCGCCACTGCAGGCGCGGGCGGGCGAACGGTGCGTTGATCATATTTTTGTTCAGACAACTAGTAATAAGACTAGTTTTCTCGGTGGTAGGCCTGCCGGCAGAAGTTACCACCCACCAGACAAAGTCTTGCCTCCAAGCGATTCATCGTGTTTCGGCATGATGTCTGGTGAAGCCGTACGGAGGACGGGTCTGAGCAGTTGTGTTGCGTTGTGTGGCGGGTACGATGCGCCAAATGTTGTTGTGTCGGGAGTTTGGTCATGGAGAGTCTTCAGATCAATCTCCCTCTAGCGCAGCATCGTTTGGTCGTGTTGGTCTTGGGCTTGACATTGCATCACCTCGCTCAACTGCCGTCATCCTTCCTATTCCTAAGTTTTTTAAGTGAATAGGCTTAATAAACTAGTGCGCTTTACCAACGATTACATCACTGCTTACCATCAGGCGGGATTGCAGTCAAGCACTAGTTTAAAAAAAGGTGTGGCAACACTGCGCTGTTGCCAAAGAGATTGAATTTTTGATATAAAGCGTTGTTGTTTATAAAGGTTTTTTAGTCTATGTTTTTTCTCTTCTATTTTGACGTTTTGGCGCACCCTAAAAATATACCCGTTACAAACTGTACGAAGAGTTTGATTCCAAGTCCACTAAATATTTAATGGAGAACAACTCCCAAAAAGTAATACCTAACTTTGTGATTTTTCAGGTTATCTTTCTAAAATTTTGTACATAGATTCTTTACTTAAAAATACTGGACACGTGTTTCGGATTTCACAACCTACAAAAAATACACACATTATTTTAGGTCCTACAAGAGCTGTCAAAATGCAGTTATTGTTTCTCATAAAAAAGTTACCTGAAGACATTGATATAATATTAAACTAAAGTAGATACGTCACTAGCGCACTGAAAATGAAGCGTACAAAAGGAGGTAAGTCCAGCAAGTCGCTTTAGTTTTCGTCGATTCAATTTAAGCGCAAACGATAAACACTAGCCATCTTTTTCTTCTCTATGCTTTAGATTGCGCTCCATCTCACTCACACTGTGCCAACGTGTGAAATGTACGCAGAATAAAAAAAATGCATGTGTGTGCTGCTGCTCCGATCGGCACATTTATTTTGGTTAATTTGTTAGAGCATATCATATCTGTTTAATATTATATCAATGCCTGAAGATTACACTAATAGCCCCTTTTGTCATCTCACCACCCTATTTCTTTTGCGTTTTTCCCCATCCGTGAAACCTGTTTTTTTATGAAAACCAGTCAATAGTAGACACGACCCTCAAATTGTTGATGAAAGACAAATTCAATAGAAATTTATTTCACACAAAAACCTACTGATCCATTTAATTCCACCATCGGACGACCCGTCGTACGGCGACTTTCCACCCTTACGCTGTTAACACCACTACGATCCGGACGAAGCGTTTCGCTTCCTCTTTAATACCGCGTGCATCGAGGCACTAGAACAATTTGCCAGCGGCGGTGTTTCCGTCACACTACAATTTGAGTGTCTTCAAGGCTAGAGTGAATAGGCTCTTATCAGGTCAAATTTTATGAGTGAGTAGGTATTCTTTATGCGCTACTAGCTTTCCGCCCGCGGCTTCGCCCGCGTGGAGTTCGGTTATATCGCGCTTTTTAGATCTCCCTTGGGAACATCAATTTTTTCCGGGATAAAAGGTAGCCTATGTTCTTTCTCAGGGTCTAAAGATTGTCTGTGCCAAATTTCATCAAAATCGTTTGAGAGGTTTAAGCGGGAAAGCGTAACAGACAGACAGACAGACAGACAGACAGATAGACAGACAGACAGACAGACAGACAGAGTTACTTTCGCATTTATAATATTAGTATGGATAGTCGGACACGGTTTATTGTCAATTAAGTACACCGTACATTTTCTTAGTGTCTACTGCATGGTTTATTTGAAAGTTACATATAAGTCCTCATCCATACTAATATTATAAATGCGAAAGTAACTCTGTCTGTCTGTCTGTCTGTCCGTCTGTCTGTCTGTCCGTCTGTCTGTCTGTCTGTCTGTTACGCTTTCCCGCTTAAACCTCTCATTCGATTTTGATGAAATTTGGCACAGACAATCTTTAGATCCTGAGAAAGAACATAGGCTACCTTTTATCCCGGAAAAATTTGATGTTCCGAGGGAAATCTAAAAAGCGCGATATAACCGAACTCCACGCGGGCGAAGACAGGGGCGCAAAGCTAGTATTTTATACTTTGTTTAGTAATCAGGGGAGTTCATACATGTTCTGCGAGATTCCTGCCCCCCTCCCCCCCCTCTCGGTATGAACATGATCCTATAGAATATCGAAAGGCTAATAAACTATGAAATCTTCGTTCTACTAATACCCTCATGCTTAACGAGATAAAGGAAGGCGTTGTATTTAATTGAACCTTACATAATTTTTATCCTGGAAATTTATTTCAACACTATAATACTTCTAGTAAATCCAAAAACATTCCTTTTAGAAATCCTTTTTTTTTTTTTTTTGAAGCTGTGGGAATGCCTTTACGCACCGTACCCCGAAGGGCGTGTGTGGGAATACCCACTAAACCCACAGCGGCACTCCGGTATCGCCATAGTGGCGGGGGAGTGGGAAACTAGCGCTCGCTCAACTCACGCGCAGTTTGTTGCAGTCATAACCAAACCTCCTATGGCGTCCCCAGTTTCTGGCCTAGGGAGGGAGCAAGTCAGGCCTAGGGGGAGCAAGTGAAGTCGTCTAGGGGGGGGCAAGTCAAATCCCCCTTCCCCCACCATAACATAGTCAGCCTATAATGTTCCTAAGATTGGGACAAAGGGCCTCCTCCCTGTGAGAGGGGGTAAGCATCACGCAGGCCCAATGCGGGTTGGTACTTAGATGTCACATATCTTCGAAATTTTGGCCGGTTTCCTTAACATCTTTTCCTTCATGCCTACATGCCAATGTGGCGTAGCACCTAATGAATATTGGTCGCCAATTCGCCATAGCCGAAATTCGATCTTAGATTTGAGGCAGTATTTTTTTTTTTAATTACCAATAATCTGGCTTACGACTTTGAACTCGACAGCCTTAATTAATGTATGCTTAATAACGAAAATGTCAAAAAATGGTACTTTCCTCCTATTAGGCGCATAGAAAATCAATAAACTATTTAAAAAAATCGGGTCATGCTATTTTCACCGTCCGTTTTGTACAGACGACAGCACATCAAGGTACTACAATCTGTCAGATTTCTTCATTAGATTTTTAAGTTGATTTATAAAGCATTAAGGCTCAAGTTTGATTGGGAATTTATGACAGTTTCGGGTAGGTTGACCTGCTGTCCTCCGTACTTGGTAAATCGACGCGGATTGCGTTCTCGATAATATGTTCACTCGCATGAGGAATAGATTAGATGTGTTAAATGTCATACGACGAGTGAGACAAATTGTGTGTGGCCACTACGACAGGACGTCATCTGAAACGACAAATATAACGCGTAGTTATTGGGTCGTGCCGAGTGCAGTCACTACCGGAGTTGTTATAGGAAGCTTGCTTAACCAGAAAAAAAAAAACAGGCCCACTGCGTGTCGGACTCACGCAAAGGGTTCCGTACCATTGATTTATGAAATTAAAGGATTTAAGTTATTTGTATGGAAGATTACGCGGTAATAACCGGTTTACGATTTACGAGGTATTAAAAAAAAAACTACTTACTAGATCTCGTTCAAAACAATTTTCGTTGGTAGTTTTTATAGTAATGTTGTACATCATATGTTTTTTTCAAATTTTTCATTTTCTTATTTTGGAAGTTAGAGGGTGGGGGGATTAACCTTTTTCCACTTTAGAAGCGTCTGTCATGCAAACTATTCGGTTTAGAAAAAAAAATATTTTAGAAATCTCAATATCATTTTTGAAGACCTATCCATAGATATCCCAGACGTAGGTATGTGTTGGATGAAATAAAAATATTTAAGTTTCAGTTCTAAGTATGGGAAGCCCCCAATACTGATTATTATTATCTAATTTTTGCATCAAAGTCTTAATGCAGTTCACAGAATACATCTACCTACCAAGTTTCAACAGTATAGCTCTTATAGTTTCGGAAAAAAAATGGCCGTGACATACGGACGGACAGACGGACAGACAGACATGACGAATCTATAAGGGTTCCGTTTTTCGCCATTTGGGTACGGAACCCTAATAAAAAGGACATGACGAGGACGGGCTTCAAGTATATTAAGGCGGCTCCAGAGGAAAAACACACCGCAAGCCGTTTTTATGTAGTTTTTCGGAGCTATCTACTCTTTATCCAAAAGAAATATCAACTTATTAAAAATACGTAAATTTTCTCCATAATCTTGGCTCCAAAATTGTAGATTTTTTTTTTTTATACTAAGCATAATGTTTCTATAATTCCTTCATAACGAAACCTCTGACAAGAGAAATAATTATAAAAAACGTGCATCTCCTCGAAAAGTAAGCATTACTTAGATTTCATTCTTACACTAATGGATAGGCAATTTCATGACGAACATTATTGTAGAAATATTTTTTTAAAACGACCAAAACAAAAATTTTATTCAACAATCTGAGCGTATTCCCCATCATTTCTCTTGCCCGAGCTATTGAGATTCAGTATGCCACAAGCTCTCGAAGGGGGAACCCGTGTCGTTCGTCATCGCGCGGTCCGCTAGCATAGCGGTCGGCGCGTGAGCGAGAAAGCATCTGCTTGCTCGCTCACGCACCGCATGTCGCATAGAGTATAATACTATCATAAAGTGTTTCTATTATTGATGTTCATTTTGGTGTTCGTTTTTTTAACCGATTTCAAAAGGGAGGAGGTTATATGTTTTTTTATGTTTGTTTGCGGATAACTTTACTATAATATAAATAATAGGGTATTTGACTAAAAAAAAACTAATTAGTCCGTCATTCAGATTATATTAAAATATTGGATAGGTTTATTATATACGTTTTACATTTCCTGTATTTTGTCTTATCAAATCTATAAAAATTGACAAATATAATAGGCATCAAAGATCAAGAGTGATGGCTGGTGACGTCACTGGCCGCTAAAAAGTGTAGCGTGCAGTGACGTCACACGAGTTTTCAAAGCACTGTGTCGTATTCATTTTTTGTTTATATGAAAAAAGAAAAAAATAGGCGTCTAGTATTTTTTGGGTAGGCCCCCGACAAGGTGGACCGGCGACCTGGTGAAGGTCGCGGGAAACCGCTGGATGCGGGAAGCGCAGGACCGGTCGTCGTGGAGAACCTTGGGGGAGGCCTATATCCAGCAGTGGACGTCTTTCGGCTGAAATGATGATGATGAGTATTTTTTGGAAATCTGACTGACGAACTAATTAGGTTTTTTTAGTCAAATACCCTATTGCATAAGTTGATAAAAAATGCTATGCAATAGCTTTACCGCGGCAGTTCCCGAGTGCCACATATTTTTTTTATTTAATTAGAAAGATTTTATCTTCAAGGTAGTCTCATGTTAAGGAAATTAGGGTCTGATGATGGAAGACTAAGGAAACCTAGGAGAGATTTAAAAAATCATGGGTGCGCCTAGGGCATTTCTATGTTTTTTCATTAAGTGTTTTAACGCACTACAATTTGGTAAAGTTCGGACTTAATGATGGAGCTGGGAGACAGCCGAGGGATCTCCTTAACGATTCACATCAGCTGCCTCGTGTTTGTGCTTAATAAATTTATATTGATAAGAACTTTACACCTAAATGAGTTGTGATTGTCATTAAAGCTCTGATGATGAAGACAAAGGCCAGTTAAGGGAACTCCTCAAAGGTTTACAATAGTTATCTTGTATTTGGACTTAATTCATTTATATTGATGAAAACTTTACACACATATAGGTTTAAATGAAGGTCTGCAATAGATCTGATGATGAAGCCCATAGACTGTCGAGGGAATTCCTCAACAATTTACAACACTGTACTTTAACATAGTACAAACACTACCTACTCGTCATGCTTATGCAAAAATCAATTAAAATCAAGAGACTGAATTTAATTTGTGTTATTTCATTGCGTTATTTCTAGAAATGCTCATACTTTCATTGTGGTCTTATAGGAATTAAAGCAAACGAAATACGTCGTTTGCTTGCACGCCTTTTCCAAATATGCTGCCGTCAGCGTCCAGTCTGACCGGATATTGTATTAGTCAGATGTTTATTATTTTTCTGCAAAAGGAAGCTTTGTGTAAATAATATTATAGTATATGTATTTGTTTTTAGGGTTCCGTACCTCAAAAGGAAAAAACGGAACCCTTATAGGATCACTTTGTTGTCCGTCTGTCTGTCTGTCGGTCTGTCTGTCTGTCTGTCTGTCAAGACCCTTTATCTCAAGAACGCGTAGACGTATCAAGCTGAAATTCACATGAAATACTCGGGTCAATTGTCCCTTTCAGCTGTGAAAATATCAAACTTCTAAGCCAAGCCAATCAAAAGATAAAGCCGATTATGTCGATATTTTCAACAAATTTCGACACTCGCAAAGGAATCAAAACCTACAGGATACTTTCCGTAAACTCAGAATCTTGAAAATTGGCATGAAGCATTGTCATATAATGCAAATATAGGAAAACTTGCGAAAATCACATTTTTTTAGTTATCTAATATAATAAACATATTTTAATAAAATGGAACTTACTACCT
Source organism: Sesamia nonagrioides (assembly GCA_017933935.1). Taxonomy (NCBI): domain Eukaryota; kingdom Metazoa; phylum Arthropoda; class Insecta; order Lepidoptera; family Noctuidae; genus Sesamia; species Sesamia nonagrioides. The sequence continues at coordinate 171,390 of JADWQK010001910.1, read as the reverse complement.
TATTTCTCACGAACGAATAAAGTTATCAAATTGAAATTTATACCAAATATCTAAGTCTATTGTTCCTTTAAGCTGTGAAAATATCAAACTTCTAAGCCAAGCCAATCAAAAGATACAGCCAATATGTCGATATTTTCAACAAATTTTCGACACTCGCAAAGGAATCAAAACCTACAGGATACTTCCCGTAAACTCAGAATCTTGAAATTTGGCATGAAGAATTGTCATATAATGCAAATATAGGAAAAATTGCGAAAATCACATTTTTTTAGTTATAAAATGTAATAAACATATTTTAATAAAATGGAACTTACTACCTTATTTCTCACGAACGAATAAAGTTATCAAATTGAAATTTATACCAAATACCCAAGTCTATTGTCCCTTTAAGCTGTGAAAATATCAAACTCCTAAGCCAAGCCAATCAAAAGATACAGCCGATATGTCGATATTTTCAACAAATTTTCGACACTCGCAAAGGAATCAAAACCTACAGGATACTTCCCGTAAACTCAGAATCTTGAAATTTGGCATGAAGGATTGTCATATAATGCAAATATAGGAAAAATTGCGAAAATCACATTTTTTTAGTAACATAATATAATAAACATATTTTAATAAAATGGAACTTACTACCTTATTTCTCACGAACGAATAAAGTTATCAAATTGAAATTTATACCAAATACCTAGGTCAATTGTCCCTTTAAGCTGTGAAAATATCAAACTTCTAAGCCAAGCCAATCAAAAGATACAGCCGATATGTCGATATTTTCAACAAATTTTCGACACTCGCAAAGGAATCAAAACCAACAGGATACTTCCCGTAAATTTAGAATCTTGAAATTTGGCACGAAGGATTGTCATTTATAATGCAAATATAGGAAAAATTGCGAAAATCACATTTTTTTAGTTATATAATATAATAAAAATATTTTAATAAAATGAAACTTACTACCTTATTTCTCACGAACTAATAAAGGTATCAAATTGAAATTTATACCAAGTACCTAGGTCTATTGTCCCTTTAATCAGTGAAAAAATCAAACTTCTAAGTTAAAGCTATCAAAAGATACAGCAGTTTATACCGACACCTTAGACGAATTTCCGTCACACGCTAGGGAATCAAAACCTACAAGGTACTTCCCGTGAACTCAGAATCTTGAAATTCGGCTCGAAACAACGTTATATTATAGTACAGACAGATAAAGGAAAAATTGTGAAATGATAAATTTGAAGTTACATAAAATATTATTTTTGCTTACATGACATAAAATATTTTTTTAATAATTATAAACTTACTACCTACCCTTTTTCACATGAACGCGTAGAGATATTAAAGTTGAAATTCATATCAAACACTTCTTAAATCTAATTGCCTCTAAACTGTGAAAAATTCTAAATCAATGCTAGTATTATAAATGCGAAAGTAACTCTGTCTGTCTGTTACGCTTTGCCGCCTAAAACTCACAGCCGATTTTGATAAAGTTTGGTACAGACAATCTTTAGACCCCGAGAAAGAACATAGGCTACCTTTTATCCCGGAAAAAATTGATGTTCCCGAGAGGAATTTAAATAGCGCGATATAACCGAACTCCACGCGGGCGAAGCCGCTGGCGGAAAGCTAGTACGTCATAAATTGTAAACCGCTACGTTTGTACGGCGGAACCCTCGGTGTGCGAGTCCGACTCGCATTTGGCCGGTTTTTTTTTATACGATAGTTTTGGTTTTTACAATTTACGTATTTGTTTTATTAAACGAGAATAATAATATAATATCAGTCTTACCTGAGCCCAAAAAAAAAATCAAATCATTTTTTTATGTAGGTTCCCTGTCTGCAGAAATTTATTTGACCCTGATTACGTTTTCCCTTAAAATAATAAATAATGACAAATTAACCTATATTATATTATTTTTCTATCCCTTTGACCATCTGACTTAGCTAACTTTCAATCTACAAAACTAACTTCCAACCCTGAAGTTACAGTCATAACATATTTAGTTGTAAAGCTCTAATCAATACAAATTAAGTAAGCCCAAACACATTACAGTTGCTTCCGATGTGGATTCCCTTGATTCTCTGTCATCTCCATCATCAGGTCAGGCCCAAATCTTCACGGTTTTATAGTATCATCCGATATAAATACGAGTATCAAGTTTTCACCCGAGCATGCCTACAATTTTCGATAATTGGCCTAAATTTCTTAGAATTTCCATTATCGACACTGACGTGGTAACAATGAGATTACATAGGCAGCATACTCTTTCATATAAAAAAAAGAATGGTCAAAATCGGTTCATTAACGATAAAGTTATCAGCGAGCACACATAAATCGAATTGAGAACCACACTTTTGGGAAGTCGGTTAAAAAATAAAATACGCAAAATTTTTATTATGAAGTATCGTCAATATTTGTTTCAGTCTATAATAACCAAAAGTATTTGGGCGCACCAATAAACAAAAATAAAAGTGCCATGTCTGTTACTTCTGTGGTGTATGAATTTAACTTGTATTTGTAAGTACTTCGTCCGCCAGACGGCGCTAGTAATATTTTGCGAAGTATTGTAGAGGTGGGGCGCGGTGAAGAGGGAGCAAATGCTCGAGGTCATTTGGTGAGGGTACGACCTTAAGTTGTCTTTTCTTGTCGAGAATTACTGCTATTTTTTGTTTTGTGCAGTTCTTAAATCTGGTTCATTAGGTACTTTGAAAGGCACGAATAATTGTTTTCGTTCATTTTAATTTTCTTCTCCGTAAAACGTATTGACTGTTTTGATAAATGATCAATCAAACAATCAGTTCGTTTTATTGTACGGATATCTTTAAAGTATGGCTGAAATTGTATAAGGTTGTAAAAAAAAAATGTTTATTGTTAAAACCTGCTGGAAAAATTTAAACTATCTTTCGTTGTTGTTGACTGTACATCCACTTAGTCTTCAATGGAATTCCACCTGTATCAATATCATAGGCGTAAAATGTTAATGTTAAAATACTTTTTTTTATATATTATAAACTAGCGCTTGACCGCAATCCTGCCTGATGGTAAGCAGTGACGCAATCGTTGATGGTAAAGCACAATAGTTTATTAAGAGCCTATTCACTCTAGCCTTGAAGACACTCAAATTGTAGTCCGACGGAAACACCGCCGCTGGCAAATTGTTCCAGTCCCTCGATGTACGCGGCATAAAGGAGGAGGCGAAACGCTTCGTCCGGATCGTAGTGGTGTTAACAACGTAAGGGTGGAAAACTAGCCGTACGACGGACGACGGGTCGTCCGATGGTGGAACGGAGATGGGGGAATTAAATTATGCAATTCCCTCGCACACTCCCCAAAATGCATCCTATAGAACACCGAAAGGCTGGATACTCTACGCCTGTGCTCTAGGCTTTGAAGACCATCTCGAGTTAGATCAGGGTCACCAATCAGCCTCTTCGCACGACTCTCCATTGAATCCAAAGTGGTCAGGTGACACTTACAACCATTCTAAAAATTTTCAAAACAATGCCGCAGCAGTTATTACGTAACACACTATCAGTAGCAATGGGTTTCATTTTGACAGTTCAACAACATTCATTGCGTTATTTACGTTGTTGAGCAAACCCAGTTTCGGACAAATGGAGCAGTGGATTAGCAATATGTTTCGAAATGATTCTAACTAGTAATAGTCTGTTACGCAATTAGGGTGCTGGTTGAATTTTCAAAGAAATATTATATTCATTCAAAAGTTTCTATTTTAATCTATCAAAATGTATTTTGAGACAAAAAATAATTACAATTTCATAATTGTATTTTTTTAAATACCTATTCGAACGTATAATGCAGTTCTTGAAGCTTATAAATACCATTTTACGATCTATGTTTCCAAGAAAAATGGCTGCAGAATACTCCGGATAATATAAAGTCATTTTCTGCAAGTTAATCGCAAATATCGAGTGCGTGCTTTTAAATTCAAAACGACAGTTGTCTTAAAGGTCACAATAAAAATGTCGTTAATTGTTCAATTTTGTGCGGATTAATGTCTCCACAATTTTAATTTTTTCCCATTGGATACGCTTGCGTGTTCTGTGCGACGTAGTCATTGGGAATGTGAAGTGCCACTCGGATATCGTTCGAAAAGTTCATGTCTTTCAATGTGTGGGTAATTTCCGAGTGAATGGAAAAAATATATTAAGTGAACGCTGTTTTAACTTAGAGCGGCGCGGGCGTTTTCAATAGCGCTGTCTGGATGACAGCACGTTTTGTTAAGTCATTAGGTTTCTTCTTTTTGGGCGCGGATTCTTAATTATGGCCACAAAAATATGCCACAGTGCTGTGTTGCTCAAGTTTAATCTAATTAATAATATGAAGTTGGGGTCAATTAAAATTATGTTAGTTAAAATTAGTTTTTTTTTTCTGTTTTTACCGTGTAGAATAGTGTAGAATAACTCGTCTGATATCTTAAATTTGCAAATCTTATTTATGGATAGACTTCTAAATAATGGCTGACACGTGCCCAGGGTACCTCAAAGCGATTATTTCTTTTTTTTTCTTTTATTTGTTTAATGCAGGCTCTCCGGGCGACAGATGGCCCGTCTCCAGCCAACCATTATCAAGCCAGAACATCTGCGGACCCTCGCAGATGTGAGCTTCAATAATAACATGGCGCATTCGGTTAAGGGTGCTTATCGGTAGAAATGGTAATTTTCACACTTCATATAATAAGATTATAATAATATTACGATAAAGAAACAGGTGATCGAGTGCCTCTCCAAATGGCTATAATCTATAATGTTTGAGGATGCGAGAATTTCTGAGATAGTTATTGGAGGAATTAATTACGGTGGTATACCTAAAGCGCGTTTTGCAATTAGCCAGATAATGGGATCTTTCAAGTGTATCAATCAATAGTAGGGCAATAAATAAACCGTTTCTTCTTAGACTTAACTATACTGCTAATAATGGCAAGTGGCAAGGTAAAATATGTTTATTATTTAATTCAAGCCCCGATGCCTCTAAATAAGGTTTCGAGCCTTACTTTGCCTTATTTTGATGCATCGATACCTAAATTAAATATTGAACATATTTTACCTCGCCACTTGCCATCATTAGCGGTATAATTATGTGTAAAAAATTGGGATACTGACAATATCTTCGTCCAAGGTGTGGCTGACACGAGGTGTGGCTGAGACAGTTTTATAGGGCACAGAGATAAATAAGGTAGTGACCTTATTTGTCTATGTGCCCTATAAAACTATCTTACTACATGATGTCAAAAAAAACGTTTCATTTATTCAAAAATTGTTGTCATGCCTATAATTTTCTTGATAATTATATTTTTTTTCTTCTGCAATTTCGAGTACACTTCACACTGCGAAAGGTTAATTATCCAAAGTATAAAAAATAACCACCTGCCAATAAGCTTTCAATACTAGATAGCGTGTCACAAACGCCACACGATGTTTCTTTGTAAACCTAGAAATGGCATCTGAGCCGTTATGAGCTAAAACTAATGTTCAATAAGACCTTTCAATACAGACATTTGACCGCAGGAAAGGTTAGTTAAAATTTTAATTACGTTATATCAGTCTCATCATAGTATTTAGTTTTTTTTGCTGCCATCAAAAACCGCAATTAAAAATGTTTTTTGCACCGAATTCAATAACACTTCATTGAAGTTTCTAGTTTTTTATTGTAAACATAACTACTTTTAATTGTGTCCCTACTATATACATAAACGAAGCAAAATGTACTGTTACGCTCGACATGGAAGGACTTTTTTAAATTTCGTATTGGTTGTATAATTCGCAGTAGGTAGTTAGTTGAAGGGTGTGGAGGCGAACAATGTTACTTGCCGTTCAGCGTATTATGTTTGTCAAAACAACTATCACCAGACAAAGTGTTACAGCCAAGCCATTTGTCGTGTTCCGGCATGATGTTTGGTGAAGCCGTGCGGAGGACGGGTCTGAGCATTTATGTTGCGATGTGTGTCGGGTACAATGCGCCAAATGTTGTTGTATCAGGAGTTTGGTCGTACTCATGGAAGGTCAAATCAATCTACCTCTGGCGCAGCATCGTTGGTCGTGTTGTTGGGTTTAACACTGAATCACCTCGCTCAACTGCCGTCTTCCTTCCTATTATATCGGTTTTTTTTTTAGTGAAAAGGCTCTTGAAAACTAGTGCGCTTCACCACCAGCGATTGCATCCTGCTTATCTTCTGGCGAGATTGCGGTCAAGCACTAGTTTATGGTTTAAAAAGAAAAACTTTAATGATTTCTAGTATTTCCTATTTTTATCCTCTAAACGGGAATGTGATGTGATTTACCACCAATGATTGCATCACTATTTACCACCAGGCGCGATCGCGAAGAAGCCCTAATTTGTATCATAAGAAAAAGAATGCTTGTTTGAGTGAGTACTCAAATTAATATGCGTTTTGATGAACAATAAATTGTTGTCATATGAATACATTTATCATTTTCCTTTATAAAATGTATGCCATTTAAGTCCTTGAATAATTCTAAACTTAGTCACGTAGGTGATTGGCATAAATTGTTTTTTTTTACAATAATTAGCACATGAAGTTTGTGGGCGTCTGTCGTAGTCGATGGGAAAAAAATACATGATAAAATGTAATTTAACCACACCATACGCGGTTCTTGTAATTTGACGAGGACGTTGTGAAGGTATAGATTAATGTCGATTAATCATCTAAGTACTCGAGTTAACAGCGAGAAAGAATGCTTCATAACGGAGTATATTTTTAATAAAAAAATATGCAGTAAAAAATACAGGTCGCTTATAAACAAAAACAATAGAATTTACACTACACTGTTTTTCCAATGAAAAATCTATATACGCATTGTACGGCGGCGTAGCGACTGGGAAAACTTTGAAAGGCGGACAGAGCGAATGGGAATTTGACCTTCGCTTAGCAGTAAATTAAACGTATGCGACCGCGTCGCCGTTGGGAACCACTACTAGGAACGAGTGGGCATTCTTCACGCGAGGGAAAGTGACACCAATAGACATATGAAACGACCGAGTGCTGTTAACCTTCAAGCCACTATTACGGCATACATTCATTCAATATTTTTCTTACGTTTTTAATAAACACTGCATCCAAAATGATGTTGATAAGAAATGACAATTAATTCCCTAAATTGTGATCCAATAATTTGATACAAATGTCATCAATGATTGTGTTAAAATAGGCACATTTGGACGAGAACATTTGCATACAAATTTTATTATAAGATGTTTAAATATAAATGTCCCATCCGTAAGCTCGCGAAACTTGAAAAGAGGTTGCAAAATGTGAACAAAATTAACACGTTGCTAATCAGCTTTTGTGTCCCAAGTGTTTAATGTATTATTTCAGATACCTACAAATGTAAGACAAAAATGTCCAAAGATCTAATATGTACCTACAGACAAATGAAACTACTACAGTTCATCAAACTTCTATATTAACTTTTCAACTTTATTGCTAAAGCCTTAAGGCTTGAGGTTGATTGGAAATATTTGGCAGTTTCCAATAGCTTGACCTGCTGTACTTTAGTAATTATACATTAAATTATGAGCAGCTAGGGATCATGAAATGAAATGTTAAATGGTTGATTTGTATATATGTAAGAAAATTTTCAAATGAAAAAATAGCATTCCGGTTTCGTATACAAACGACATTCAACACAGTTTACTAAAAACAAGAATATATCATTGAACTCCATACAATGTATCTTATTGAATAACAAACATTACCTTTCGTTTTAAAATAAAAATCAAGTTGCACAGTCAGCGCTTTTTGCAGCATTCCAAAAAGTTAAAATAAGAATTTCGAATATTTTTATGACGTCAAAGTTGCGTCGTGAATGGGAAAATATGTCCTTACTATAATTAGGTGTATTACATTTAAATCCCATACAACATTTTTATAAACTTTGAAATTAGTTCACCTTAACTGTAGGTATTATTTGAACAGAATATTTGAAATTTTCCCAATGAATTTAGTCCGGCAAAATAGTAAAGAGTGGCCACAGTCGTTCATCGCTCATTATTAATTACCACATATTTTTTCATGTTTTAGTCAAGATTAGTTTCGTTTACGTTAGCTATATCTCGAACTAGACTAAGATGGAGTTTTAATAAAACAATAAAATAAAATTTAAAATGAAGTAACGATTTAATTTTGCTATTTTGTGAATGCATATTATGGTGCAGCAGTCGTGGTTGCCTAGTGGTCAAAACACCAGCCTCTCAAGTATGAGTGTACGGGCTCGATTCCAGGTCAGGCAACTACCAATATAACTTTTCTAAGTTATTTACATATAATATACATATGTAATTTCTAAGAATATCTTGGATACTAATGAGTGATTACAAGGTGAAGGAAAACATCTTGAGAAAACCTGGACTTTAAGTCTAAAATCGCCAATCCGCATTAAGCAAACGTGGTGATTACGCTCAATCCTTCTCTGTATGAGAGGAGACCTGTGCCCAGCAGCGAGACGATAAAAAGTTTGATTATGATGATATTTTGGTGTATTTGATAAAGCATAGGCAATAAGAGTTATTCTTTAAAAATAGAACATCAAAATAATGACAGTTATGAGAGTTCATACGAATAAACTTGTTAAAACAAGCAAACCTTTTGAGAAGACATGTGCACTTCTTCGAGTGTGTATAATAGCAGCTTACACGTTTATTCATGTTGATAAAGCGTACAATTTTTATTCTTAACGAGTTAGTGAAATTTATGAAATATTTTTTATTTATAACTAGCTTTCCGCCCGCGGCTTCGCCCGCGTGGAGTTCGGTTATATCGCGCTTTTTAGGTTTCCCTCGGGAATATCAAATTTTTCCGGGATAAAAGGTAGCCTATGTTCTTTCTCAGGGTCTAAAAATTGTCTGTACCAAATTTCATCAAAATCGATTGAGAGGTTTAGGCGGGAAAGCGTAACAGACAGACAGACAGACAGACAGACAGACAGACAGACAGACAGATAGACAGACAGACAGACAGAGTTACTTTCGCATTTATAATATTAGTATGGATAAGTATGGATTAAAGTATTGCATTGTTTCCTACGGTATTTAATCGATTTATTTTACACGAAAAACAGTAGGATAATGAAAGTTTACTGTGATTTAGTCATAGAAATTCACAAGAATAAAAAAATAAAATGGTTTTTCTTATACTGTCGGAAAACGATTTAAACTAAAATACATCTATATATCTAATCTAATAATATATTTTTTTATCTTTAATTTAGTATCATTTGTTTAACCCTATATACTACCAAACAACAGTTATTCAAGTTTTATCGTTTTTATTTTTTCCTGAAAAGTTGTCGTTTTTGACTTACACGTTTATTCTGTGGGGCTATCGAAATATTTGTATGGCTTAAAGATATATTTCGGGTGCCTCCGTGGTGTAGCGGTAGCGAACGCGGCCGCTGCGCAAGGAGGCGCAAGTTCGATCACCGCGGAGTGCAAATATTTGTACGCAGAATATGAATTTTTGCACTAGTCTAGTCGTGCCTCGGAAAGCACGTTAAGCCGTTGGTCCCGGTTGCCATACGAACATCTAGTGGCAGTTATTACGGGTTCTTGGAGCCCTCAAAAAAAGTCCAACAATTGGTCTAACTCATTGCAGTTAGACCAATTGTTTGACTTTTGAGGGCTCCAATAACCCGTAAATAAGATAAAATAAGAAATGAACTGAATTAAATTCGATACTCGATTCGATACATGCTATGGAAACAGCACCGCGAATAGTGATGCACAAGAGTATCGATATTTCATACGTCATACCTATGTAGTAGTGTGGTAGTAAGTCGTGGTGGTCTAGTGGTTAAAACACCAGCCTCTCAAGTATGAGTGTGCGGGTTCAATTCCAGGTCAGGCAATTACAAATGTAACTTTTCTAAGTTATATGTACAGTCAAGACCAAAAGTCGAGTTGTAATCTCACAAAACTATGGCCAAGCAATACTAGTTGTAGTTACGACCTTCTTCTATAATAAAGTTTGATACCACTCATACACTTTGACAACTTGCTGCCCGCTTATGATTGTTAGGTACTACTTACTAATTTCAACGTCCACAGTAAGTGTTTCAATGGCCTAACGGTTTTCGCCTTGATAGGCGTTCAAGGTGGTTCGAGTTCAAATCTAATAACTTACAAAATATTTTTTAAATGTTTATTGGTGAGTTATGAATGCTCACAACAAAAATATCTAAAAATACCGATCCGCAACTTAAAGATGATACTTTCTTTTAAGATTTTTTCTATATTAGAGTCATTATAAAAAGATGACGGTAGACTTGAAAGAGTCTGAATCACTCCTTCACAAAAAATATTCCGCTACCTACAATAACTATTATTAGCTACAATAACTCAAATAATATTACTTAGCTGTTGTTGGTTGGTGAACATATAGTTACCAGTTTGTGTTATTAGTTTTACTTTTTTAATCAATATGCAGGCATATGCAGCAATATATCTCAAATATCATATAAAACCGGCTTTCGTGTAAGTTGTTTTTATTATTTTTTGTGTTAAGGTGCAAACTAATCGCTTGTAGCAAGTGTGTAATAAAATTGTTATTGTTTTAGAGAAATACTGTAAGCCGTTGGAGGTCAAGGTCAAGAGGTTGGAGGACGAAGGTAGCTGTCGAGACAAGTGAAACGAAACGACAATATTTACCGTTGAATAAACTTTTAAATCTTGCGAAGAAGGGAGGTTGCATTCGTGGTTTAAAAATAAACTGGCGCGACTGGTGGAGTCTTATCGAGCTAAACAAAAAAAAAAATAAAACTATTTATAACAATCACAGTGCAGAAGTGTCCTACAGAGTGTTTTAAATATAAACCATTATATATCTTAATAACGGACTCTAAACCATCTCTAAAGTAATTTAGCTAAGTGACAGTAATATGTTCGGTTGGCTTAATGGCTAACAGATGTCGCTTTTTGCAATTTCAATACAAATTACTTTTGGTGAATTATAAAAACAATAATTTCGGAATTACTTGGATAAGAAATAAGTTCGTTTACTTTTGAACTAAGAAAGCGCTTGAAGATTATAATCTCATGCCATCCAACTCCGAAAAAAGTCACTGCAGGATGACAGCACTAGTACCATGCTATACACGCAAAAAAATTGTAAATGTAATAAGCACTATTTTGTGTTTTAGTATAGATTATTTTATGATTGCAATAATATTCAGGTTAAGCTTCAATCCTCTTTTCTTTAAGAAAATGAATAATTAAGCTATAACCTCTTTAATCATAATATATGTATAATATTATAATTTTCATATCTAACAACCAAAAATGTTTTTTGTATTTTTACCATAACAATATCATAAGTTTGTCAAGGATTACTTTTATATAAAATATTACAATGCTGCCGTTTCAACGTTTGTTTCATTTGTTAGTATAAGTATATCTATACCGAATAATATATAACTTTATAGTATATTGCATTATAATATGCTTATTGTTTTATTTTTATATATTTTTTATTATATTATCTCTATAGTAAACTAAAACATATGATAAAAACCTTTTTTGGGATAAATATTCAATAAATTTTCCTATTCGTTTAAATATTATTTGCAAACATTTTTACTTTAAAATACAAATCAATTATCATAATTTTAAATTATATGAAACAACAAAAATATTTGCCTTTATTAAGGATCGAACCCACAATCGCTCGCTTATGATAGCACCATTGTTAAGTGCGGCCGCTAACTTAACTTCAAATGAAGTAACGAAATTTTGCATTACTTTAAAGAAAGACGAAGACTGCGATAAAAAAATAATGCGGCAGTGTGCGTGGCCGGTTTAGCACAGGCGACAGTAGTCTTTAAGGTGGGAATGGACTTCTACAGCTGATAGTACGTTCCAAGTATATCTTGGACACCAATGACTGATTAGAAGGTAAAGGGAAACATCTTGAGAAAACCTGGATTTGTAAGTCTGAAATCACCAACCCGCATTGAGTAAGCGTGGTGATTACGCTCAATCCTTCTCTGTAGAGAGGAGACCTTTGCCCAGCAGTGGGACGTGGTGGCATAGTATCGGCTGCGACTTACAAGTAATTGGTTGAAGGTTCTTTTCTTTTTTTTTTATAATTTTAAACTAGCGCTTGACTGCAATCTGCCTGATGGTAAGCAGTGATGCAATCATTGATGGTAAAGCGCGCTAGTTTATTAAGCCCGTTCACTTAAAAATCTTAGTGAATACAAAGGAAGACGGCAGTTGAGCGAGGTGGTGCAATGTTAAACCCAACAACACGACCAACGATGCTGCGCCAGAGGGAGATTGATGTGGAGACCCTCCACGACCAAACTCCCGACACAACAACATTTGACGCATCGTATTTGGCACACATCGCAACACAACTGCTCAGACACGTCCTCCGTACGGCTTCACCAGACATCATGCCGGAACACGACGAATCAACCAACCACGAACTAACTCGAAGGCTTTATTATCTTCATAGTTGAGTTCCATAGTTATCATCTATAGCTAGTGAAAGACCGGTGGAAATCGGAATAGCCGGCATAAATTGTTGTTGTAAAGTTTTTGTTATACCGTAAATACTTTCATATGCATTTTGAACATGACACAAGACGGAACAATTTTATTTATTTGTTTAAACAACGTTTTTTTTTTTTAAGCGAAACCCAAAACACGTGTCCAGTATTTTAAAATAAAGAATTTATGTATAAAATTAAAAAAAAAAAAATATCGTGAAAAACCATAAAGTTATGCGCTTGTTATCCTACTTGGCTGTCCCAACAAAAATAGGGCCCACGCTCCGCTGGAACAGGCGACCAGTGCGTTGACCGCTGGCGTCAGCTGTGCGCACTACTATGATCTATCGTAAGCTGCGTGGGGTGCTCGATAACCATACTGCAACAATTTTTAAATGAATTTGGAACAAAATATAACATGGTGTAAAAATGATTGGAATCGATTCAGTTGCTTATTCTGAACAAACTATATTCAGGTTTCGCATTAACAGAGAATGACGTTGTGTATTCAATATTATTAAATTCTTTTATTATGAAATTATCCCGCGTGGAGTTCGGTTATATCACGCTTTTTAGAATTCCCTCGGGAATATCATTTTTTTCCGGGATAAAAGGTAGCCTATGTTCTTTCTCAGGGTCTAAAGATTGTCTGTTCCAAATTTCATCAAAATCGGTTGAGAGGTTTAGGCGGGAAAGCCTAACAGACAGACAGACAGAGTTACTTTCGCATTTATAATATTAGTATGGATTCTTTTATTCCGATGTTAAATAAGATCATTTATAATTTTGTTTTGTTACTATTACCTTAGTTAAATGTACTTAATTTATTTTAATAAATATGGTGTATTTATTTTATAAAATTAGTCATTATCATCATCATCGCAGCGTTAATCCCAGTCGCAGCTTTTTCAGCTTTGGAGTCAGGGATCCGCTTTACCAGTCTAACTGCTGATTGGCTAAACTTCGATATTTTCCGTGAAGCGACTGCCGTCTGACCTCCACAACCCGAAGGGGATATGTAAGCATTGCAGTTAGACCAACTGTCAGACTTTTGAGGGCTCCGTCAACCCGTAACGACAGCCACTAGATGTTCGTATGGCAACCGGGACCAACGGCTTAACGTGCTTTCCGAGGCACGACCAGACCAGTGCAAATATTCATATTCATGCATACAAATATTGACACTGTGCGGGGATCGAACCTGCGCCTCCTTGCGCAATGGTTGCGTTCGGTACCGCTACGCCACGGAGGCTATTGTTTAGTTACCATTACTTTAGTTAAATGTAATTTATTTTAATAAATATGGTGAATTTATTTTATAAAATTAGTTAGTAAACATTAATTAATGATTAGAAAACTTTATTCTCGATGGCAATAAAAATATCGATACTTTTGAGTCGGTTCGCTACCTTAATCCCCTCAACAAACAAAATTGTAAAATAAATGCATATATGTTATTCGAATATTAATTTTGTACAAACAAAAAATATACCTATACACTTTATGGTAAGACACCTGTTTAATTACAATTGACATATTGTCCAATATGCATGCCTTACCTATATTCGGTTTATATTCCGATGCATAATCGATTTGAAAAACATTCAAATTTTTCAATTAAAAGTTGTAATTTGAAACCGAGAGCAGTAGTTTGGTCTTCCAAAAGTAGTTATAAAAGATGCTGTCAATTTTAATAACAAGATATAATCTACTGTGAAAAAGGAGGCGATATAATGTCGATAGTGTTATCTTTTTCTGGCATCATATTATCCTAGATATCGATATCTTCGATGTAACTATATGTCGGCTAAATTCGATAAAGAATAGAGGCAAACAAACCGTTGCTAGGCAACGAGTATTTTACGCCTAAAACCTTTTCTAGATAGATGATTTTCATAAAATTAATAATTGTACTTCCTACTAATGTAAACAGTTTATTTGTTTAATTATTTATGATTTGCTATTTGTTTAAATATTTATGATTTGCATAGAACGCTTAACCGATTTGAATGAAATATGACACACATATAAGCTAATTTCCTAATAGGTAAATTTTTTGATACATATATATTATAATTAATCCACATTTGAAAGTAGTACAATGCATGTGTTATGCAGTTCATTTGAAAGTAATTAAAATACGCAAAATTGTATCAGCAAATTTAAGGCATTTGTCGAAACTTTAATCATTGGTTGAATTCCACAAAATGTGTTTAATACCTGGATTTCACCCATCTTTCTTTTTTTGTAGGGCTATCACGTAAAATTAATGTCGACTTTTAAATGGTTTTTCGAAATACCAAGTTATTAGGCATGTTATTTAAGTGATTCTATTGAAATATGCTGCAATGTGAATTGTTAATAAATAGTTAGCATGTAAAAGTCGGTAATCATGTAAATAACAGGAGATTTGTAAAACGTGAGTTCTGATAACCCTAATTTAGTTTGTTTACCTCTATTCTTCATGGAGCTTGGCGAGAATATTATTAATATTCTATTGGTTGCGTTATCAGCAAAATATTGGCGTCGATTCAATTGCTCACAAAATGAGTTAAATTTAAATTCATTGCATCTCTTTTTTACTACTTCATTAAGAAAAGGACAGAAGATAAAATAATCGTTTACCATTATACACGAACATCAACACAGTACCCTTTAGTTATCACAAATATGATTCATTTTTCATACATATGACTTATCACAAAAAGATCAGATGTTTGTTGACGGATATGATGCATTGATGGATTATAACGAGCGCGACAAAAAGTCGCAGAGTCGTGAGCGGTCGCACGGTCGCGCGTGCGTTGGTAATGTGGCGCCGTCTAGCCTTGCTCTTAGATGCTCTGAGATATATCTTCATTGGGGTTGTTTTTATGTACGGAGATTAAAATTGGTGATAAGGGTCGCTCTCGGGGCCTTATGCTGTTGTGTATGGAAATTTCTTTCCTTATGAACCGACTTTCCATAAAGTACTAGATAAGTACCTATATACATACCGGATATCTACTCACAATGGTCCACTTGAAGCACTAAAACTAAACCCGAAACATAGAACATAAAAGAAACATGACACATTTTTGAACTTCCTTCTAACTGATTGGACGGAGAAGGCACGGGGCAAAGAAAGTTAGAAAAATATAGGGAAGCCCTTTGCCCAGAGGTGTAGGATAATCATCATCATCATCATCCCAGCGTTAATCCCAGTCGCATCCGAAGCCTTTTCAGCTTTGGAGTCTGGGGTTCGCTTTACCAGTCCAACTGCTGATATGGCTAAACTTCGACATTTTTCCATGAAGCGACTGCCGTCTGACCTCCACAACCCGAAGGCGACATCGAAGCATTGCAGTTAGACCAATTGTAGGACTTTTGAGGGCTCCAACAACCCGTAACGACTGCCACTAGATGTTCGTAGGGCAACCGGGACCAACGGCTTAACGTGCTTGCCGAGGCACGACCAGACCAGTACAAATAATCATATTCATGCATACAAATACTTGCACCGTGCGGGGATCGAACCCGCGCCACCTTGCGCAGCGGCTGCGTCCGCTACCGCTACGCCACGGAGGCTGGAGATGTGGGATAATATAGGTAAGGAAATAACTTCCCAGATCAGAAGTCAAAGAATTTTAATAAAAAATCCAATATGAGGAAAGCTCATTCCACAGTAAAGGAAATGGCTGTCAGGAAGGTGGGGAATAGAAAGGAAGAAAGAAAATACATTTATTTAGCACAGACCAAAAGTCACACAAAACATCAGAGAAAGACAAACATTAAAAAGTAAAAAAAAAATAGTAATAATAAAAAAGTAAATTGTGATAAAACAAATTGATGTAGAAAACTAGCATGAATGTGTGCCTCCCGGCTGCGCCAAAGAGGCTAAGTTCAGCAAAAATGCCAGACAACTAGTGCCTGACGCTGGTTTTCAACTGAACCTGATGTGTGAGGTGACGGAAGTAAAACAGTTGCATACAGCAACGTAACCTGTGTATGTAAAAAAAAAATAAACTAAAGAAAATATAATAAATTAAAATAAATTTATCCATACTAATATTACAAATGCGAAAGTAACTCTGTCTGTCTGTCTGTCTGTCTGTTACGCTTTCCCGCTTAAACCTCTCAAGCGATTTTGATGAAATTTGGCACAGACAAACTTTAGACCCTGAGAAAGAATATAGGCTACCTTTTATCCCGGAAGAAATTGATGTTCCTGAGGGAAATCAAAAAAGCGCGATATAACCGAACTCCACGCGGGCGAAGCCGCGGGTGGAAAGCTAGTGTTATATAAAAACCATGACGTATGTATGTGTATAAAAAATGTGATTATGAATAGAAACTTCCGACTCCTTCTACGACTATATTATATTCAAAAGTCAACATTAAAGCGTTTAATAATCTATTAATCTATATCTATATATATATATAAAAATGAATTGCTGTACGTTAGTCTCGCTAAAACTCGAGAACGGCTGAACGGATTTATCTTATCTTGGTCTTGAATTATTCGTGGAGGTCTAGGGAAGGTTTAAAAGGTGAGAAAAATTCGAATAACTGCCGGGAAAATACTCAAAACAGCATTTTTCTATTTCCCATACAAACGTTTTCTAAATAAAATGGAGAGTCAATTTGTAATTTATTACCGCTGCATAAAGTTCAAATTCGCGTGCGCGTTAGAGGATCTAATATCGCGTTCTGAAACTCAACAAAAGTGAAAGTGAATCGCGAACGCGACAAAATTGCATAGTCTCAAAATACATATAGTACATAAATAGTGGTCGGCTTCGAGAAACTCAATTTTAGCTAACTTGAGTTGTTAATCTGTCCGATTATTATTTTTTTTTAATAAGACTAAGTATATAGAAATCGAAAGATAAAATAAATCTTAAGTTAAATTTCTGAACGCAATCATAATATTTGACATTAGATTTGAATCCGTTCAGCCGTTCTCGAGTTGCGAGACTAACGAACAGCAATTCATTTTTATATATATTATATATTATTTTATTTTTATATATCCTTGCTTTAAACGAATTCATCAACGGGTGCGACTTTTTTTTAAGATGTACGGTGTATGGTACCAGGGTCGCACAAAAGTGTAGGAAAAGTCGAAACAATGAAAGTTCATTCATCATTATTAATCTAATATTACAGGATGACGTTTCATTTTGCCTACTTTGAGGAGTTGCAAGTTACCAGGGTCGCACAAAAGTGTAGGAGAAGTCGAAACAATGAAGCTCATTTATCATTAATCTAATATTACATGGATGAAGTTTCTACCTACTTTGAGGAGTTGCAAGGTACCAGGGTCGCACAAAAGTGTAGGAAAAGTCGAAACAGGAACGATGGGAACGGGATAAAAAGGATATCCTATGTCCTTCTCCCAGTTCTTAGCTACCTCCCTACCAATTTTCAGCCAAATTGGTTCAGCCGTTCTTGAGTTATAAATAGTGTAACTAACACGACTTTCTTTTATATATATATAGATTATCCTAATTTAAAAAGTAGTAAATAAGATCATGTCATATTGCCTTTAAGGCGGAACAAAGTTCGCCGGGTCAGCTAGTGTTAAGATATATTTGTACAGTAGTATCCTGATCATCCCGATCAAACTTTTGTTCAAAGGCATATTATTCCGTAATCGACTATTTAAAAGATAAGAATAGCTGGTCGCTCTGATTAATTCAAGATAATGTTTGAGTTCTTTTTCCAGAATTAACTTACTGACACATTATACTTATAAGTTCGGGGCTTTTATACAACGTGTAACAAAAAGGGTATATACATACCAAGGGCATGGCATCTTTAGCTGATATCAAACGATATCGGAAGGGTTTCAACTCAAAATAAATTACTCAAAAAATTGGTACCAAATTTTCGGCTTCGTGTGTTTCTTAAAATAAAATCATAACAAACGTGGCAGCACACTACATACGTTAATAACTACTCGCTACCAGTCACGTTACTTGCCAAAATCCGATAAATGTCTTCAATATCTCTGTGCGACTAGTATGATAGTAGCCTATCACAGGCGGTGTTTTTCCTCATAACTTCCTAACATAAAGAGATAGGGTTAAAAAAGTTAAAAAACCCTTCCAATATCGTTTGATATCATGTAAAGATGCCATGCTTTTGTTATGTATATACCCTTTATGTTACACGTTGTATAAAGTGGTGGTAATAAGTTTTATTATTATTGCTTATTTAAATTTCCATTTTAATGATTTCGTTTTTTTGCTTTGCTGGTATTTTGGCGTGGGTAGTTGGCATATGGTAAATAATTTCATTATTGATGTATTGTCTTATGTTCAGTAATATACAATTATACATACATAGTATTGTAAAAAAGTCATGTGTTTTTTTTTAAATGAATAGCAGTGCTGCTGGGGAGTTTGTTCCGCCATTTCTTCTTCCCAGCGAAAGCATTAGGAAGCGGCAAAGGACGGGCGTTTTGGGGTTCAAAAAGTGCTGATTTGAATAAATGACTTTTGATTTTAATTTTCGGTAACTGGCGAAGAGTAGCCAGCCTGTCGGTGCCCTATAGACTATATTTTGAAAAGTGTGCAAGAGGATTGCTTGACTTAATTCCCCCATCTCCGTTGCACCATCAGACGGCCCGTCGTACGCGGAGTTTCCACCCTTATGTTGTTAGCACCACTACGATCCGGAGTTCCGGACGAAGCGTTTCGCCTCCTCCTTTTTACCACGTACATCGAGGGACTTGAACAATTTGCCAGCGGCGGTGTTTCTGTCGGACTACAATTTGAGTGTCTTCAAGGCAAGAGTGAATAGGCTCTTAAACTAGTGCGCTTTACCATCAACGATTGTGTCACCGCTTACGATGGTCCGCCTGATGAGGCGGGATTGCGGTCAAGCGCTAGTTTATAATTTATAAAAAAAAAATATTATGAACATTCAGATACTTAAATAAGTTGCCAACATTCTCCAGTTCAGGCAACGTATAAAGTTCGCTTTATTGAGTGAGGTTGCCATGATTTCTTTACTTAATATTGTTTATTTGTGATGCTTGACGTGATACAGCACGATGAGGGCCATAACGTCCTGTATAAAGGGATAGCGCTATTCATCTTGTATAGCTCCATCTTTGCCTGACACTGAAGCCATGATGGTTTTAACACGTCATTCATTTTGACAATTCAATAATATTCATTGCGTTCTTACGTCGTCGACCAGATGAATTTCTTTCAACATATGAAGCGATGAATTAACAATATAATTAAAAATGGTTCAGATTGCCGTCAATAGTGTGGTACGCCATCTGGGCAGGGTTTCGGCGGGGTTATGAGCTACGGGATGCGGATTTCAATATAGTAAATAGAAATTATTGGTGCTATAAGAAAAACTTTCCACTTGAAATGGCTAAATCACCATAAATACGTAATATGCTTTTTTCTACGTTCGAACGGATTTTTATTATTCTTCGACGACATAGTACGTAATATTGTAAAAATTGCGAGACAAAAGACTATAACATCTTAACATCATATTCATCTTTCTTTATTTAACATCTAATAACATCTTAATGATTTACATATCCAAGAAATGCTGTAGTTCTATACATTTCTACCAAATTCAAGGCAAATAAACGAAAATAGTAGGAGAACATTATGGTAAGCAGTGATACAATTGTTGACGGTAAAGCGCGCTAGTTTATTAAGTCTGGTCACTTAAAAAAACTTAGTGGATAGGAAGGAAGACGGCAGTTGAAAGAGGTGATGCAATGTTAAACCCAACAAAACGATGCTGCGCCAGAGGGAGATTGATCTGTAGACCCTCCACGACCAAACTCTCGACACAATAACATTTGGTGCATCGTACCCGGCACACAGCGCAACACAACTGCTCAGACCCGTCCTCCGTACGGCTTCACCAAACATCATGCCGGAACTCGACGAATCGCTTGGCGACAACACTTTGTCTGGACGTAAGAAATCGTAGTGTGGAGACTAGTGCTATTCAAATATTGTAATGTTTTAATCTGGACAAGAAAGTTTTATTATTATTATTATTCCTTTATTTCATTTTATACACACATAAATTACATTTTTAAATATTTTTACTTAAAAAACATAAAAAAAAATATTTAAAATAAAATAGTAGCCCACCGAAGCCCACCGGTATTGGGAATAGGGTCCAAGCTACCGGCGGTAGGAACTTCCTGACAATGCGAGACGTGTCCAGAATTACAGCTTTCTGAATCAAGCCTTCGATTCAGCTGGTTGACGAGAGGCTCCTGAGGTGTTGGTCGAGGCTCTTGGCTATTCAGCCATTGGCTGTCACGACTATCGGTACAATGATTGCTGAATCTACCTCCCATATGTGGACAACCTCGTGAGTCAAGATACTTGTTTTGTTTATCTTTCTCGGCTTTCACGAGGTTCTCATCATGCGTGATGGTTATGTCAACAATCATTGCACGCCGCACTGATCGATCCACCATCACTATATCAGACTTATTGGCAACAATAGCAATATTATTATTTATTATTATTAAACATAAATCTACGCCTATACAATATGTAAAGAAAACCCTGTCCGATCCGTGAAGGTATTGTTAGGTATCGATAATTGATTCTACTAATGTATACAAAGACAGGCTAAACTTAAAAAAAAAATCCCTCTAAAATAATAAATATTATTTCGAAAAAAGAGGTAACTTAATACATGTGCGGTTAGTAACCCCTTCCGCGGGCGGCGGGGGGCAGGGCACGCGGCACCTGTGACGTGGTCGCGTCGCTATTCGCTTATAATAAAACCGGTGTTGTCATTTTTTTTTAAATTACCAAATTTCGGGGAAATTGGAATTAATTCCCGGGAAAAAAGGATTATTTCAAAATTCATTAATATTGTTACTATGATGATTATGTAAAATTTTATATTATATTTGGTCAAGTGTTTACCTAACCTTTATTATCCTTATGGGTCGGACAGGGTTTTCTTTACATATTGTCTATTCAAACGTAGAAGTGTTTAGCACACCCATATTGCGAGTAACATACTAAAGTTCTCAAGATACAAAACAGCACGTATCTTCAGAACTTCATCTACAATCTCAGAACAGATGCTCACCCTACCTTCGTATCAGCTCAACTTGTTGTGGCTACGTAAACAACGGCACATTACAGATGTTTCGACACCGCTGCCCAGGCGCAGGTAATTTGCAAATAAATGATCTCGCTATTAATCCCGCATGGGGTATCGAAGTAGGTATATAATTGAACTGATGGACGATTCCAATGGTTCAATTTATACCTACTTCGATACCTATCTATACTAATATATAAAGCTGAAGAGTTTGTTTGTTTGTGCGCGCTAATCTCAGGAACTACTGGTCCAATTTGAAAAATTCTTTTTGCGTTGCATAGCCTATTAATCCAGGAAGGATTTAGGGTATATAACAACCCGCTATGACCAATAGGAGCAGGGCAGTAACAAAAAATGTTGCGAAAACGGGAGCTAAAGCAGCCGTACATATAGCCAAAGGGAGCTGAGCATGACTAATTCCACGCGAACGAAGTCGCTGGCGGCCGCTAGTATATAATACTAGCGGCCGCCAGCGACTTCGTCCGCGTGGAGCTATGTTGTTATGCTCTGCTCCTATTGGTCGCAGCGTGATGTTATATAGCCTAAAGCCTTCCTGGATTAATAAGCTATCCAACACAAGAAGAATTTTTCAAATCGGACCAGTAGTTCCTGAGATTAGCGCGCACAAACAAACAAACATACAAACAAACAAACTCTTCAGCTTTATATATTAGTATGGATAAAGTATAAATATAATAATTTAGTACAGTTTATAAACAATTGAATCGGTATTCAATTATTTATAAACTAAACTAAATTTGAGTACCTTCCATCTTTTTCTTTCTATTTCGTTAAGAAAAGGACAGAAGATAACTTATTAGTTTAGTTCTGTCAAATTAAGATATTCCACAGACAGTTTAAACATGTTTAAAAACTTGGCGACTATGGATACGTCACATCAGGCACCAGTTAATTTAAGATTATCTTTTTCTGTTTTTTTTTTCCACATTGGGTTACATTATCCATACTCATCATCATCATCTCAGCGTTAATCCCAGTCGCATCCGTAACTTTTCAGCTTTGGAGTCTGGGGTCCGCTTTACCAGTCTAACTGCTGATTTTGGCTAAACTTCGATATTTTCCGTGAAGCGGCTGCCGTCTGACCTCCACAACCTGAAGCCGATATCTAAGCATTGCAGTTAGACTAATTTGTTAGACTTTTGAGGGCTCCAACAACCCGTAACGACTGCCACCAAATGTTCGTATGACAACCGGGACCAACGGCTTAACCTGCTTTCCGAGGCACGATCAGACCAGTGCAAATACTCATATTCATGCATACAAATATTTGCACTGTGCGGGGATCGAACCCGCGCTCATTGCGCGACGGCCGCATTCGCTACCGCTACGCCACGGAGGCATTATCCATACTACTAATATTATAAATGCGAAAGTATCTCTGTCTGTCTGTCCGGCTTTCACGCCAAAACTACTGAACCGATTGTAACGAAATTTGGTACTCAGATAGTCTAGAGCCTGAAAAAGGACATGGGCTATATAACGTCCCGCTATGCCCAATAGGGGAAGAGCAGTAACAAAAAATGTTGCGAAAACGGGAGCTACCGTGGACGTACATATTGCTCCCATTATTTTAACAGGCGCTTATTTTATATCAACTGAGTTCTTTTTAATTTATGGGAACCACCGCGCTGTAAACTAAAGTCCACGCGGGCAACAGCTGGTTCATGCTTTTTTAGTTAATATAAAGGTACAAAATATTAAGAAGTTATAATACTAAAGCTTTCCTCGATTCACGATATCTATTAGTGAATTAGCATGCACATCGGTGCAGAAGTTTTTGGGTTTATTGCGAATAATCAGACAGAAAGACATGGTTAAGGACATTGTTTCATAATATGTAGTAATTTATTTCGAGTAACGAGAATAATAAATTGTTATTGAAAATGTGCAGACGACTGCAGCAGGTCAAGCTACCCGAAACTGTCAAATCCATACTATCCATACTAATATTATAAATGCGAAAGTCTTGACAGCCTCCGTGGCGTAGCGGTAGCGGATGCGACCGCTGCGCAAGGTGGCGCGGGCTCGATCCCCGCACAGTGCAAATATTTGTATGCATGAATATGAATATTTGCACTGGTCTGGTCGTGCCTCGGAAAGCACGTTAAGCCGTTGGTCCCGGTTGCCATTTGAACATATAGTGGCAGTCGTTACGGGTTGTTGGAGCCCTTAAAAGTCTAACAATTGGTCTAACTGCAATACTTCGATGTCGCCTTCGGGTTGTGGAGGTCAGACGGCAGTCGCTTCGCGGAAAATGTCGAAGTTTAGCCATATCAGCAGTTGGACTGGTAAAGCGGACCCCAGACTCCAAAGCTGAAAAGGTTTCGGATGCGACTGGGATTAACGCTGTGATGATGATGATTATAAATGCGAAAGTAACTCTGTCTGTCTGTCTGTCTCTTACGCTTTTCCGCTTAAACCCCTCAACCGATTTTGATGAAATTTGGCACAGACAATCTTTAGACCCTGAGAAAGGACATAGGCCACCTTTTATCTCGGAAAAATGCGACATCGAAGCATTACAGTTAGATCAATTGTTGGATTTTTGAGGGCTCCAACAACCCGTAACGACTGCCACTAGATGTTCGTATGGCAACCTTTATTACATACTAGGGCAACACCTAGTATGTAATAAAGAAATCTGACAAATTTTAATAATTTGATGTGCTGTCGTCTGCACTAAATCTAATATTACTGATTCAAACGTGAATTCTTGATTAATGCTATAAACATCATCATTTACATCGATCATGATGATAACATATTTATTCAAAAGATTATGAACAGTTCTCTCCCCATTAAATTACTATTAACCAGAGATAATCATCGGTAATCGATATAATTGTACACATCCGATCATAAAATCAATTATTATCAATGAGATTTTATTACGCGATTTTAGGACTGGCACAGACGTTTCGATTATCTATACTTCTATACTAATATATAAAGCTGAAGAGTTTGTATGATGTTTGAACGCGCTAATCTCAGGAACTACTGCTCCGATTTGGAAAATTGTTTTTGGATTGGATAGCCCATTAATCCTGGAAGGCTTTAGGCTATATAACATGATGCTGCAACCAATAGCAGCGGTGCATAACTAACTCCACGCGAATGAAGTCGCTGGTGGACGCTAGTCTATACTAATATATAAAGCTGAAGAGTTTGTTTGTATGTTTGTTTGTTTGTTCGAGCTTATCTCGGAAACTACTGGTCCGATTTGAAAAATTCTTTTTGCGTTGGATAGTCCATCAATCCAGGAAGGCTTTAGGCTATATATAACATCACGCAGCGACCAATAGGAGCAGAGCATAATTATTTCCACGCGAACGAAGTCGCTGGCGGCTGTTAGCAATATATAAAGCTGAAGAGTCTGTATGTTTGTTTGTTTGTTTATTATTCCTCTGAACTTTACGCTTACTGTATCTATTAATCCTGTGAACCCAACTGATAATCTTAGCCAAATTACTTCCCACTTAATGTAACAGAAACTGACCAGCAGCCTAATTGCGTAAGACGTTATGTCTGTCAGTTTGACTGCACGGTTAGCGCAGTGGTTAAACTATCGTGACTTTAAATTTTTGTAAAAGTATCCACGATACAGGGGAAATTCCTAGTCTGGGAAGACGTTGGACTACAAAACAAAAAAATAAATAAAACAAAGGCAAAGTTGGAATCATTTCGAAGTATCATCATCATCAGCCTTTACTCGTCCACTGCTGGACATAGGCCTCCTTCATGGCACGCCAACAAGCTCGATCCTGAGCAGTTCTCCGCCAGCCACTACCAGCCACCTTTTTGATGTCGTCGCTCCATCTCGCCCAAGGGCGTCCTACGCTACGTTTGCCGAGACGCGGTCTCCACTCAAGGACTCGTTTACCGTTTAACGGTTGTCGGTCCTGCGGCATATGTGACCAGCCCATTGCCACTTCAGCTTGCTAATCCTCTCAGCTATGTCGGTAACTCTGGTCCTCTATCGGATCATCTCATTTCTGATGCGGTCCTTCAGAGAGACGCCCAACATAGCCCTCTCCATAGCTCGCTGAGCGGCTTTAAACTTATGGACTAGTCTGACCGTTAGTGTCCACGTCTCGGCTCCGTAAGTCATGACGGGTAGCACGCACTGGTTGAAGATTTTGGTCTTCAAACATTGGGGTATGGCCGACGAAAATACCCGACGAAGTTTACCAAATGCTGCCCATCCCAGCTGAATCCTTCTATTTGCCTCCTTCTCGAAGTTGTTTTTCCCTAATTGCAACGTTTGCCCGAGGTATACATACTCTGAAACAACTTCGAGCGGCATTCCATTTACGGCAACCGGTCCCGGAGTGACCCGTTCATTGAACATAATTTTGGTCTTGTCTAAGTTCATCCGGAGACCGATGCGTTGGGAGGAGTCAGCTAAGTTGGCCAGCATTTGTTCCAGCTCTTGTTGCGTTTCCGCCATGATGACGATATCGTCCGCAAATCGCAAGTGTGAGATGTACTCGCCATTGATGTTAATGCCCCGACCCTGCCACTCCAGCGTCTTAAACATATCCTCGAGGGCATTGGAGAACAATTTGGGGGAAATAACGTCCCCTTGTCTCACTCCTCGCTTAAGAGGGATATCTTTAGTCTGCTGGTTCTGGACTTGGACGGACATTGTGACGGCATTGTAAAGATATCTCATCACTTGGATATATCGCCAATCGACTTGGCATCGCTGCAAAGATTCCAGAACAGCCCAGGTTTCGACGGAGTCAAAGGCCTTCTCATAGTCCACAAATGCTAGACACAGGGGCTGATTATACTCTTCGGTCTTCTGTATAATCTGCCTCACTGTGTGTATGTGGTCTATGGTACTAAATCCTCCTCGAAACCCGGCCTGCTCAGGCGGCTGGAATTCGTCGAGTCTGCGCGCTAGTCGGTTCGTGATCACTCTCGAAAACAGCTTGTAGACATGGCTCAGAAGCGAAATGGGTCTATAGTTCTTCAATAAGGTTTTACGAATTATTTCGAAGTATAGGTATTGCTAATCCATTGCTCGAAACGTGTCTGCTTAACAACGGAAATAAAGCAATGAAACTTGTACAACTGTTAAAATGAAACCCATTGCTACTGATAGTGTGTTATGGGCAAATTACGCCCATGGGTCCCCCCATTACGGAGACCATGGATCCAGGCCTGCTGGAGAGAGTGGTAAATACACTCTTTCCAGTAGTTAGGAACAGTCCCTCGCCTACCCCGTTACCCTGAGCATCTTTGGTAACCACAGAAGATGATAGTTTTAAGATGACATTGATTTGTGGTGCGCATTCAAAGATCCTCCTGCGTAGATATTTTTGCCAAATCGTCTAAGACTAATCGGTTCGATAGATCAGTCGATGTAATCTCTCGTCTGTCCAAGCCCTTAGTTCTCAGTAAAATATAGCTTAATGATTGACAGATGATTGGTCGATCGGAACCAATCTCGATAATTATTTAATGAAATACGGTTAAGTGATCAGCTCGGAATGGCATTATGATAAAGTGTATGATACTTAATTGTAATAATCTTGTGGAAAGGATAAATGGCTTGTGAGTGGTGAAGACAGTATTTATTAGCTAGAGAGCTTGTACGATTTATAATTCGAAAGTAAATAATCATTAAGACTTCTATTTGTTACTGTATGAAGGTGACACCCATGATGCTGTCATTAGGAAAGATTTATCTCGATAGATAAGCTATGGAGTTTTGACGGAAAGCTAAGATGAGGGCACGCGCATTTTTCGTTGGACTTTTAAAATTATGTATGGTGCATTCAATAAATAATTCGTAAAGAACATTGAAATATCGCAGCATAGTGGACACATCATGACTTTGCCTCAAACCTCCCTCATAGACGGCCCCGCGGCCGTCTTTTTCAACTGTCATTGGCGATATCCGCCATTGTTGTAAAATAAATTTTTCAAAGAATTTCTATAATTTCTTACGCGTGTTATTGGCAAAATTGTGGTATCTATTCCACAGAGGCCATTGATCAAGAGTTGAGGTTGAAAAAAAAAAAGAAAAAGAAGATAAGCTATTCAACGTCAAAATATACAGTTTATATATAGTTTTGAAATCTCTGATACACAAAAACGCAGTTTCTGGACTTAATTGTCAAGGAAAAGCTAATTTTAAACTAGGGCTTGACCGCAACCCGCCTGATGGTAAGCAGTGATACAATCGTTGATGGTAAAGCGCGCTAGTTTATTAAGAGAATATTCACTCAAAAAAAACTGAATGAATAGGAAGGAAGACGGCAGTTGAGCGAGGTGATGTAATGTTAAACCCAACAACACAACCAACGATGCTGCGCCAGAGGGAAATTGATCTGCAGACCTTAATTTTTCATTAAGAAATTCATTAGTCGTGTAATAACATTTATAAAATAAAAATTGTTTTAATTTTGTTTTGAATTGTGTAACGTTCAAATTGTTTATGCCAACTGGTAATTTAGTGTAGATGCGCGGTGCCATACCTAAAACACTTTTTTTCGCTAAGGCAGTTTAACAGCGCTGATTTTTTAAAGCATTTGCATATTAACTATGAATCGTGGGCGAATCTGATTTTTGAAATCAGCATTCTGAATCGAGTGTTATTAACAAACTTAATGAACTCGATTATCGAATAACACACTAAGAAGAAGATCCATCCTTAAATGTCATCCTCATAAAACAATTTACTATTCCTATTCCTTCTCTGTACATGCTCTAAGATTGTAGAACTCACCGTCCCGCCTAACATTCGTTATTTAAACACTATTTCTAAATTTAAACGTCGATTAAAAGAGACCTTTCCTCTATATTGTGAGAATTTGTTTATTTATACATATTTATTTATTTTAGTATTATGTATTTTTTATGTATACAACGTGTAACATAAAGGGCATATACATACCAAGGGCATGGCTTTAGATGATATCAAACGATATCGGAAGGGTTTCAACTCAAAATAAATTTCTCAAAAAATTTATACCAAACTTTTGGTTTCGTGTGTTTCTTAAAATTAAATCACAACGAACGTGGCACCACACTACATACGTTAATAACTACTCGTTACACGTCACGTTACTTGCCAAAATCCGATAAATGCCTTCAATAACTCTGTGCGACTAGTATGGTAGTCCGTAGTAGCCTATCACAGGCGGTGTTTTTCCTCATAACTTCCTAACATAAAGAGATAGAATTAAAAAACCCTTCCAATATCGTTTGATATTATGTAAAGATGCCATGCCTTTGTTATGTATATACCCTTTATGTTACACGTTGTATATATAATTATTTTTGGTTTATATGTTTAGATGTATTTAATATTATTACTTTTATACATATCATATTCATATTTTATTTCCGCCTTGTTCTTACACACTTTTGTCTACATTTCTGTTTTACTTCTCCTTTCGCAGGTCTGCTGGAAGAAAGTTCATAAGAAATAAGCAGCACCTTTGTACTCAGATCTTAATTTTGTCGTATCTTTATGTATTTTATTGTGTATACATCCTTATTAATATTATAAATGGGAAAGTGAGTTTGTTTGTTTGATTGATTGCTTTGAAATTATGCAGACGTAAAGTTAGAAGTCCGGATTAAATAATAGGGTACTTTTTATTCCGGTAAAATTTGATATTCCCGAGGGAAATCTAAATATCGCGATATAACCGAATTGCACGGGGGCGAAGCCGGCGGAAGGCTAGTAATAAAATAAATAAATAAGATCCTAAAACTTGTCAGTCGAAGTCGATACATGGAAACCACTGCTCTTTGAAAATTTAAAGATAATCTTTAGTGGTAAGAGGAACAGAGCGTAAAGTTCACTCATACTCCAATAAAAAGAGAGGATCCTCTGACCAGACGGGTGTTGTGTCTGGCGGGCTCTTGCCCAAAGGTTGATGTTGGGAAGTTGAATTCTAGTTGCACGGCTAACTCTGCTTCCAAGACGCATGATCTATGTTACGTCAGTATGTCGCGTTGTTCCGGGCGTCGGTGGAGGGCGGATAACGCCCTCTTCCAGCCCACCTAATTGATTCCAGGGGCGAAAGACTCGGGGACATCTGTGGCCCCCCAAGCATCAGGACCCGAGGTGGCGGCGCTAAGTGTTCCACGCGCGCTGCTCTTAGACGTCACGGGGGGGAGTCGTACTCCCCCCCTGTACGTCCCTGACCCGAGGAAGAAGCCCACAGTGGCGGGCCAGCACCAATCGGGGGTTGCGGAAGCAGTATTAGTTCTCGCAACCCCCGGTGTAGGTGTGAGATGGAACACCCGGGTGGTTTTTAGTCAGTAAGAGTCTGACAGACCCCGTCGCCTACCCCAGGGCGGCGGACATCCATGAGGCATTTCCACCTGAAAAAAATAATGTATGACGCGTTGTTTGCTTGTGGTTTTTCTAAATACCACTACTGTACATTCAAACCGAAGCTTTAAACGTATAATTTCCCAATAATGATATTCATTTTCGATTCCATTCCATAATCAGTTTCAAAAGCCATTACAAGCGTTGGCTCAAACTGTTGAACTGAACATCTTGTTCCTGATCCGCGTATAGTTATCAGAAACAAGATTACAAAAGATTAGCGAACACACAACACACATTACTAAGCTGTGGTACTAACATTAGCTTCTATGCTTCTATCTAAATATGTATGTGCTTTTACGGTAGCATGTATTTTAGTGTGAGTGAGTATGTGTATGAGTCGTTGGATCTTCAATATATTGATAAAGACTGGAATGTATGTATTTCATGTTCATTTGGGACAACAGTGCTACTTTTATTTATTGTTTATTAACTCAAAATATACAAATATCCTTACAGGTTAGACCCAAGCAATATTGTAGCACAGTTAACATATTGATACAGTTTTTAATACAACAAATTATATAGGTAGCTGTCCTAGTCTGCGACAGCCTCCTTGGCGTAGACTAGGACAGCTACCTATATAATTTAGCATAGTAGCGAACGCGACCGCTGCGCATGGAGGCGCGGGTTCACTTCCCGTGCAGTGCAAATATTTGTATGCATGAACAGGAATATTTGCACTGGTGTGGTCATGCCTCGGAAAGCACGTTAAGCCGTTGGTCTCGGTTGCCATACTAACATCTAATGGCAGTCGTTACGGGTTGTTGGAGCCCTCAAAAGTCCGACAATTGGTCTTACTGCAATGCTTTAATATCGCCTTCAGGTTGTGGAGGTCAGGCGGTAGTCGGTTCACGGAAAATATCGAAGTTTAGCCAAATCAGCAGTTTGACTCGTAAAGCGGACCTTTTTTGTTGGGATGGGAAATCATCAAATGACTTCTCCCGCTCTGGGCGGAGCGGAAGGGCGTGTCAAACTTTTACTGACTAAAGCCCACCCGGGTTTCTTCATTTGCCTGTGCGATGGCCAGGGCCACGGTTTCTTGTTTAACCAATCCGCAACCATGACCCAGGAGGCATCGGTCTTCGTGGACCCCGTCACTATGTGCTGACATCTCTTTGAGGCGCGCGTGAAACACGACGCGCCGTCGTCTCGGCCTGGTCCTTACCGGGCGGCGAGCTGCCCACTGCTCACCGCCCGCAGGCCCGCGCCTACGGTGGCTGGGAGTTCGATGTCGTCTCCAAACCAGGGCATCTCCTGCGGCGGATAGTGGCGTAAGGGCGCTGGGATTCCTGCTGTCTCACGCGCTCCGCCTCCTCCTTTGCCAGCATCACTGCTTCGCAGAAGGAGGTGACGGCCTGCCATGCACTCTCGCTCCGGACCATGGCCTGGACCAGGGTCGGACACGAGAGATCGCCGCCGATCGCCGCTACGGGGACACGACGGTACTCCACCCAAGCCGGGCAGACCTCCACCGTATGCTCGTAAAGCGGACTTCAGACTCCAAATCTGAAAAAGCTTCGGATGCGACTGGGATTAACGCTGAGATAATGATAGATAGCTGTTGACAGTCTCCGTGGCGCGGTAGCGGACGCGGCCGCAGCGCAAGGTGGCGCGGGTTCGATCCCCGCACAGTGCAAGTATTTGTATGCATGAATATGAATATTTGCACTGGTCTGGTCATGCGGAAAGCATTCGGAAAGCACGTTAAGCCCTTGGTCCCGGTACCCATACGAACATCTAGTGGCAGTCGTTACGGGTTGTTGGAGCCCTCAAAAGTCCAACAATTGGTCTAACTGCAATGCTTAGATATCGCCTTCGGGTTGTGGAGGTCAGACGGAAGTCGCTACACGGACAATATAGAAGTTTAGCCAAAATCAGCAGTTGGACTGATAAAGCGGACCCCAGACTCCAAATCTGAAAAAGCTTCTGATGCGACTGGGATTAACGCTGAGATCTCATTAAAAGCAACTCAACAAATGATTAAACGAAAAGATTAACTCAGAAAGACTTAGTTCTGGCAACGTGTCGCGATGACACCGGTGTACATGTGGCTCGGAATTAAATAAACCACTAAGTACATAGAACGTTAAAATGTTTGGCATCCCTGTCTAACAAGTAAACTCTCGTATAATCTGTAAGATATGTTTGCAAACCATATAATTTCACTGCGGCCAATACTCGTAACTAGCTGTAGATAAACTGTACTGTAGCGTAACAGACAGACAGACAGAGTTACTTTCGCATTTATAATATTAGTATGGATAAAAGGCTATTAAGTTCGGTGGAAGGCGTATTGTGAAAATATTAAATAGTAAGTTAGCGGGCCGTAGTGTTTTCAATCAGTCTACAAGCAATAAAATCTTTTGTATCTATACTAATATATAAAGCTGATGAGTTTGTTTGTTTGTTTGTTTGTATGTTTGTTTGTTTGTTTGTTCGCGCTAATCTCGGGAACTACTGGTCCGATTTGAAAATTCTTTTTGCGTTGGATAGCCCATTAATTCAGGAAGGCTTTAGGCTATATAACATCACGCTGTGACCACTAGGAGCGGAGCATAACTAACACCACGCGAACGAAGTCGCTGGCGGCCGCTAGTTTAGAATAAATGTTATCCTGATAACAAATTTTAACTTTTTGTCAGTTTAGTACCTAGATAGTAGTACAATGGTCAGTCAATTTCATTTTACATACATATACAATATTATAAAGAAAACCCCGTCCGACCCATAAAGATAAAAAAGGTTAGGTGAACGACCAAATAAAATAGGAAATTTTACATAATTATCATAGTAACAATAGTAATGAATTTTGAAATAATCTTTTTTCCCGCGAATTACTTCCAACTTCCCCAAAATTTGGTATTTATAAAAAATTACATCCCAATTTTTGACGGTATTATTATGAGCGAATAGCGATGCGACCGCGTACCGCGTGCCCTGCCCCCTTTCGCCCGCGCATTTATTGCTTACCGGACATGTATTAAGTTGCCTCCTTTTTTGAAGTTCAGCCTGGCTTTGTAGGCATTAGCGGAATCACTTATCGATACCTAACAATACCTTTACAGATCGGACAGGGTTTTCTTTACATATTGAATACTTATACAAGATATCTGGGGCACCAGTCTACTATTTTTTTTTTTTAATTTTCATTCTAACACGATTCGATTATCATTGTGCTAAAATGTTCGTAATTTGCTAATTTCATAATGATCGATCAATTCTACCAGTCGTCTCTTAGGTAGGTAGGTAGTCTCTAATGAGGGGCAACGCTTAAAAAAAAATTCGTACTCACCTAACTGCTAAAGCGCAAATGGAACAGCGCTTTGTTATAACTCTTTCTCTTTTTCGCACTGAAACAATAAAAAAACATATATTATTCACAGTTCCTTCCTAGTTGTAGGTAGGTTGAGTAATTTTACTCAATTTATAACTTTCATAATGTATGCAAAATTGAGGAAAGCAGCTGCAGTGGCCTACTGGTATCAGCTGCGACTTAAAGTAGTAAGTCGTAGATTGATACTCCATCAGGCGCTATTCATTCATTCATCATTATCAACTTTTTTATTGTCCCACTGTTGGGCACAGGTCTCCTCTCATACAGAGAAGGATTGAGCGTTATCAACACGCTTGCTCAATGCGGGTTGGCGATTTCAGACTTAAAGTCCAGGTTTCCTCAAGATGTTTTCCTTCACCTTCAGTCATTGGTGTCCAAGATATACTTAGAAAGTACATATAACTTTTAGAAAAGTTACATTGGTACTTGCCTGACCTGGAATCGAACCCGCACACTCATACTTGAGAGGCTGGTGTTTTAACCACTAGGCCACTACGACAATTCAGGCGCTATACTTTGTATAAATTATTTCATCACCACTGCTCTCAAAACGGTGAAGGAAAATATCGTGACGAAACCAGCATGTCCCAAAGGCAAAACTTCGAAGACATATGAAATATGACATCTGCCAACCCCCACTGGGCCCGCGTAGTAGATGGCTTACTCCCTCTCACCGAGAGGAGACCTGTTTCTCAGGAGTAGGAACATTATCGGCCGATTATGTAGTGTAGATATGACGATAATTCTCCTGCCCTTATTTCAATGTATATCGAGTAAGCGCTTCTGTAGCCTAATAGAGGTCCACTGCTGGACAAAGGCCCCCAACCAAGGCTTTTCACAATGACCGGTCCTGTGCTACCCGCATTCATTAGCTTCCCGCGACCTGCACTAGATCATCGGTCCACCTTGTTGGGGTCTGCTGCGCTTCCTGCGCTGCGTCTTCCGGTATGTGGCCGCTATTCCAGAACCTTACTGCCCCATCGGCCATCGGTTCTACGAGCAATATGCCCCGTCCACTGCCACTTAATTTTAGCGACTCGAAGAGCTATGTCGGTGACTTTGGTTCTTCTGCGGATCTCCTCATTTCTGATTCGATTGCGCAGAGAAACTCCGTGCATAGCTCTTTCCATCTCCCTTTGTGTGACTCTGAGCCTTCGTATAATACCCATTGTGAGCCAATTCTCTATTAGTTGTAATCTCAGCAGCCGCTCTTTTATCTAACCCTTTCATCTCTTACACAGTCCATCCATCATTGCTATGGTCTTCCCTTACTCCAGCGTTTCCCATCAGGTGGGTTGCGACCTGGCACCGGGTCTCCAACAAATACCGGGTCAAAAAATACCAATTAAATTAGTAAGTACTACAATACAATGAGATGGTGGATTTTATTTCTTGACCAACGAGACAATGATGATCGCTCTAAGGGCGGATTGTAGGTATTGTAACAAAAGGCGCGCGCGGGAGTCGAGAGGGGTGCACTCACGCGCATGTGTTGTAGTTAGCTTTTGTTTCAGTCGCACTTTGCAGCCCTTCCCACAACCGTGCGAATATTTGTAATTCATTTTACCTAATACCGATTTTAGTTGAGTCCAAAAATTTTGTAAGCCACAAAGGAGTATGAAAATTACCGAGTCACAGTAGATCAAAGTTTGGGAAATGCTGCCCTACTCCTATAGCCATTGACATTCATATTATGATAATTACGCAAATACTTTGTTGCATTTTCCCACTTGCAATACTATATAATTTAAATAATTAGCTAGTAGGTAAGCACTTATCGGCTAAGAGATAAGTACATAATTACTAATTGTTCATCTTAAGCATCACTAGGTACAAACAATCAATAGCCATGTTTGTAACGTACAGTCAAGGAAATTCTATCTAAACTGGAATGTGAACTTGCATAAGTCTCTTATTTAAAAGAAGACTATCGCAAGAGCAATAAGGTCGATCGGAAATAAAACTTTATTTGAAGAGAACACGGTCCGAGGGAGAAAGCGTCCCAGTAGCCCTCTGTCTCTTTCTAAGTGCTACCCGTATTTATTTTTTGTAATTTTGTTTGAAACCAACAATTTCGATTAGAAAAAGACGGTGAAAAGGGTGCCATCAATGTCTGCAATAGTGAGTCATACTCTGGATGCGGAATATCATTCTTTAAGTAAGGTTTTTGCGGTAATCATATACAAGTTATTTTGTTTGTATGTAGAGTGACCATAAATGTGCACTTAGTCATTGTGTGCATAATAAGCAAGTGACTTTTATTGGGTATTTACAATGACATTAAATTCTGCTTTTTTATAGATATTTTATTTATCTAAAGGTACAGTTTCGGATAAATTGACCTGCAGCTGTGGTCCGTACATCATCAATTTATTAAAAAGTTCGCATCCATGCCTAAATGTTCATTAAAACTCATGTAACATAAGTGAAAAAAAAATTACCTACATTCCTTATAAATTCCATTATAATAGTCACCCTACAGAACAAAGACAGAGGACTACTATAAAGCTATCTCCCTCGGACCGCGTTTTGATCGATAGTTCACATTCCAGTTTAGATAGAAATTCCTTGGGTACAGTACAATGTACGCCAGACATCACTATCACATGTGTTAAAAAAAGTGCTAAATGAACTGTGTTGCTGGGGTTCTGCTACTTTTTCTTCCCAGCGAAAGCACCAGGGAGCGGCGAAGGGCGGGCCTTTTGGGGGACTGTCTTAATTGTAATGTTGACGTTGATCAATCTATGATCCCACAACTGGGACAGGCCCCATCTCTTCAAGATAAGAAAGAAAAAACGTTTAATTACGGTAAAAACAACGCAAAAAAATTACAAAAACACAAAAATAAGAAATGGTTGACGGAACATGCGTCACATCCACGCAAAACGGCAAAAAGTTTCGGCTGTAATATCACATGAGCCCAGTATTAGAAGGATAAAGTCATCTTCTCATACACAGAAGGCCCTAACATTGATCGCTTGCCGAAACAAGCGGGGTATTTCTTACATATACAGTATGTTAACTAACAGAGGGCGTTCCCGTTAACCCGAAATAGTATAGCATACATACATGCTAAAAAAAATATTTCCATTCGAAAACAAAATGTTTTAAAAATTTTTCCAATAAGAAAATATTCAATAAAAATTTCAAATTGACATGTAAAAGGAACACACTGTACACGCGAACATGAAAGACGGCAACGTCGCAATTTATTTATACATGACGACTACTATTTTGATTTAAAACAGGAGGTTTCAAATTGATTTCCAATTAGTATTTTTTTTTATTCGGATTTTTTTATGCTTATTTTTCTATGCTGATATTTTTATTTTAATCTATTAATGATATATATTAACGAGTTTAAGGGAACGCCCTCTGTTATTTAACATACTGTATATATAGTGGAAGTCCAGCGCCGCAGGCTAATGCGAATCCCGCAGTGGGGTCAAATGAGGAGAAACACTCAGATGGTTTTAGCCGGTAAGAGTTCCCCTCTAAGCCCCCCACGATGGAGGGGATTCTATGAGGTAATCCTCATAGAATCCCTGAAACCTGAAAACCTGTCTTTACTGGGTTCTATGTGGTAATCCACATAGAACCCAGTAAAGACGGGTTTCTTTCCTATGTTTTTGCGCCTTCGCCGAAGCCAGGAATATCCAAGATGCTTTCAAAAAGTACGGGCGACATCATGTCAAGCTACCCGAAACTGTCAAATATTCCCAATCAACCCTGCCTTAATGTTTTAGAGATAAACCCCTCTATTCATAAGCATTGCTTTAACTAGTGATTAGTGAATGTTTAACCATACACTTTTGACGTTTGCATGTTGCTTAACTGTAATAATTGTTTATGAATAAACACAATAGTGTTTAAGGGGTTTGTTCATAAAGGATGATTAAGGGGAAAATTGCAAATGTCATAAAAAAATCTGATACATTGTAGTAGCTTGATGTGCAGCTGTCGTCTGTACCTATTTCGTGTCTACCTTTTTGATTTCGTGTCTACCTTTTTGTTTTCGTTTTCCTTTTTTTTTGTTTTCTTCTTCTTTTTTCAAGGTGAGATTCAACCTCAACTCTTGCTCAATGGCATCTGTGGAATAGATACCACAATTTTGCCAAAACCACGTGTAACAAATTATAAAAATTCTTTGAAAATTTTATTTCACAATAATGGCGGATATCGCCAATGACAGTTGAAAAAGACGGCCACGTGAACCGGCCACGTGAATGAGGGAGGTTTGAAGCAAAGTAATGATGTGGCCACTATGCTGCGATATTTCAATGTTCTTTATGAATTACTAGCTGTGCCCTGCGGTTTCACCCGCGTAAGCTTCGAACCGGAAGAACTCAGTTGATATAAAGTAAGCGCCTGTTAAAATAATTGGAGCAATGTGTACGTCCGCGTTTGCTCCCATTATCGCAACATTTTTTGTTCCTGCTCTGCTCTTATTGGTCATAGCGGGATGTTTTATAGCCTATGTCCTTTCTCAGGCTCTAGACTATCTGTGTACCAAATTTCATTACAATCGGTTCAGTAGTTTTAGCGGGAAAACCGGACAGACAGACAGACAGAGATACTTTCGCATTTATAATATTAGTATGGATTAACTGAATGCACTTTTTACTACATAAATCACGCGCTTTTATTTAGTAAACGACACTATAAACAATTTTAAAAGTCCAATGAAAAATGCGCGTGACACTCATCTTAGCTTTTCCGTCAAAACTACCTTTTATCTTTTCGCACGTTTTTAACCGACTTCAAAAAGGAGGAGGTTACTCAATTCGACCGTATATATGCTTTTTTTTATGTTTGTTCGCGCATAACTTCGCCGTTTATGAACCGATTTTGATAATTCTTTTTCTGTTGGAAAGAAGACGTTCCCAAGGTGGTCCCATGATAAGGATATCAGGGTTTGATGGTGGAAGACCAGAGAAAACAAGGGGAACTTTCAAAAATTGCAGGGGCGACTAGTGCATTTCTTAGCATTTTCATTAAGTATTTTAAAGCACTACAATTTAATAAAGGTCTGGAGTAGATCTGATGATGGAGCCGGGAGACAGTCGAAGGAACTCCTCAACAATTCACAGCAGCTACCTTGTGTTTGTGCTTGAATAATTTGTATTGACAAGAACCTTACACCTAGATGGGTGGTGACTGTCATTAGCTGATGATGATGACAAAGGTCAGTTCAGGGAACTCCTAAACGATTTACAGTAGCTACCTTGTATTTGGACTCAATTCATTTATATTGATGAGACCTTGGCACCCATTGGGTTAAAATAATGGTCTGCAGTAAATTTGATGATGAAGACCATAGGCAGTTGAGGGAATACTTACGGGTAAAAATTAAAGTAAACAAAATTACGTCGTTTCCCAACTATATTTGCGTCAGCTTCCAGTCTGACCGGATGCAACTGAATACATAGTACTTTTAACAACTAAAAAGTGTAAAATAAAAACTTTTTACAAAAAAACAACCGACTTCCAAAAACCACTACAAAGTGAAAAATAACTATTTTCGGAAGTCGGTGTCAAAAATGAATATATGTACAAAACCAAAGACACCGACTTCCGAAAATAGTTATTTTTCACTTTGTAGTGGTTTTTGGAAGTCGGTTGTTTTTTTGTAAAAAAGTTTTTATATCATATCCCATTTGACATTGCCAGAATCGGAGACATCGGCGCCATTGCCATAGAGATAAATGGAATATAATTCTATTTATCTCTATGGCAATGGCGCCGATTATTGTATATGTATTGAAAATCTCACGACCTCATGCGTGCAGGCACCTTAACTACGAAGCTATCATGACATTCCAGAACATTTGCTAACTCCGAAACGGAAATGGCTACATGATAAATATTAGCCGGTCAGTTCTGTGCCGCGGGCCAAATCATAGGAAAAACATTACTCGCTGTGAAGTACACCTAAAGCTACACACTATAAGGAACTTTAAAACGTCGCTGGTATAATTCTACTTCCAAATATTTTTTTTATAAATAATTATAAACTAGCGCTTGACTGCAATCCAGCCTGATGGTAAGCAGTGATGCAATCGTTGATGGTAAAGCGCACTAGTTTATTAAGCCTATTCACTTAAAAAACTAAGGAATAGGAAGGATGACGGCAGTTGAGCGAGGTGATGCAATGTTAAACCCAAGACCAATACGACCAAACGATGCTGCGCTAGAGGGAGATTGATCTGGAGACTCTCCACGACCAAACTCCCGACACAACAACATTTGGCGCATCGTACCCGCCACACATCGCAACACAACTGCTCAGACCCGTCCTCCGTACGGCTTCACCAGACATCATGCTGGAACACGACGAATCGCTTGGC
Source organism: Sesamia nonagrioides (assembly GCA_017933935.1). Lineage (NCBI taxonomy): Eukaryota > Metazoa > Arthropoda > Insecta > Lepidoptera > Noctuidae > Sesamia > Sesamia nonagrioides. The sequence goes on along the minus strand of JADWQK010001910.1, from coordinate 131,708 downwards.
GGCAAGACTTTGTTTGGTGGGTGGTAACTTCTGCTGGCAGCCGATGTTATGGCCTACCACCGAGAAATTAATAAATGATAAATATAACAATTATAGTGATGTTAAATAAACTGTTCTTTTAAAAATTTAAGCGATTGGCCCGAACTTACGGAATGATTGAAAAAAGTAACAAGTATCGACTGACTTGACATAGCAGGAAATAATCATTGATTTATAAGAAAAAAACCTGACGAAACGAAGAAAGAAACCTTAACTTTTAAAAGGTTAGGTACTAAGGATAATTTTCCATTGCATTTTTTTCGTGAAACATCAAACATTTCATAATCGAATCCTATAAGTTCGAAAATGCTGTTTTAGAAACAACATATAATTTCATTCAAAAATCAAAGAGTAAATCACTCTTGAATAAAGACGATTCTTTTTTTTTTTTTTATTGGGACAAAACCCGCCACACTGTTCCCAACCCACTGCAACTCCTGAAAGCCAGAATCAACAGTGGAGACCGCCAGAAAAACGCCGAGCAATGAAGCTCGACGAGTCCCGGAGAAACGATTCAACTGTCTTAGGTCCCGCACCGAAATTAATCAGAAAAGAATAGCGGAGGAGTAAGAAAAAAGATATTTTTTCCACTTCCCTCCATAACAAGCAGGAGATAGAACAGAACTAGGCCAATCGGCACAAAGGGACATTACTGCAACTGGGAGAAGCCCAGATTGCCAAGCACCACGGAATAGTATTTGATTAAGTTAATGGGTCCTAAGTAGGTATGTGCTGTTACAATTGACTCCAGTAATAGGTATGGCAAAAGCGCCTGAACGCACGGAAATTAGTTCCAGTTTCTACAAGGTCCGTATAATAAACAACTCCGGATGTAATTTGTACACTATCCAACATAATATTGCGTTCATTCTGCCAATGAATATACTCCCAGAAGATGTGATGACATAGAATAAAGACGATTATGTACATATTTTTAATCATGACTATCAGTGTATGAAGAAGTCTCTACAGAAAGTGTGTATTGTCGATGTGAGAGTACTGTAAGCCAGTGCTGTAACGTTTAATTTTCTTTGTATTTCAAGGCTTTGCTTTGCTACCTAAGGATAAAAATAAAGATTTATTTATTTGCAAGCATATATAAATTTATGTGTCAGACGCTTTCATCATCATCATCAACCTTTTATCGTCCCACTGCTGGGCACAGGTCTCCTCTCATACAGAGAAGGATTGAGCGTAAACACCACGCTTGCTCAATGCGGGTTGGCGAAGTCCCGGTTTCCCCAAGATGTTTTCCTTCACCTTCAGTCATTGGTGTCCAAGATACACCTAGAAAGTACATATAACTTTAGAAAAGTTACATTGGTACTTGCCTGACCTGGAATCGAACCCGCACATTCATATTTGAGAGGCTGGTGTTTTAACCACTAGGCCACCACGACTCGCGCGTGTCAGACTCTTTACTTTGTGTAAATTATTTCATCACCACTGCTCTAAAAACGGTGAAGGAAAACATGTCGAGGAAACTGGCATGTCTTAGAAGCAAAAACTTCGAAGACATGTGATGTGACATCTACCAGCCCGAACTGGGCCCGCGTGGTAGGTTACGGCCCACTCCCTCTCACCTAGAGGAGGCCTATGTCCCAGCAGTGGGACCATTATAGGCTGATTATGTATAAATTTATACATACATATACTAGCTGACCCGGCGAACTTTGTTGAGCCTTAAAGGAAATATAACATAATATTATTTTTTAATTTTTAAATTAGGATAATTAGGGTAGCAGAAAAGTGTAGGAGAAGTCGAAACAATGAAGCTCATCATCATCAACTTTTTTTATCACCCCCCTACTGGGCATAGCTCTCCTCTCATAAGGAAAAGTGATTGAGCGTAATCACCACGCGTGCTCAATGCGGGTTGGCGATTTCAGACTTAAAGTCCAGGTTTCCTTAAGATGTTTTCCTTCACTTTGTAATCAATCAATCGGCTTGTAACATTTCATCATTAAATCGCAATAATATAGAAGAAATTTCATTTTCTCTACTTTGTGGAAGTGCAAGGGTAGCACAAAACTGTTTGAGAAGTCGAAACAACGGTTCCGAGATCACATGCTTTTTCAAGCAATCAGCGCCCTCAGCCGGGCTGATTTGTGAATCTAAACCATTCACGGCACCACTCAAACGCATACAGAAAAAATAATTTAAACCGGTCAAGCCGTTTAGGAGGAGTTCGATAACATACACACGTACAGCAGAATTATATATATAAAGATGTAAAAAAAATAAAATAAAAAAATACAATTTTTTCTTGAACAACTCTGTGAACCAACCTTTACATAAAATGGCAGTCAGGGAACGCTTATTTCAATGTCACTGCATCTCCGTAGCTCATAGTAATTGAATTGTCTCCGATCCTCGCTCTCTGTATTTATGTAGCTCATAATTTACGACTGGCGAGCCATATTCCAGTATTTAATCGTAGTTCACTCGTGGACAGACGTCAATGCTTGGATTTGATGTAAATTATTATGATGTTGGCAGTATTGTGGATGGGTTGGTTTGGATTAAGTTTTATGAGACTGTGGAGTATTTAATGTGGGATGATTTAATTAAGACACTGTTACGTAGAGAGCGAGCCTCCGTGGCGTAGCGGTAGCGAACGCGGCCGTTGCGCAAGGAGGCGCGGGTTTGATCCCCACACAGTGCAAATATTTGTATGCATGAATATGAATATTTGCACTGGTCTGGTCGTGCTTCGGAAAGCACGTTAAGCCGTTGGTCTCGGTTGCCATACAAACATCTAGTGGCAGTCGTTACGGCTTGTTGGAGCCCTCAAAAGTCTAACAATTGGTTTAATTGCAATGCTTTGATATCGCCTTCGGGTTGTGGAGGTCGGACGGAAGTCGCTTCACGGACACTATCGAAGTTTAGCCAAAATCAGCAGTTAGACTGGTAAAGCGGACCCCAGACTCCAAAGCTGAAAAGCTACGGATGCGACTGGGACTAACGCTGAGATGATGATGATGATGACTCTTATGTAGAGAGAGTCGTAGGAATTCGAACCCTTTCAGGCGCTTTCATCATCGTCTTCATCATCAGCGTCCCCTCGTCCACTGCTGGACATAGGCCTCCTTCATGGCACGCCAACAAGCTCGATCCTGAGCAGTTCTCCACCAGCCACTATCAGCCACCTTTTTGATGTCGTCGCTCCATCTCGCCCAAGGGCGTCCTACGCGACGTTTGCCGAGACGCGGTCTCCACTCGAGGACTCGTTTACCCCGTCGGTTGTCGGTCCTGCGGCATATGTGACCAGCCCATTGCCACTTCAGCTTGCTAATCCTCTCAGCTATGTCGGTGACTCTGGTCCTCTGTCGGATCACCTCATTTCTGATGCGGTCCTTCAGAGAGACGCCCAACAACGCTCCATAGCTCGCTGAGCGGCTTTAAATTTATGGAGTCGTCTGACCGTTAGTGTCCACGTCTCGGCTCGGTAAGTCATGACGGGTAGTACGCTTTACTTTTCGTAAATTTTATGTTATAACCACGGCTCTCCAAACGGCGAAGGAAATATTGTGAGGAAACCGGCATATCCTAGGGGAAAAACTTCAATCAGTATTATTATGAACATCAGAATGTATGCTCTATACCTATGTAGTGTAAGGTCAAAGGTAAGATAAAGTCAATTCGCAGAATAGAAAAGGACCTTTGAAATTGTTCCGACATTTAATCTCAGGGATCAATTAAGAAATGCTGTTACCATCTCTAGTTCTTCAAAATACTAACTGACGTCTAAAAATATCTCAAAATGGTACTTTTAGAAAAAATTGAATTGGTCCGAATTCCTATGTTCATATACTAGAATAAATTTAAGTTCAAGGAAGATCGATTGATCTGTTGTCTGTAAAAGTTCGCTCTTAGCGATGAGACCCTTGTTGACATGTTTGACCCTTTGGAAAATCTTCATATGTATGTTCTGTAATTTATGTGGTGTACATACTAAAGAGTATTCTCTCAGTTTCACCATAATCGTCATCAACCTTTTTATCGTCCCACTGCTGGGCACAGGTCTCCTCTCATACAGAGAAGGATTGAGCGTAGTCACCACACTTCCTCAATGCGGGTTGACGATTTCAGACCCAAAGTCCAGGTTTCCTCAAGATGTTTTCCTTCACCTTCAGTCATTGGTGTCCAAGATATACTTAGAAAGTACATATATATCACTTAAGAAAAGTTACATTGGTACTTGCTTGAACTGGAATCGAACACGCGCACTCATACTTGAGAGTTTCCTCTCATACAGAGAAGGATTGAGCCCTGGTCGGGAGACAACATCAAGTTCCCGTCCACCGTAGGCGCGGGCTTGCGGGCGGCGAGCGATGGGTAGCTCGCCGCCCGGTAAGGACCAGGACGGGTCGACGGCGCGTTGTATTTCACGCGCGCCTCAAAGAGATGACAGCACATCGTGACGGGGTCCACGAGGACCGATGCCTCCTGGGCCAGGGTTGCGGGTTGGTTAAAAAACAGACCGTGGCCCTGGCGGACAGACAAGTGATGAAACACGGGTGGGTTTTAGTCAGACACGCCCTTCCGCTCCGCCCAGAGCGTAGAGGTCATTAATTTGATAAAAAAAAATATATAATTACTACATAGAAAGTTTACAAGTGATTTGAAACTTTCAATTTACATAAAGCGCTGACAGATTTGACAGAAATAAATTAACTTTTTATCTTCTGTCCTTTTCTTAGTAATATTGAAAAAAAGGTGCATTAAATTTAAATTTAGTGTAGTTTACAAGCAAGGGAAATGGTGGCACTTTCTAAAAAAAAAATAGTACAGACAACAGCACATCAAGCTACGACAATCTGTCAAATTTCCTTATTAGAATTTCAACTTTAGGTATATCTAAAGCATTGCGGCGGTGGTGAGAGACGCGCTGTGTCGAAACCGATGGAGGCAGATCATCCATTTAAAATGCTGCCCCAATGCTGACCACGATCCTCAGATATGAGGGACCGACTGCAGAGATATCTAAATCATTAAGGCTCAGGGTGATTGGGAATATCTGACAGTTAGGTGTAGCTTGACCTGCTGTCGTCCGCACACAATTCAAAAATCATCATCATCATCCCAGCGTTAATTCCCAGTCGCATCCGAAGCCTTTTCAGCTTTGGAGTCTGGGGTTCGTCTTACCAGTCCAACTGCTGATATGGCTAAACTTCGACATTTTCTATGAAGCGACTGCCGTCTGACCTCCACAACCCGAAGGCGACATCGAAGCATTGCAGTTAGACAAATTGTAGGACTTTTGAGGGCTCCAACAACCCGTAACGACTGCCACTAGATGTTCGTAGGGCAACCGGGACCAACGGCTTAACGTGCTTTCCGAGGCACGACCAGACCAGTACAAATATTCATATTCATGCATACAAATACTCGCACTGTGCGGGGATCGAACCCGCGCCACCTTGCGCAGCGGCCGCGTCCGCTACCGCTACGCCACGGAGGCTGTCAACACACAATTCAAAAATATGAACCACATTAAGCAATTGATCAATTGAATTTACAATAACGATTGATATACAGTTCTTCAATAAAACACAAGCCTATCGAATCCTGGGCCGATTATTGAAACAAAAGCAATTTTACGGGCTATACCGCGTTTATTACGGACTAGAGGCCGCCAGCGATTTCGTTCGCGTAGAGTTAGTTATGCTCCGCTCCTATTGGTCGCAGCGTGATGTTATATAGCCTAAAGCCTTCCTGGATTAATGGGTTATCCAACGCAAAAAGATTTTTACAAATTGGACCAGTAGTTCCTGAGATTAGCGCGTTCAAACAAACAAACTCTTCATTTTTATATAATAGTATAGATACATATCGTGGGCACGGCTAGTGGTTTTACAACGGAAAATGAATTATGGACAGTACATAATCGATTTAATTCAATAAAAGATAAATTATTGTAATAGAAATTTGCGTACCGTCGTGTTAAAGTGTATTCGTTCAAGTTTTAATAGACATTTGAATATGTTTATATCGCCATAAATTTTCAGTAACCACAGACTATGAAATGAAATAGGATACGAATATTTCAATATACAGAATGGCAAGACATGGACGAGCAATCGGCAGCTCTAGTCTGCTCATAATGATAGACTTTAACAAGTTTCGTATTCTACTAACATAATGGCGTCATTATGTCTTACCGGTGATCGTTCACTGACACTCCACTCCATATTAATAAATGCTTAAATTGAGCAGTAGTTTTTGGAAAATCATTTCTACTAACGCGTTTTATAATGTTGGGAATACGGCAATGTTATTCTATCATCATTTCATTACGATACGACTGACCGAATTCATCAATCCTTGTGAATTTAGCAGATTACGAGTTTTTTTAGCATAATGACAATGGAATAACTACAGAATCGTATTGGAATGACAAATTTATAAAAAATAGCAGACTAGGACCTCAGAAATTTAGTCGCAGTCTTATCTCATTCACAATCAATATCCCAAAACTTGTCAAACAGTGCATGTAAAGATGTGTTATTAACAGATCCATACTGAGATTAGAAAGCTGATTCTCGTAATTTGAAAATCGAATCTCAACTCGGCAACAATCAAATGACAAAAACTTGTAAAAAAAAATGCAAGGAAAATTGAGGTATTTTTTAAAAAATTGAACCTAATTGAAATTGTACTTAACAAATTGAAATTCAAAAATCTAGTCGCAGCTTCATTCATTTAAATATACTTTATATCACACCAAAAGCATACATTGATTAAAAATACATTCAACACAACAAAATATACAATGCTGTATCCCTAAAGCAATCTCTTCCAGGCAACCAATGAATGTCGTTGGTGCAAATATTATAAATACATACACATACAAAATCAGCCTAAAATATCCCACTTCTGAGATATTGGCCTACTGTCGGTGAGAGGGAGTGGGCCGTAATATACCTCGTGGGCTCAGTGCGGGTTTGTAGATGTCACATGTCTACGAAGTTTTTTACCTCTAGAACATGCCGGTTTCCCATGATGCTTTCCTTCACCGTTTTTGAGAGCAGTGGTGACGAAATAATTTACACAAAGTAAAGCGTCTGACGGGGTTCGAATCTACGACCTACAGTATTTATGTCGCGGCTGATACCTCTAGGTCACCGGTGCTCTACAACAAATACAATACACTAAAATAGATATACATAAACATACATATCCAAAATTATGTATACATAAATAAATACATACATACTGATCAAGGAATAGGTAAGCAAAGTAATTGAGCAAAAAATAGATTGCCAAAATTAAGAAAACGTAAATTATTAAAGTTAAAACTTGTCAAAATATAAGGGATATTTGCGGGTATTTTTGACAGATTAAGATCAGACTGTGAACGTATTTAAAATTACCGTGCAGTGAATTCTTATCGCGAAATAGTAGGTATATGATAAATATATGGTAATGGTAGGTAAGAGATGACATGCGTTCCAACAATCTCTCACCACAGGATGCCAAAGATCGCGCGAAATGGAGGAGAATGTGCAGGATAGCGGACCCTGGGCTCCAACGCGAAAGACGCGGGAGCAACCGGGACAAACGCTGAGATGATGATGATGATGATGAGTAGGTACATCAACTTTCACTGAGTGTTACTAATTGTTTGTGTGTACGGCAAATCACATCACCGAATTAAATATATTCGTGCAGCCATTTAACGTAACGTAAGCTAGACATGCAAGATGCAAGAACTCATAAATCAACGCTAACTACGTTTGTATGTGTAGTGATAGGCACAAAAAATATAAACGTAAAACTACCACAGCACGCCATGCAGACGAGAAAAGGGCCACACGTATAATGATAAGCTATGTACCGTGATCAACGTGCGTAATTTATTGACATACAAACAGGTTAAAACAGAAGTTTCACTGAATGCACTTAGAATTCTCATCTTCTTCTTTTTTCGAGGTGAGATTCAACCTCAACTCTTGATCATGGCCTCTGTGGACTAGATACCACAATTTTGCCAAAAACACGCCAAATTACAGAAATTCTTTAAAATTTTATTTCATAGTAATGGCGGATATCGCCAATGACAGTTGAAAAAGACGGCCGTGTGAACCACGCGTGGCCACTAAGTCAAATTTTTAGCTGCCTCCCCTTGCCACCCCATGTTACGCCCATGACCCTGTGGTAAAATGTTTAAGTTTGAAACGATAGTTTTGTATACAAGAAGCCAGGGACGCTAGTCTGCTATTCCAATAGTCTTAGAATGATCATTCAGTGATCTCATAATGATAGACTGTGACAAATTTCGTAATCTACTAACAAAATGGCGTCGTCCAGTGGTCATTCACTGACAATCCACTCATTATTAATAAATGTGCAAAACGAGTAGCAGTTTTTGGAAAATCATTTCTACTGTCGGGTTTTATAAAATTGCCAATACGGCAATGTCATTCTATTACCATTCCATTACGAGGCGACTGACCGAATTGATCGATCATTATGAATTTGGCGTATTACTAACTGTTAGCCGAATGACAATGTAAAGACAATGGAATCGTGATAGAATGACAATATTATAAAAATAACAGATTCTGGCCCAAGACTGCAGTATTTTATGTTTGTCTGATACGATATGATTGATAAAAATAACGGTTGCATCACTGCTTACCATCAGGCGGGGTTGCGATCAAGCACTAGTCTATACTTATACAAAACAAAAAAATACCGCATTACAAAAGTGAACCGTCGCAACTTATTTTGCATATTTGTTTGTCTGTGCTAAGGTAAACCATTACGTGTGGTTACGCCTCCAATGAAAACTTTGGGAACACATGCTCATAAAAAATCTATTTGAATAATGAAAATTAAGTAGACATTATACCTCCACCTTCACGGTCGATTTAGTATCGAAAGAAAAAAAAAAGAAAACTTTGCGAAATATAGAACCTCATTTTTTGCCACTGCGTCAAGAATTTTGAAGTTTTTTTTATTATTATACTGCCACCAACTGCGTGGTTGTTGGGCAGTAGAATTACAGACACATAAAAAAGCTAGCAACAAACTAAGGTTAGTTACTGGCTTAAATACTTTTTGCTTCTTGATAGTTTTTACAACATCTACCGACAATTCTTATGACAGCGTGCATAAAGCTACGGTTTAAAAAAAACGGTTAGCGCATATAGCGGCCGTAGACGGCTACCATGAAAATGATTTGAAGTGCGACAAAAATTGTAAGGTTGGCAGAAGGAGTGAAGAGGTTGAACATTTACGAATATTTATGTACGACTAGGGTTGTCGTGGTGGCTTAGTGGTTAAAACACCAGCCTCTCCAGTATGAGACTGCGGGTTCGATTCCAGGTCAGGCAAGTACCAATGTAACTTTTCTAAAGTTATATGTACTTTCTAAGTATATCTTGGACACCAGTGACTGAAGGTTAAGGAAAACATCTCTATACGATAGGAGACCTGTGCCCAGCAGTGGGATGATAAAAAAAGGTTGATGATGAAGGGTTCCCAATCGTACTCTAAAATAGAGTCCTGTTTTTACAACTATATTTAGTTAGTTATTAAGATAATGTTATATTTAAAAAAAATGAATTAAAATAATAAAAAAAAAATTATAAAGAAAAAATATTATTAACTTTCTTAAAATTTTCATAAATATGCATTTATAAATCTTTTAATTTTTTATGATTTATTTTATAAATAATTATTAAAATAATAATAATAATATATTTTTTTTATTTTTCTTTTTAATATTTTTTTTTTCTCGTACTTAAGGAGTAAACTCCAGTCGTGCGTCGGAGCTGACACAGTTTTTTTTTTAATGTTTACGAAAACTAGTGTACCTACGTCTGTAATAATATACAAGGTAACTCTGTCACAATTGTAAATGTTGGTGTTATGGAAAATTTAAAATCAGAATTACAGCAAAGACTGAAAGACAACTATTTTGGCTATACAACAAAACAGAAATTAAAACGTCTTGAACAATCATCACCTGACCTGTATAATAAAATTAACGCTAATTTTTCATTGTGTAGGTGTAGACAAATGTTTGATTTATTTACAAAAATGGTTTGATTTTAGTAGTGATAACTGGCCGTATTCACTAAATACAATATCTTTAAAGACTAATGTTGAATTAAATCATTTAGAACAAATTATAGAAGGAAAATTTAATTTACAAAGATTAAACATACACATGAACAGTTTATAATCGGAAGTAACAATTTTAAAAGAACTCCAAGCTGAATTCTTTAATAACACAGATTTTATGCAAAAATCCACTGCAGAAAAATGGCAAATTATTTTTAAAAAATGTCCTGAAGAATTTGATTGTTAAAAAAAAATATTCTATATACTCTCTGTTCCCGTTACGTTGAGCTACGCTGCGTTAAGAGATGACAGGCGTGCCAACAATCTCATACCACAGGATGCTAAAGATCGCCCGAAATGGAGAAGAATGAGCAGGAAAGCGGACCCCAGCCTCTAACGCGAATGCAATCAGGACTAAACGCAGAGAATCTATTTACTAATATATAAAGCTGAAGAGTGTGTTTATTTGAACGTGCTAATCTCAGGAAGTACTGGTCCGATTTGAAAAAAATCTTTTTGCGTTGGATAGCCCATTAATCCAGGAAGGCTTTAGGCTATATAACATCACGCTGCGACCAATAGGAACGGAGTATAACTAACTCCACGCGAGCGAAGTCGCTGGCGGCCGCTAATTACCTATATATTTCCGTACCTACCTACCTGCGTAAGGGTATAGCGCCACCATTGTTTTTTTAAGTAGGTATATAGATGGTGTACTAAAATTTTACAAAATGAAACAACATATCTTTTATTTCATTGATAGAACGCACTGACTATTCTAAAATAGACGTCTTCATATAACAGCTTCGCGAGGATAGGCGAGAAAACATTCGTGCAATTAATTACTTCGCGGTACATAGACCCGTAGCTATTGGCTAGAACTACTGTTTTCGAATCCATATTTACTATGTGCATGTCTTTACATTATATTTATGTACATATATACATACAATGTACATGTATTTACGTTATATTTATGTACATTAATCCATATTTACTATGTGCATCGTTTTACATTATATTAATGTACATAAATGCATACAATGCTTAAGGATTAGTATTCTAATCTCGAATTGATGAAAAAAAAAATCGTAAATTTTAATGATCACCGCCCTCTACATGGTCGAGAGATTACTTAGAAAATCATATTACTGAGTAACACCTGTTTTTCTTTACTTGCAAATTCAATGCAAAAGGATAAAAAGTTAGCTTTCTTATATGTTGAGCTAATAAAATGTAATAAAAACTTTTATGAGTGGATTGTGAGAATAAGTTAACGGGTTTGTATATGCACGAGGAGCTTCCAACCACTCAATCGTCGACAATACGCTGGAGAATAAACTTTGCCATTTTACGTAGGTTTATTAAAAAACCATATTGAGGCATGAGGCACAGGCTGTTAAGTTAACTCATCCTCCATAGAAAATCCACTCGCTGCGGATAGAAGGAGTCCAAAAAAGGTTTATCCAATACATAGGGTACTCAAAAGGAAGGCAATTTAAAGATCTCTCCTACCTTGACAAATTTGGCTGCTATGTAGTTACTGAGTAAGTTCTGCTAACGCAGTAAAGATATTTATTGGTACGTTCTTCTTTTTCCAAGGTGATATTCAACCTCAACTCTTGATCAATGGCTCCTGTAGAATACATACCATAATTTTGCCAATGACACGTGTAACAATTTACCTATAGAAATTCTTTAAAAATTTTATTTCGCAATAATGGCGGCTATCGGCAATGACAGTTGAAAAAGACGGCCGCGTGAACCCTCAAAGTGATGATGTGGCCACTATGCTGCGATATTTTAATGTTCTTTATGAATTATTTACTGAATGCACTTTTTGCTACGTAAATCACGCGCTTTTATTTAGTAAACGACACTATAAATAATTTTAAAAGTCCAATGAAAAATGCGCGTGACACTCAGCTTTCCCGTCAAAACTCTATTGATACATTATTTTTACAGATTACGGTAATAGTTTATGGTTGAGGTTTTGGCGGGAATGTCAAGATGAGTGTCACGCTCATTTTTCATTGGACTTTTAAAATTATTTATAGTGTCGTTTACTAAATAAAAACGCGTGATTTATGTAGTAAAAAGTGCATTCAGTGAATAATTCAAAAAGAACAGTGAAATATTGTAGCATAGTGGCCTCATCATGTCTTTACGTTAAACCGCTCCTTATCGTCCAAACGCGTAAAACGAAAGGAGTTAGTTTAGGTTAAGTTATGCTAGGATAAGTTAGGATAAATTAGGATAAGTTAGGATAAGTTAGGATAGATATTTAATCAAGAAAAAATTACTGAAGACTTGGCTGTATGGCGTACTATGCCTTTGCCTTTTCCATTCGCCCGAACGGAAAGAAAAGAACCAAAAAAAAAAGTTTATGGTTTGATACTTGACAGTTTCATATTTAACAATTTAAACAAGAATTGAAAGCTACTTCTCTCTAAAGAGATTATTTTTTATGGCAAATTCTCTCCGACAATAAATTGACATGATGGCGAACGAGGTTATACGTCTTCAAAATTAAAATGAAAATCTAAAGGCATTTATTGAAATTAGGCTCAGAACTCGCACTTTTTGAACATCAATTTTTTTTTTTTTTTTAAATATATAGTGCTTGACCGCAATTCCGCCTGATGGAAAGTAGTGATGCAATCGTTAATGGTAAAGTGTGCTAGTTTATGAAGAGCCTATTCGCTCAAAAAAATCTGAATGAATACTTAGGAAGACGGCAGTTGAGCGAGGTGATGCAATGTTAAACCCAACAACACGATTGAAGATGCTGCGCCAAAAGGAGATTGATCTGGAGGCCCTCCACGACCTAAGTCTCGAAATAACAACATTTGGCGTATCGTACCATACATCGCAACACAATTGCTCTAACACGTCCTCCGAATGGCTTCACCAGACCTCATGCTGGAACAGGACGAATCGCTTGGCGGCAAGACTTTGTCTGGTGGGTGGTAACTTCTGCCGGCAGCCGATCTTATGGCAAACGCCCCAAAACGCCCGCCTTTCGCCACTTCCTAGTGCTTTCGCTGGGAATAAGTGTTGGAACAAACTTGCCCATATTACAGCTGTTTCATTTAAATAAAACACACAGGTATCTTCCCTCTTTACAAACCTTTGCTTTTCATTATTACCTAAAAATCTTTTCCAACCGAATTGTTGTATTTTCAGTAGCATCTCACCTTAGCAAAAAAATCTACATCTTCAACTCAAAGTAAACCCAAGACTGGTCGACTCCTACCCAATTTACTCAAACGAATAAGCAAGAAAATAAAAACAACTGACAATCGTAAAACCACTTTTTCCCTACACTTCAATTGAAAACTTAACTAACTCAAATAAAAAATAGTTCTTATTAGGTGGTATTTTAATAAAGACTTTTCAAAGTGTGTACCAGTACAGTGGGTACCAATTGGATACAAAAAATCGCCGCGTCCTCTACTTTATATCGCCTTTAACACGACTTTATGAGCTTAGTAAAATGGAATGCACAGTTTACGCGTCCATTGCGTAGTTCATTTCAAATGTACGGGTTATTTCTTGGTCGGAATGGTAATGGACGAGGCGCGGAAATGAAATCATTTGGATGCCTGCTGTGTGCAAAGTTATATGGCGTTCTTTTGCAGTTATTTATTTGTTGTGATGTATATAATATGTAAAGAAAACCCTGTCCGATCCGTGAAGGTATTGTTAGGTATCGATAACTGATTCTACTATTGGATACAAAGCCGTGCAAAACTTAAAAAACAAAATCCCCAAAAAAATAAATATTATTTCGTAAAAAGAGGTAACTTAATACATGGGCGATAGGCAACCCATCCGCGGGCGACGGGGGACAGGGCGCGCGGCACGTTGTCGCATCGCTTATAATAATACCGCCAAAACGGTGTTGTCACTTTTAAAAAATTACCAAAGTTCGGGGAAGTTGCAATGAATTCGTGGGAAAAAAAGATTATTTCAAACTTCATTAGTATTGTTACTATGATGATTACGTAAAATTTTATACCATATTTGGTCATGTGTTTACCTAACCTTTAATATCCTTATGGCTCGGACAGGGCTTTTTTTACATATTGTATAAACATTTTAAAAATCAATGATATTTTTTTTTTGTTTCGATACACCCTGATAATGAACTCTACTAATTAATTACCCAAAGCAGTGTATTTAGATAAAGAAAAAAAAATAATTGACCTGAATGAGTGATCGAAAACTGAGTAATAACGTCATTCGAGCCTGCTTCTCCATATCAGCGATATTTTAAAAACAAAATCCATTTGTTTATCAACTAATATCATAAGTAGCTTACGCGACTACAATTTTCTCTAAAAAAATTCATCACCGTTACCCTGCCTCGCCACTAGATGGCGCCAAACGTAACCAAACAAAGCGCGCTATATTTCCCGTGGGAATAGCTATTTACCACCGTAAGCTCTCGTAGGAACTTCATTAATCTGTCGCATTGCTATGACCAATCCTGATGGCACGTATAAGGACAGGGACACATTAAAGAATGTGGAGCATGCCTTACGACATAATCAGATGTTAGCCACCCTTTTATAGAGATCGTTATAACGATTTGACGCCTTTTAATTGTGTAGTGATAGAATCGAGGCTGAGAAGTAAGCTGGACCTTATCCAGTTTAGAATAATGCTTGATAATTATTTAAATTATGCTCGTTTGATACAGATCTTTTTATTGCTGGTGTATGTAAAAGGAAGCATATTTTTATTCACATTGAAGATAGGTAGATAGAAAACACTTACTAATAAGTTACATTGGAACAATGGAATTATAGGCGAAGAATGGCGTACTTAGTTGAAGTAATGAGCAATACTTATCCAACAACAGGATTGAAGGAAATTTTAATTTAGCATCATTACTATCCTTTTTACATGCTTTTTATTAGCTTCACTTGTATGTTTCCTTGCTTGCTTATTGTTTGCTTGTTTGTTTGTCTGTCTCTAACTCTTTGGACTACGAGTGGGCGGCTCATTACTGTAAAATGTCCCACCGTTTTCAATACGTTCGTTTTTTTTGTAAAAAAGAATATCGAACTAAAAAGATGAAAATAAATATAGTTTAAAAAACTAAAAAAACATGCTTTTAAAAAATATGAAACTAAAAAGTTAAAAATAATTTAAAAAAAAGCGTGAGGCGCTTAATATACAAAAATTATGGCACAAAGCGCCTCACGCTTTTTTTAAAATTATTTTTACTTTTTAGTTTGATATTTTTTAAAAGCATGTTTTTTTTAGTTTTTTAAACAATATTTATTTTTTCTTCATTCTAATTTATTTAGGGTCGGCTTAATATGATTTTGTCATAAATCTATGAGTATCTAGTCATCTCAGTAGATACGGGAGTAACGTCTTAAGGTCGTACCCTCACCAAATGACCTCGAGCATTTGCTCCCTCTTCACCGCGCCCCACCTCTACAATACTTCGCAAAATATTACTAGCGCCGTCTGGCGGACGAAGTACTTACAAATACAAGTTAAATTCATAGACCACAGAAGTAACAGACATGGCACTTTTATTTTTGTTTATTGGTGCGCCCAAATACTTTTGGTTATTATAGACTGAAACAAATGTTGACGATACTTCATAATAAAAATTTTGCGTATTTTATTTTTTAACCGACTTCCCAAAACTGTGGTTCTCAATTCGATTTATGTGTGCTCGCTGATAATTTTATCGTTAATGAACCGATTTTGACCATTCTTTTTTTATATGAAAGAGTATGCTGCCTACGTAATCTCATTGTTACCACGTCAGTGTCGATAATGGAAATTCTAAGAAATTTAGGCCAATTATCGAAAATTGTAGGCATGCTTCGGGTGAAAACTTGATACTCGTATTTATATCGGATGATACTATAAAACCGTGAAGATTTGGGCCTGACCTGATGATGAAGATGACAGAGAATCAAGGGAATCCACATCGGAAGCGACTGTAATGTGTTTGGGCTTACTTAATTTGTATTGATTAGAGCTTTACAACTAGATATGTTATGACTGTAACTTCAGGGTTGGAAGTTAGTTTTGTAGATTGAAAGTTAGCTAAGTCAGATAGGGATAGAAAAATAATATAATAAAGGTTAATTTGTCATTATTTTTATTTGAAGGGAAAACGTAATCAGGGTAATATAAATTTCTGCAGACAGGAAACCCACATAAAAAAAAGATTTGATGTTCTTTTTTTGGGCTCAGGCAAGACTGATATTATATTATTATTCTCGTTTAATAAAACAAATACGTAAATTGTAAAAAACAAAACTATCGTATAAAAAAACAAATACATATACTATAATATTATTTACACAAAGCTTCCTTTTGCAGAAAAATAATAAACATCTGACTAATACAATATCCGGTCAGACTCGACGCTGACGGCAGCATATTTGGGAAAAAGCAAGCAAACGACGTATTTCGTTTGTTTTAATTCCTATAAGACCACAATGAAAGTATGAGCATTTCTAGAAATAACGCAATGAAATAACACAACTTAAATTCAGTCTCTTGATTTTAATTGATTTTTGCATAAGCATGACGAGTAGGTAGTGTTTGTACTATGTTAAAGTACAGTGTTGTAAATTGTTGAGGAATTCCCTCGACTGTCTATGGGCTTCATCATCAGATCTATTGCAGACCTTCATTTAAACCTATATGTGTGTAAAGTTTTCATCAATATAAATTAATTAAGTCCAAACACAAGGTAACTATTGTAAACCTTTGAGGAGTTCCCTTAACTGGCCTTTGTCTTCATCATCAGAGCTTTAATGACAATCACAACTCATTTAGGTGTAAAGTTCTTATTAATATAAATTTGATGTGATGTGAATCGTTAAGGAGATCCCTCGGCTGTCTCCCGGCTCCATCATCAAGTCCGAACTTTACTAAATTGTAGTGCGTTAAAACACTTAATGAATAAAAACTTTTTTACAAAAAAATAACCGACTTCCAAAAACCACTACAAAGTGAAAAATAACTAATTTCGGAAGTCGGTGTCTTTGGTTTTGTATATTCCTTTTTTGACACCGACTTCCGAAATTAGTTATTTTTCACTTTGTAGTGGTTTTTGGAAGTCGGTTATTTTTTTGTAAAAAAGTTTTTATTTTACACTTTTTAGTTGTTAAAAATACTATGTATTCAGTTGCATCCGTCAGACTGGAAGCTGGCGCCAATATAGTTGGGAAACGACGTAATTTTGTTTACTTTAATTTTTACCCGTAAGTATTCCCTCAACTGCCTATGGTCTTCATCATCAAATTTACTGCAGACCATTATTTTAACCCAATGGGTGCAAAGGTCTCATCAATATAAATGAATGAAGTCCAACCACAAAGTAGCTACTGTAAACCGTTGAGGAGTTCCCGGAACTGGCCTTTGTCTTCATCATCAGAGCTCTTATGACAGTTACAACTCATCTAGGTGTAAAGTTCTTATCAATACAAATTAATCGAGCCCAAACACAAGGTAGCTGCTGTGAATTGTTAAGGAGTTCCTTCGACTGTCTCCCGGCTCCATCATCAGATTTACTCCAGACCTTTATTAAATTGTAGTGCTATAAAATACTTAATGAAATGCTAAGAAATGCACTTGTCGCCCCTGCAATTTTATTAAAGTTCCCCTTGTTTTCTCTGGTCTTCCACCATCAAACCCTGATATCCTTATCATGGGACCACCTTGGGATTGTCTTCTTTCCAACAGAAAAAGAATTATCAAAATCGGTTCATAAACGACGAAGTTATGCGCGAACAAACATAAAAAAAAAAAGCATATATACGGTCGAATTGAGTAACCTCCTCCTTTTTGAAGTCGGTTAAAAAAACATAGAAATGCCCTAGGCGCCCCTATGATTTTTTAAATTTCTCCTAGGTTTCCTTAGTCTTCCATCATCAGACCCTGATTTCCTTAACATGAGACTACCTTGAAGATATAATCTTTCTAATTAAAAAAAAAATATGTGGCACTCGGGAACTGCCACGGTAAAGCTATTGCATAGCATTTTTTATCAACTTATGCAATAGAGTATTTGACTAAAAAATCCTAATTAGTCCGTCAGTCAGATTTCCAAAAAATACTCATCATCATCATTTCAGCCGAAAGACGTCCACTGCTGGATATAGGCCTCCCCCAAGGTTCTCCACGACGACCGGTCCTGCGCCTCCCGCATCCAGCGGTTTCCCGCGACCTTCACCAGGTCGTCGGTCCACCTTGTCGGGGGCCTACCCAAAAAATACTAGACACATATTTTTTTCTTTTTTCATATAAACAAAAAATGAATACGACACAGTGCTTTGAAAACTCGTGTGACGTCACTGCACGCTACACTTTTTAGCGGCCAGTGACGTCACCAGCCATCACTCCTGATCTTTGATGCCTATTATATTTGTCAATTTTTATTGATTTGATAAAACAAAATATACGAAATGTAAAACGTATATAATAAACCTATCCAATATTTTTCTATAATCTGAATGACGGACTAATTAGTTTTTTTAGTCAAATACCCTATTATTTATATTATAGTAAAGTTATCCGCAAACAAACATAAAAAACATATAACCTCCTTCCTTTTGAAATCGGTTAAAAAAACGAACACCAAAATGAACATCAATAACAGAGAAACTTTATGATAGTATTATACTCTATGCGACATGCGGTGCGTGAGCGAGCAAGCAGATGCTTTCTCGCTCACGCGCCGCCCGCTATGCTAGCGGACCGCGCGATGACGAACGACACGGGTTCCCCCTTCGAGAGCTTGTGGCATACTGAATCTTAATAGCTCATGCAAGAGAAATGATGGGGAATACGCTCAGATTGTTGAATAAAATTTTTGTTTTGGTCGTTTTAAAAAAATATTTCTACAATAATATTCGTCATGAAATTGCCTATCCATTAGTGTAAGAACGAAATCTAAATAATGCTTACTTTTCGAGGAGATGCACGTTTTTGATAATTATTTCTCTTATCAGAGGTTTCGTTGTGAAGGAATTATTTAAACATTATGCTTAGTAAAAAAAAAATCTACAATTTTGGAGCCAAGATTATGGGGAAAATTTATGTATTTTTAATAAGTTGATATTTCTTTTGGATAAAGAGTAGATAGCTCCGAAAAACTACATAAAAACGGCCTGCGGTGTGTTTTTCCTCTGGAGCCGCCTTAACATATTCTTTCACGCGGTCTAATAATCGTTTGATCTTCCTTTATTGTGAGGTTGATGATTCATACCATAAAAAATCTGCTAAATATACCAAGATGTTTTTTTGTGGAAATTTGCTGTTTTATGCTGTGAGTATGGGTTCCTATGCCCACACCATATGAACCACTCACCCATAGCTTTGTAGTCCCCAGTCACTTCAAGACTTCCTAATAAATCAAAATCAAAAGTCATTTATTCACATTAGGCTGAGAATCCGCACTTTTTGAACATAAGTATTACATAAGACAGGCTCCCAAAAGGCCACCACGGGTTTCTTTGCCACTTCCTTGTGTCACTGGGAAGAAGATGTGGCAGAATAAACTCTCAAGCAGGACAGCATTCTGTCCAGTTAAAAAAAAATACCTGACTTTAAATACGTGCAATCCCGCCGTTAGTATATTATATTCCTTATCTATATCTATACTAATATATAAAGCTGAAGAGTTTGTTTGTTTGCTTGTTTGTTTGTTTGTTTGAACGCGCTAATCTCAGGAACTACTGGTCCGATTTCAAAAATTATTTTTGCTTTGGATAGCTCATTAATCCAGGAAGGTTATAGGCTATATAACATCACGCTGCGACCAATAGGTGCGGGGCATAACTAACTCCACGCGAAAGAAGTCACTAGCGGCTGCTAGTTTTATCATATATTCTAATATATTTACGTAGATTTCAGAATAATTAAAAACAGTCAATCAATCAACTCAAATTATCATAGTCCATCGCCTGGACATAGGGATTTTCCAGGCCCCAGAACACCTTGTCCTCCACATTAAGCATCATGACTGTCCCAGCCACCTTTTTAAGTTTGCCATCTAGCGGGGAGCGTCCCACACTATGCTTATAGACAGGTGGTCTTTATTCCAGGACTCATTCGTTCCAACGGCTATTGATACTTCTACTAATATGGCCAAGTCCATTCTTCTTCTTCTTCTTCAGCCTATAGATGTCCACTGCTGGACAAAGGTCTCCCCCAAGGCTTTCCACGCTGACCGGTCTTGTGCTGCCCGCATCCATCGGCTTCCCGATGGCCCCCAACAAAGTGGACTGATGACCTGGTGAAGGTCGTGGCAAGCCGATGGCTAAGTCCATTGCCACTTCAGAATTCTATTTTACAGCTCCAAAGCATATTTCATTATAGTTTATGGCGTGACATAATCTAATTGTGTTCCTTTTCCGATTTTTAACGATTAAAAGACCTCAATCTTGGTGTTTTGGCGGGAAGCTCAGATGAGTGCCACGATCATTTTTCATTGGACTTTTAAATTATTTATAGTGTCGTTTACTAAATAAAAACGCGTGATTTATGTAGTAAAAAGTGCATTCAGTGAATAATTCATAAAGAACAGTGAAATATTGTAGCATAGTGGCCACATCATGGCTTTGAACCAAATCTTCCTCCGTGTTCGGTCCGCGCGGCTGTCTTTTTCGACATGAATAATTCATTACGTGACATTGGCCAAATGCACAAACCGTGCGAAGCCATAAGAGAAAGAAAGAAGAACTTTTGAAGATTTTTATTTTACTTGACATTGGCACAAAGTCATAACTAGTGCCACACTACAAAAAAAAAAAAAGACCTCAATCGACTGCGGTACACGGAAAAATAAAATACAACCGATTTCATTTTGCTACCACTCTATAATAACGGTCATCTAATTTTACTTTCTCATGTTTCATTGTAACGTGTAAGTTAATTTTAGTACACAATAAACTGTCCGCAAAAATCAATTTGGGCGTTGTATGAGGAAAAGTAGCCGACATGGCCCAAAGAATTGCAACACTAAAGTGGCAGTAGGACCGATGCCCGATGGGGCCGACGGATTCTCGAGTGGCGACCACGCACAGAAAGACGCAGCGAGGGTAGGCCCCCGACAAGGTTGACCGACGACCTGGTGAAGGTCGTTGGAAACCGCTGGATGCGGGAGGCGCAGGACCGTTCGATTCGTCGTGGAGATCCTTGGAGGAGGCCTATGTCCAGCAGTGGACGTATCATCATCATCATCAACAATAGCCGCTTTCGGCTGAAATGATGATGATGATGAGGAAAAAAAATATTAAATATATCGATGGGGTAATAGAGAGATTTGTCATTTCTTTTGGTTACTATTTGGGTAGAATTGATTTTTTAGATGTTAACAATGGTTAAAAATAACAAGGAGCAGATTATTTTGTACCTTTATTTTATAATACCTTTCTGGTTTCATGATTAAGAAAAAAATATCAATATAATCAATTCATTAATGTGAAATAATAGTAACACAATTGTATGACCTGCAGACACTCTTCGTGGAAAATAAACTGTTGTAATAAATTACAAAAAAAAAAAACTCTTATATTTTTGGCTCCTGTTATATAAGATCTTCCATTAGAAGCACCAGGACAAAATTGAAATTAGTGTTAAAGTAAAAATAAATTAATAATAATTATGAAATTCGATTCTCCCGTGGCATAAGCTAAGTATACGTCTACCTTTGTAAAGTGCCCATACAAATCACAAGTCATGGAAGTATTTGTTCAATCAAACGCTCGTTTATTTGTGTAGCCACGAGCCACGAGCCACGAGCCATTCATTCCAAGAAGCAAGTTCGTTACAGAACAAATTCAAATCAAATTAGATGATGTTAATGTTTAGCGTGTTACGCTGTTGCTTACTGCTTATAATTTCCTTTTAACCGACTTCAAAAAGGTGGAGGTTTTCAATTCGACCGTATACAATATGTAAAGAAAACCCCGTCCGACCCATAAAGATAATAGAAAAAAAAAGGTTATGTACACATGACCAAATAAAATATGAAATTTTACATAATCGTCATAGTAACAATACTAATGAATATTGAAATAATCTTTTTTTTTCGCGGTTTAATTCCAACTTCCCCAAAATTTGGTATATTTTTAAATAACAATACCATTTTCGACGGTATTATTATGAGTGAGGCGACCACGTGCCCCGTGCCCTGCCCTCCTTCGCCCGCGCATATATTACCTACCGCACATGTTTTAAGTTACCTCCTTTTGCGGAATAATATTTTTTTAGGGGGATATTTTTTTTTAGTTTAGCCCGGCTTTATAGGCGTTTGTAGAATCAGTTACTGATACCTAAAAATGACTTCACGGATCGGGCAGGGTTTCCTTTATATATTGTACCTATATGTTTCTTTTAAGTTTTGCCGGTGTTCTTGTTCATGAAGTAATCGTCTGATGTGGCTGTATATAGTAAGGTTTAAATAATAATACAAAAAATAATGGGATAAAAATTATATTATAATATAAAAATATATTATAATATGAAAATTCTTCTTCTTTTTTCTTCTTTTTCAGCCTATCCACTAATGGACAAAGGCCTCCTCCAAGGCTTTCCACAATGACCGGCCTTGTGTTGACCGCATCCATCAGCTTCCAGCTACCTTCACCAGGTCATCGGTCCATCTTGTTAGGGGCCTCTCGACGCTGTGTGTTCCGGTAGCTAAGTGGCCGTCACTCCTAAACCTTACTGCCCCATCGTCCATCGGTTCTACGAGCAATGTGCCCTGCCCACTGCCACTTAATTTTAGCGACTCGAAGAGCTATGTCAGAGACTTTGGTTCTTCTGCGGACCTCCTCATTTCTGATTCTACTCCGAGCATAGCTCTTCATAAAGGGCGATGCCCTTTGTGTGACCTTGAGCCTTCGTATGAGGCCCATTGTGAGCGACCACGTTTCAGTTCCGTAAGTCATCAATGGCAACACACTCTGGTCAAAAATGTTAGTCTTGAGACACTGTGGTATATTAGAGCACAAGAAGAATTATAAAATAATCATTTGAAAATTATACTCAGTCAAATCATTTATTTTAAATAGGCATATTTAAGACACTTTTAAACGTCGAAAATAGAGTTAATTCCAGTCACCACTTACGGTAGTTTTTGAATGGACAAGAATGAGAAAGAAACTCGAACGTCTGTAGATAATGCACATAAAAATAAAATTACTATACCCGCATAGATCTCGATCCTGTATAAAAGTCGGGATCAAAAGTATCCTATGCTCTAATTCAGATTAGGGTCTACGTATGTTCCAAATCTCATCCAAATGCATTCAGCAGTATTAGCGTGAAAGCGTACAAACAAACAAACAAAGTTACTTTCGTATTTATATTGTAATATTAATTTAGGATATTTAAACTCATATCTGTTTTACAAAGAGAATGTAGAAAAATATATCTTCAACACAACTGAAATTAAACAGAATCAGATAAGTATCTAAAAATCCCAACAGAGAATGAATATGGACGTCGCGTTTGTTGCGGTACCGACCGGCCGGGGCAGCGGCAGCTGCGGGCCGCTATGTTTTTTATACAACGTTCACAGTTTTTTTGTAGTGTATTGAGTGTCAGCATAAAGCATTGCACATGTGCGAAGCCGGGGCGGATCGCCAGTAGTCAAATAAACCTCAAACTATAATAACAGCAAACCTGTATCACAGGGACTGCAACAATGTAGCGAACCTTTAATTGAACTGATAAAGAACAATTTGACACATCCAAGTGGGAATTAATTCAGTTACTGTATCGTTAAACCGGTTCGACCGAAATCGGCTTTACGTTGTTTTATTTTGTAAAACATTGTACTGGTTTTAGTTACCAGGATGAGAATAAACACCATGCTGCACTTTGGCGTTCTCGAAAATCGTGGTTCAATGCTCAATTGCTTATTCGATACGCTTCCGTACCGAATCGAATCATCATCTCAGCGGTAATCCCAGTCGCATTCGAAACTTTTTCAACGTTTTCAGTTTTGGAGTCTGGGATCCGCTTTACCAGTCTAACTGCTGATTTTGGCTAAACTTAGATATTTTCCGTGAAGGGACTGCCCTCTGACCTCCACAACCCGAAAACGATATCGTAGCGTTGCAGTTAGATCAATTGTTAAACTTTTAAGGGCTCCAACAACCCGTAACGACTGCCATGAGATGTTAGTATGGCAACCGGGACCGACGGCTTAACGTGCTTTCCGAGACACGACCAGACCTGTGCGAATATTCATATTCATGTATAAAAATATTTGCACTGCGCGGGGATCGAACCCGTGCCTCCTTGCTCAGCGGTCGCGTTCGCTACCGCTACGGCACGGTGGCTGTCGTTCCGTACCGAATCGACTATTAATAAATATTATCTCCTAATTGTCGTGGTGGCCTAGTGGTTAAAACACCAGCCTCTCAAGTATGAGTGCGCGGGTTCGATTCCAGGTCAGGCAAGTACCAATGTAACTTTTCTAAAGTTATATGTTCTTTCTAAGTATATCTTGGACACCAATGACTGAAGGTGAAGGAAAACATCTTGAGGAAACCTGGACTTTAAGTCTGAAATCGCCAACCCGCAGTGAGCAAGCGTGGTGATTACGCTCAATCCTTCTCTGTATGAGAGGAGACCTGTGCCCAGCAGTGGGACGATAAAAGGTTGATGATGATGATGATGATCTCCTAATTTCTTCTTTTTAGGGTTCCGTAGTTAACTAGTATCTCTTATAGTTTTGGCAAGTCTGTTTACCTGTCAGGCCGCGGATAATCTCAGTAACCGTTAGCACTAGAAAGCTGGAATTTTATACCTACCTACTAAAATGTTTATCAATCACACTGACAAAGTGTAAATAGTTATTTGTTATACAAGAGTGCAAAGTTGCTTTTTAACCGCGTGTTCAATTTTGATGACCGAGCAAGCGAAGGATTCTAAAATTGAATCACGAGCGCAGCGAGTGATTCAAAATTAGAATCCTGAGCGTTAGCGAGGGAATCAAAAGGACACGAGGTGAAAAATCTTTGCACTCGAGTGCAACACGTAACTTTTCATTCCACCTCAGCGAGGAAATGACTAAATGCAATAAAAAAATGTTTACAATCACAAGATAGGTACACTTTTATTTCAGTTTAGGTATTAATTACTACATTATGACAGGTAAGTATTACAGAATAATCTTTAAATTATAATAAAATAATACTAAAGTATAATTAAGAAAATTTTAAAGTAACGTTGCAACAGTTATTTAAACTGAGTGTAATATTTTTGTTTGGTACTGTAATATTGGTGTTAGTCACTTGTGTACTGTTTTTCGGTAAACTGTCTGTCATACTTAATAGTTGTACCGATTCATCGGATTCCCTTGGCGTGAATGTTGGAGAGAGAGGGAGATGGTTAGGTGTTTCATAACGGCTTATTTTTGATGTAGAAGGGCCAGTCGAAGTTTCCGATTGAGGCTCTTTCAGTGTAATGGCTCCTACGATGCCTTCACATATTTTAGACTTATTTTGGATGGAATCCTCTATGTATCCCTCTACAACTGCATTGGTCTTCCAGCCTCCGTGGCGCTTAAGGGACAGGAGATCAGCTCCGGAATCAGCCAAAAGTGTGGCTGAAGTTCGTCGGAAACAATGACCCGTGTACAACAGGGGTTCTGGAAGTTCAAGAAATGTTGCTATTTCTCGTGGGATACTGCCAATTTTATTAGTACCCATAGGCTGTCTAACACACTTTCCATTGCGATACTGTAGAAAAAAACGATTGATTGGAGTGTTAGGCGGCCGTAAGGCTTGATATTTCTCAACAATCGTTACGTATTCCTTGCGAATGACAAAGTTGCGGTCTCTTTTTGTCTTTGTATTAGGTAAATTAATTAATAGTATGTCATGTGAATGTTTCTCAATGTTTTTGACATTAAGTTGTGTTAGTTCATTAGTTCGACATGCTCCGTTTATTCCAATAATAAGAACAACCTGCAATGTAAAGAGTATTGTAGTAGATAAATGAATAAAATTTATATGAACGCATAATTATGCCTATCAACATTTACTAAGTATACTATTTAATTGAGATTAATATAGGTATGTACTTAAGTAGATACTGAATGTGCAACTGACTTACTTTTGCCGCCAAATATACGGAATCGGGTGCTTCGTTAAGAAACTTTTCAATATCAGATACTGTGAAAACCTTCGATTTTTTTGGATGATGACCAGATGAGGCTCTTTTTAAAAATGCTACTAATTTAGGATAGGTATCGATATGTATGTCTTTTTTCATCTTTATTGTTGCTTTTAGCATCGAATACGTACTCCATAGAGTGCTTGCTTTCTTGTTCTCGGATAATTCTATAAAATATGTCAGCAAAACGTTTTCTGAGAAAGTTTTGGCTCCTTTTGCTAGTCGCCACGTGTTGAACATATCGTACTGTTTTAAATACTTCTCGCGTGACTGTTGAGGTAGAAAGCTCATTTGCGCATTATTAACAGTTTCAGTCAATTCTGTTGGCGTCAAACAAACTTCCTCGTCGCTAGAATCACTCATTTTAGTTTTTCAGTTGTTTTCAAGTTTCTTTTTTTTTAATATAAGGTTTAACAATGACGTGAAAAATGCCGCGTAAAGAACCGCGTACAAAGAAAATTGAAAAAAAAACACCAAGAAGGTTCCGAGTCTGAGTTTTTAACAAATTAAAAAAAAGTTGTATGATATATTCGGCACCATAGAGGTAACAGTAAATAGGTTTAATGTTTTTTTTAATTTACAAACTTAGTGCACACGATGTTCTAAATTCAATTTACTTTATCCTCTAGAGAATAAAAACGGCTTTTCCAGTCAGATATTGAAGATTAAAAATACTCTTTCCGAGATGGTGGGATGAAAAATATTTTTTTGTTAGGTTACGGGGGGTACCCCCGTAACGTATGAGACATTTTTGTAGATAGTTAAAAATGTTGCCAAAGGTTTCGCAAAAATGTTTTTTTGAAACTGTTTACTTTTGATTTGATTTGCTAGAAATATTTTTTTTTTTTATAAATTAAAAACTAGCGCTTGACCGCAATCCCGCCTGATGGTAAGCAGTGACGCAATCGTTGATGGTAAAGCGCACTAGTTTATTAAGAGCCTATTCACTCTAGCCTTGAAGACACTCAAACTGTAGTCCGACGGAAACACCGCCGCTGGCAAATTGTTCCAGTCCCGCGATGTACGCGGTATAAAGGAGGAGGCGAAACGCTTCGTCCGGATCGTAGTGGTGTTAACAACGTAAGGGTGGAAACTAGCCGTACGATGGGTTGTCCGATGGTGGAACGGAGACGGGGGAATTAAATCATGCAATTCCCTCGCGCACTCCCCAAAATGCATCCTATAGAACACCGAAAGGCTGGCTACTCTACGCCTGTGCTCTAGGCTTTGGAGACCATCTCGAGTTAAATCAGGGTCACCAATCAGCCTCTTCGCGCGCCTCTCCACCGAATCCAGAGCAACATTGCGAGACTTTCTAGCAAAATTATTAATTAGTTAAAAAAAATCTCAAACGTAGAATTTTACAAAGACTTTCTAGCAAAATTATTTTGAACATGATAGGTTGAATAGTTTCTGAAAAATTTAAAAAAATATTTTTGAAAACTTTGTAACTGAACATTATGTGCATTTTTTTTTAATCTTAGTTTACATATTTTAGTATTCTGAACGTATCTTCTTTCAAATAAAAAAAAATAATATTAATAGTTTACGCTGTTAAGATGATTGTCATTTTTGTAGCCCATTTTTTACATCTTATTTAACTTTGACTAGCTTCACCTTACTGACTGACCGACCTTCTGACAATTCAAAAGTGCCTGCAACTGGTTTGTTTGAAATAAATGCTTTGATTTGATTTGATTTTTCATGTGGGAATACTTGTACGCGTGGTGACGGAAATTACAGAACCTTACATTGAGCATGTCCCGATACGCCCTTGGCCGTTTTTTTTTCTCTGAATCAAGTTCCCGAACATATTTTATTTCTTTATATACCTGACAACCACCAGGATGATCGGGGTCTTTATAATTGCTGGAATCTCGGGCAAGCACTCAGCTGACACAGCTTCAAGCCACAAGTGCACAGCATTTAACATGATGTAATAAAACGGTAATTCCACTTGCATATCTTTTTTTAGGCTCCAACAACTGGTTTGATGGAGTCCAGTGCCGCATGCCGCGTCATTCAGTGCGGTCTTATTTTTTATTTTAAATAAAATTTATGTGATTAAGGTTTTATACAACGTTATTTCTTCTTTATAAGAAACCTGAATAATGTATTCAGAATAAACAACTGAATCGATTCCAATAATATTTACGCCATATTATATTTTATGCCAAATATATTTTTAAATTTAGCAAATCGCTCGGTTTGCACAACACAGTTCACGACAGATCATAAAGATCACTAGGAGCGTGCGCACAGCGGGACGGGGTCTCCGCCTCGTTGTGTTGTGCAATACTAGTAAAATTAAAACGAAAATATTATCACTACTTAATTACAATACAAACAAATAGTTATCAAGAAACGCAAAACGACGCTATGCCGCTACAGAAGCGGGCGGGCGAGCATTGCGTTGACCATATTTTTGTTGGAACAACCAAATAACGCAACAAGCCTGACTTTATACAATACTATGTATAGTGATTTGTGTATATATAGTGAGTGAGTCAATTACTCCTGTATTGTGAGTATGTTTACAAACATTTAGACTCACAAACATAAACAGCCAGACACGGAACAACTCAAAAGTCACTAGATAAATATTTGTTCCCTGCGGGAATCGAAACCGCGACGCTTAGCATAGCAGCCGATCACTCAGTCACTACACCAACCTACTCCTAACAAACCGTCAATGATGAATACTGCGTATCTCCTAAGACGTTTCAAAACAATTGTCGGCTCCACCTTGTACAATTATAATTACGCTAATTCCCCAAATATACCTTCCTTGTCGATCTTGTGTTCCCATTAGACCTCATAAACATCAGTTCCCTATCAGCTTTCCCCGTTGGTGCCATATTATCTGACCTCAGAAAGGCAATAACTGGAAGATATGCCAGAATTCATGGGTAATAATGACAATTTATTATGTAGTATATTAGTACTTTAGTAATATATGGGTAGGTTTGACCCCGGTATGATTACCTGTTTTGTACAGCACCGCTATCTGCTAAACAATAAAATTTAAATACGACACTAACTACTGTAAAGTCTCCTTCACATTGAAATTAGATGTTTCTTTTTGGGTCATCACTATGTACGCTATATAGATAAAAAGGAAAAAAAAAAATATTTTCATAAAAATACTACTAAATTAATTTGAATAAAAATACAAGTATATCTAATTAATTATTTGAAATGTTTTTTAGTAAGATAAGCCTTTATTAAGGTAGCCATGACAGTGGTTATGACGTTTGATTGGCGACTTTGACAGTTCTATTTTCCCGTTGTGTTCGTGTCGAGTGTTGATTTGAGTTGATTGTGTTTATTTAATGCGCCGTATGTTCGGAATTCATGTTTTGTTTTTTTTTTTTTCGCAGTCATTTGGTAGACAATATAGATACGATAGCCTTAGATACATGACACGTCAATCAAATGTCACTGTCAAAATCATATTTCGCTTATTACTGACCACCATATTTATTAGTAGTTGTGTTGCACTCCTTGGCCGAGTTAAATTGAATCTGTATAAAAACTAAGCCAAACTATAGGAAATTAACATTAAAAACAGTTAACTATAGCGTAACTATACCTAGCATTAAGCGTACAATGTGCTGGCCCAGGCTCCATACATATCTGAAACATCTCCTTTGTTTTTGCTAATTTAATGTTAAGTAGAACCCTCATTTAGCAAATATCTCTTACACTCGCCCCGCCCTATGTTCATTGGGTACATACGCATACCGGTCAATTAAAAAAAATCCTAAACTCGGTAAAATGCAGTTTGTATTTGAAAATAAATAAAGTGCCAATTATATCTCCAATTACCACACATTAGTGGGAAAAGGTATTTCGATTATCAAAAAAATTAGAACTGTTAACAGAGAAATATTTGAATTAATTGAATTAATGCTAACTGAAATAAGTCAATTAAATTGGAATTAGGATAATGAAGGTTCAGCCGCGCTATTGCGATAGAAATGGGAATATTTCGTAGTACCAATTTTAATTTAATATTTTATGTCGAGCAAAAATAATGCTCATCACATATTAGTGAAACTATCTGTTGAATTTATGATGCTTTTATTAATAAAACTTAATTCTTAATACTTCAGGTTTTGAAAAGATGTTAGTGTCACCTAAAAAAACATTTTTTTTTTTTATTATTCAAAAATGCAAGCGTAGTAAATATGGGTTTCCTTCTGTTGAATGAACCAACTACTTTAAAAATGTAGCTGGACTGATTTGACTGGATGAGGAAGGTAGGGGATAGGGGTTGTAGTGTAGATTAGGAGAGGGGTGAGGCCTATGTCTAACAGTGGACTCCAATAGACTGAGTTGGTTGGGTAAGTTCACATCGATGGTTGCCGTTGACAGCTACGTAAAAACACTGAGGGAAGCCTCCAACCAGTCCTCATCAGAGAGGCATTCCCTCGTGTAGCGCTGCAACAGAGAGACAATCGGACACCTACAGACAATGTGGACGGATGACCTGATCAAAGTTGTACGGAAGCGCTGGATGCAGGCCGCGTCCAACCATTTTTTTGGAAATCCGTGAGGAAGGCTATGTCTAGCAGTGGACTTCATGTGGCTGAGATGATGATGATGAATATATAAAAAAAAAAAAAAAGAAAAATAATTTAACATGACTTGCCGTTGTTTGACGCCAACTCTGGAATCGTAGTGAATTCAGGAGATCACGCGATCTTTATTTTTAATGGCGGTAATTAACTACATACTTGAATAAGATCACGTACAGTGAAAGATGTGATTGTAAATGATAAAGCCAATTAACAAACCCATAAACGAAAATACGCAGAAATAAACGTGGAAACGCATGAATTTCCACTAAATAACATGTAAGATATACATTGAAAAGAATTCGTTAAAATAAATCAATTGCTATGGTTACTTCTAATTGACCTTTTTTTCTTGCCTATGCTTTGGTCTCGCGCCATCTTAAATAGGCATAGACTAGTTGACGTTACGACTTAATTAGTTAGTAGTGATCTATGCGCAAACCGCTTTAGGGTTCCGCATATTAGGTTAGCCGTTCATTTACATAGATTTATGCGGAGGGACGGGTTCGATTCCCGCGCAGTGCAAATATTTTTATGCATGAATATGAATATTGGCACTGGTCTGGTCGTGCCTCGGAAAGCACGTTAAGCCGTCGGTCTCGGTTGCCATACGAACATCTAGTGGCAGTCATTACGGGTTGTTGGAGCCCTCAAAAGTCTAACTGCAATGCTTCGATGTCGCCTTCGGGTTGTGGAGGTCAGACGGCAGTCGCTTCACGGAAAATGTCGAAGTTTAGCCATATCAGCAGTTGGACTGGTAAAGCAGACTCCAGACTCCAAAGCTGAAAAGGCTTCGGATGCGACTGGGAATTACGCTGGGATGATGATGATTTATTAAGCGTTATAGGCTAAAAACATTTAACTTCACTTCCACTTAGCTCATCCCTATTAAGTTATTAATGTGTACCTATGTGTCTCTCTCGCATTTTTACAAAACAAGATAATAGGTTATTTGATTAGTGTAGTAGGATTTCTTTTTTCCGTTTTATTTAAGAGATAAGACAAGGATCAATCTTTTTTCATCAATTTGATCAAAAGATCAAAATAGCATGTATTTGCTTGTTATTAAATTCTAACTACTCCATTCCCATGTTTAAAGCTTCATAAAAAATAGTTACTAATACACCACAAGACACATAAGCGTCCAACACCAGCCATTATGTAAATAGCGACCATAAACAAGCTGTATACGGAACACACCATAAACAAACACTCACACTTGTCTACTTTTTTGTTTTAGCAAGAGATACAGACTATAAAAAGCACGTGGCTTTCGATGCATGCTAATGACGTGTGCCTTATCGCTAGAAAAAAAAAAACTCGTTAATCTATGCTCTGCATGGAAGTAACGTAGTTAATTTACTCATTAAAGGCATCATTTTTCAGAATTTTTTAACCATTGTATGTTATCTTCAAGATCTTATACCTTTTTGGGATCAGCAGAAGGAGTGGTTTCAACTTCTGATGAATCTGCAGCATCTCTAAAACGTGATTGGTTTATAAAATCGGTGGTTTGTAAATGGAGATGGGATACCTTTCGTTAATGAGCTCCTTAACACTATGTGGTCGTGTTGAATTGCACTTTTTCTATGTTGTTATTTGTGTGTGTGTGTTTTTTTTAAATAAACCATCATTATGTTAAACCTTTCGGTAGCGTGTAAGATGGCAATTTGAACGAAAAAGAACATAGAGATATCGCAACATAGTGGCCTCATCATAACTTTGCCTCAAACCTCCCTCGTAGATGGTTCACGCAGCCGTCTTTTTCGACATGAATGAAAATTCACACATGACATTGGCTAAATGCACAAACCGTGCGAAGTCAACGAAGAAAGAAATTAAAAATTTAGTATCTTAATCTGACAGGATTAAACCAAAATGATATCTTATATCATTTTTATAATGAACTAGGTTATACTTTAAGATTGAGATTTTCAAATTGACAGCAATAGTTCGTTACCTACATTTTTTTTTAATAAAACAAGCGTTTGACTGCAATCCCGCCTGATGGTAAGCAGTGATGCAATCGTTGATGGTAAAGCGCGCTAGTTTATTAATCCCATTCACATAAAAAAGACTTAGTGAATAGGAAGGAAGACGGCAGTTACCCTACCTACATAATTAGGATGCATGTCTTAAAACGTAACAAGGATTTTCGATAATAGTAGTATAATTTCATCGGACGACCCGTCGTACGGGGAGTATCCACCCTTGCGTTGTTGACACCCCTACGATCTAGACCAGTGGTTCCTAACCTTTTCAATGTCACCTCTGTGAACAAATATGGGAATTGATTCTATCCCTAGCTAATTTAAAATATGTAATTAAAAACCACACAAATTCGAACTAAAATATGTTTATTATGTAAGAAATTGCACGTTTAGGTAACTAGTAAAGTAATATATAAATTTCCGAGTTAACTAATGTGAAGGTTAAAATTGCTTCGCACTCGCAAGTTTGACAATATTTGGTTCGGTTACACTTATCGCGCATCTCATAATTATGTATTATTTTGTTTATTGCTATTTATACTATTTCATGCCATCCTGTGTTACCACCATAGAACCCCCGTTTTACCTCTGCGCGGGTAATTACCCCCAGATTAGGAACCACTGATCTAGACGAAGAGCTAAAACGCCTCGTCAAAAAAAAAAATACAATTTTGGGTTGACATATTTTCGAACATTGTTGAGCATTGGATTAACAGTATGCTTGAAAATAGTTCCAACTGATGGTAATAATGTGTTAAGCAATTAGGGTCTCTAGCGTCACCCCCGCCCCCCCGCGCCATATCTAAACGGGAACCTCCGGAAATAACGGAGACCCCGTTTCCACGGGTTCACGGTAGGAATATTTATAATTTGAATTATTTTAGCTGTAGGTAAGAATGTTGTTTTTAATTATCTGCAAGGTTTGTCATATAGTATGAGCAGACCGAATACCTACTTACAGTATGTAAATAAATTCTAGAAATAATCATTATATTAACTAATAATATGTACTATGTAAGCAATAGGACACTATTAATAACACTGTATACTTCCGTTGTGTCCTAGATTTTTACGTAAGTACTGCTTTTATTGTTAATTTATTGCAAAATAAAAATTTATAATACGCACTTTTATGCTTAAAGCACAGGTTCCACCTAGTTCAGGCAAATTATACATCAGTGCTATTTAGAATTAAGAAAATTATTATAAAATTATGACATGCACAAAGCTGAGAAATAAATAATTAATTATTATTACTTAATTATTTCTCCATTTTGGATTAAAAACTGCGTTACATGTGAATCCAAATAAATTTATTTACAATATGTAAAGAAAACCCTGTCCGACCCATAAGGATAACAAAGGTTAGGTAAGCACATGACCAAATATAATATAAAATTTTACGTAATCATCATAGTAACAATACTAATGAATTTTAAAATAATCTTTTTTTCCCGCGAATTAACTCCAGCTTCCCCGAAATTAGGTACTTTTTAAAAAAGTGACTACACCATTTTGACGGTACGCTTATGCGATTCGACCACGCGTCGCGTGCCCTGCCCCCCGTCGCCCACGGAAGGGTGTCCTACCGCACATGTATTAAGTTACCTTTTTTTGCAAAATAATAATTATTTTTATAGGGGGATTTTTTTTAAGTTTTAGGCCGGCTTTGTCGGCATTAGTAGAATTAGTTACCGATTCCTAACAATACCTTTACGGATCGGACAGGGTTTTCTTTACATATTGTATAAATATAATTAAAACACGTCATTTGTGTTATATAAAACAGATATGTCTATCTTAAATACAATCTAATTTCCAAATTCATACATCGAACTTGGCCACCTCTACTGCACTCCCCACGCGCAGCTTTTAGCGTGAATTTTAATAGCGTTTCATTATTCATTAGATGACTACGGAGGACGGGTCTGAGCAGTTGTGTTGCGATGTGTGCCGGGTACGATGCGCCAAATGTTGTTGTGTCGGGAGTTTGGTCGTGGAGAGTCTCCAGATCAATCTCCCTCTAGCGCAGCTTCGTTTGGTCGTGTTGGTCTTGGGTTTAACATTGCATCACCTCGCTCAACTGCCGTCATCCTTCCTATTCCTTAGTTTTTTAAGTGAATAGGCTTAATAAATTAGTGCGCTTTACCGACTTTCAACGATTGCATCACTGCTTACCATCAGGCGGGATTGCAGTCAAGCATTAGTTTATAATTAATAAAAAAAAAAGTATATTCTCTTAATGATTACGTACGTCGTACGTGTTAATTATTCCTAATGTATAAGCATTGCTCTTATTGTATCCAAGTATGGGAATCCAGAAAGGTATCGATACTATTAAATGTATTAAACTGATACTTCAATGAAGAGTGATGGTGACCTTTAAGAGGGGACTCTAGTGCCGAGGAATTTGGAAAATAGGTATTTGAAGAAACTATTTCTATCGCGCTGCTTCCAACCTCTTCCGGTAAAGTGCGAAAAGGACAGTTGCAGCTCAGGCTGATTTTACCTACAAAATCGTTGACCAAAAG
The DNA here is from genome assembly GCA_017933935.1 of Sesamia nonagrioides. Lineage (NCBI taxonomy): Eukaryota > Metazoa > Arthropoda > Insecta > Lepidoptera > Noctuidae > Sesamia > Sesamia nonagrioides. The sequence goes on along the minus strand of JADWQK010001910.1, from coordinate 96,314 downwards.
ACGTTTCATATCTAGCTGTTATCTTAAAAAAAAAAAAAAAAAAAAAAAAAAAAAAAAAAAAAAAAAAAAAAAAAAAAAAAAAAAAAAAAAATAGAGGGAAAGTATACCTATGCTTCTATTGTTTTCTTTTTTGACAAAATCTTATCACGTTTGTCTAATAGTCATCTGAACATCACGGTAAAATGGGTTATTTTTCGCGATTTTGAAGCATCGTATTTCTTTTATTAATTAATTTTCGGAAAAATCAAATGATAGGGGCACGTATAATTACAGCGTAAAATGTAGAAAAAAAAAAGAATTGCTCTAAAAGCATTATCCACGAAGAAAACAGCGGAATACTTTTGTATAGAGAAAGCGCCACTACAGTTCCCTCTAAACGCAACTCAAACCTAAAATCTTTTAAATCTTTCGTTTCATAAAAAAAAAAACGCACGCGGCAAACGGTGAACGTACAATAAAAACATTGTGTTTTTTGACGTTTATTTGTAAAAAACAGATGAAATTGAATGATTTTTATAACAGTTAAGTGACGTAAACCCCAATTCTACCCCCTTGCGCCAACGCTCGAGAAGGACATCCCTTGTCACGTAGCAAAATGTAGCAGCAGGCGACATCTCGTGGACTAGGGCTGAACTCGGGTCACATATTTTACATCGAGCCGAGAGATGGCGTTGCCCGAAAGGACGGTCGATAATATAATAAATAAATTTAAATAAAGAACGACCGGGTTAAATAATATAAAAGAAGGACTTAAAATAAAGATATTAAATCATGAGTCTGAAATAAAATACAAGTCGCGGAACGCACGAGTCTATGGTTCAGGAAAAGACAATTGGGAGTGGTCGGTCGGAACAGAGAGAAATTTCGAGAAGGAAGTACGACCGAAGCTTGCGTGGTGTCGCGAGGTCTTTTGTGGAAATAGCCGTTACCCAAGGTTTGGTGCAATAAGCCCCATGGGGCGGTGCACATGAAGTCTGGCGCATCTCTCTGTGAGTATTCATTCCTGTACCCGGAATATTTTCTCCACGTGTCTCCGTGATTCTGTAGTACTAAATTAGGTTAAATGTTGTTCTAGATTTGGCTTTATTGGCGGGCCTAGGGTGGGAACCCGTTTTGGGAGGCGTCGCGTTAATTTATCTTTGGTGGCCTTGATTCCCATTGGATCAGGCTTGTTGGAGTGGATGTGGCTGAACCCTGATGGTACGGCACATCGAGTTCTCTTTCGACGACGACTAGACAGGTATAAGCTGTCATGATTATTTTGCCCATCGTGTTCCCGAGATACCTATTCCCGCAGGCCGCGTTCAACCGTGCATTAATCTGACACCCGTCAGTTAGTGAAGCCAAGGGTCTTTGTACCGTAATCCAGAGGCGTTAGGCAGGAGAGCTATCGTAATTTAGAAGAGTAATCCAGTAACGTAATCTAGGAGTAATCTAGAAGTGTTAGTTAGAAGCGTGGACTCCCTGTCCTTGTTTCTGTGTTTTGATGTATCTAGTGATTGAGAGTGGGTTTCCGACAGGTTGCATTTAAGTAGGCTATTGGCTTGATATTGTGTGCATAACCTGAGATACTTTGGTAACGACTGAGCCGTGATCACAACGGTTCACCTCACGAATCCTCATCAAGCGACCCTGAGCTCGCTGAATTGTCTCATGTGGATTCCCTGCCCCACTCCGACCCGAGACGGAGTGAGTCAGGAAATCGGCTAGGTAAGTTAGGAGTTTGTTTTGTCATATATTTATGACACAGGGTAATTATAAAAATAAATTTATAATTGTAACCATTTATTGTTTTATTTAATGCTCCTAGCTGCCAAGTATTTATTTACATAATTAAATTTACTGTGACTGCCGGGTAAGGGTGGAGAAGACATCTCCTTCCTTTTTTTTTTAAAGCGTTACACCCTAGAGAGACTGCTAAAGAGCCATGTATGTATTAGGACCTAGTACCGGCTGACCATAATCGGAGGCACTGATTTCTAATTAAGTGTTAATATGGCCGTTAAGTAAATTATTTAGATTCTTAGTATAATTGAGATGTTAGAATGTAAAGTTGTAGATTTGAATTAGTGTGCATTTTAATTATAGCGACTTAATCAAACAGCTTATTTACATACCTGATTGTATCTGCAAATGTTAAAATACAGTCTGAAAAAATAATTATATATAATTATATAATTATTATAATTATATATAATTATTTTTAATTATATAATTATTATAATTATATATAATTATATATAGGTAATTATTTTTACATTGCATTGCATTTTGATAGTTTTTTGACAGCTTTCACAGAAAAGTATTACATTCGAGAATTTCGTTTTATTACAAATTCTCCAAGAATGACAGTTGTGGATTGAAATACAGAAAGTTGGTAGGTTAGTCGGAGTTGATCTTTAAATGTCCGTCGGACTACAATTTAAGTGTCTTCAAGGCTAGAGTGAATAAGCTCATAATAAACTAGCGCGCTTTACCATCAACAATTGTATCACTGCTTACCATCAGGAGGGATTGCTGCCGAGCACTAGTTTATAATTTATAAGAAAACATTATGAGAACGTTTGAATGGCTGATTCTTATTCTTTCACGCAAAAAAAATTGAACGGTTTTGCATCATAAATATAAGCAGATGTAACACAGGATATTTGCTTTTATCCCGATATTTCCACGGGATCGGTACTTACGCAGGTAAAACCACGGGGCGCAGCTAGTATCTTTACTATTAAATAAAGCTGAAGAGTTTGTTTGTTTGAACGCGCTAATATCAGGAAATACTGGTCCGATTTAAAGAATTATTTTTGCGTTCGATAGCCCCTTAATTCAGGAAGGCTTTAGGCTATACAGAGTGGTGCTGACAATACGACAATAAATTAAACATCGTGTACCTCAACACATTCTCAGTCTACCTATAAAAATTATATAAATATGTCCATTAGTTTAGTCACAGGAAATTATTTTTAATTTTTCACATTTTCTACATGATGTACATGTTGATAAGGAAGCGCTTACAGGTTGATGACCGCCGCATCCAGCGGTACTAAACTTTAAAAATAATGGCGCGAAAAAGCAAGTCGATACAAGAACGCGCCGTCGCCCGCTGATCGGAGGTTATATAATAATAATAATAAAGCTTTATTTGAAATTTCTTACAATAAGGTTAGGTGTTACATAAGAGCTAATATATTAGGTACTATGATTAGTATGTGACTTTATTGTATGAACCCCCTTCGGGTGAAAACCTCCTCCAAGGTATTCCATCTCTCTTTATCTAGAGCAGTATTCAGCCAACTTTGACCAGCTATCGCTACTATGTCGTCGACCCATCTGGTGATCGGAGGTTATTGAACCCATATTTTAAAAGATGTTCTATTCCGTTAGCAATTTTATACGATTTAGTTTGTTTGAAATTTTCATTTTTTTACTTTTAATGTTAGGTTTTTTTTTCTATGGTTCAGGATTATTCCTATGAACCAGCATGGTCTGTGTTTTTATTTATTGTCGTAGTGTCAGCACCACTCTGTATAACACCACGCTACGACCAAAAGGAGCGGAGCATATCGGAACTTACACGGTTCACCGCGTGGCGCAGCTAGTATAATATAACCACTGAGGCCTTTAGGTATAACAGCAAAAATTTTAAAATGTTCTTCACTTTTTGGAACATTTACAATTTTTACACATTTTATTAGTTAATCAAGAAATAGGTATACCTTTAAACAGTTACGTAGCGTTAGTACGACAGCAGGTGAAGCTACCCGAAAATGCCAAATATTCCCAATCACACTTGAGCCTTAGTGTTTTAGAGATAAGGTTGAAAATTTAATACAAAAACCTGACAGATTGTAGTAGTTTGATGTGCTGTCGTCTGTACCTATGCCGATAACCATTACTTCCAAAAAAACACATCATAAAAGCATCTAAAAATGGGAAGCTCGTTAATTTTATTTCTTTATTACTAAAAGTACATAAAAATGCACTTAAAGTCCATAAAAATCAAAAAGCAGTAAAGTGGTTGATTTACGATTGGTGTAAAAATCGCAAGTCATGACCAACTGTTCTCCCAACCGTACTAGAGTAAAAATTAGGATGCCAATGAAGTTGCGAAAAGGCGAGGCAGAACTATTCTGTCCTATTCTATATTCTACAAAAACGTGTGGGTGTGTAGGGTGAGTGTGTATGTGTAGCTGTGTGTGTAGTTTATGCGCGCGCGTGTGGGGGTGTGTGTGCGTGTGTGTGTGTGAGTGTGTGGGGGGGGGGGGGGGGGGGTGTTTGTGTGTGTGTGTGTGTGTGTGCGCGTGCGTCCAGCATGTTATCTCACACTGATCAGAAGGTTTTCTGTTTCTTCATATGTTAGGTATCTTAACCAGTTCCCTATTCTTTTTTTACAGTCGTAAATTTTTAGACATACAATTTCGCAGTCGTGGGACACTAGCCCATTAAACTGTGTAAACACTATCCACCCAGTCAGGGGTTGATTTCTCTCCGTGTGCAGTTTCTGGCCTGCCATCGGAGGCGTCTCCAGGTGGCGGATAGGGGAACGGCCCCCAGATATGGGGATAACCGGTTCACCGGCGCGGACCAAAGCCAGACGCGGGGACCGCTTCTGCGGTCACACGTGCGGCGGGTTAGCCACCACTCCAGGTGGCTGACGTGACCCGAACTCCGGGTCACCTTCGGACAACCCGGGCTCCTCGTTGAGAGGAGCTGGGGGCATCGTTTGCATTCAGGCGCCACTGTGGGCTCGCCTTTTAGGTGGGAATCGCCGGCGGGGATTGGTAGCTCAGGCTCTGCCGGTTTCCCATGACCCCGCCATTATGGCGACGTCGTTGTGCCGCTGTGGTTTTTAGTGGGTATACTCTGAGGCTATTCCCCGGGGAGTCATATACATACCCCTCGGGGATGCGTAATTGTCGTTTTCCACAGAGGCAAAAAAAAAAATTTTTTCATCTTTCGTCGGAAACTCGTTAAAAAGTTACTTTCTAAACTATAATTAAAAAAAACAAACATTTTTTTCTATATTTTTAAAGATAAAACTTTATTAACATAGTTGCAAAGCGACACTAAAATTTTACATTCGTCTTGTTATCTTCAAACTAAATTTTTTAAAGGTTTCACTTATACCACGTGTGAATGGAGCACGTGCTTTTTTGTAATTAATTAGAAAAAAAAAACCATAAAGTACGCTTCAATGACAATACGTATTACGTAGAGTCGTAGACCATAGAGTGATGGAAGTGAAAAATTAAGATGTATTTTTCGGATTCATCTAAAACCAAAAGAATCATTTCAAAAGCTTCTTTATCAACTATGTATAACAAATATTTCGTGTAAGAATAGATAAATCCTACATCTATACTAATATTAAGCCGAAGAGTTTGTTAGTTTGTTTGAACGCGCTAATCTCACATACTACTGCTCCGATTTGAAAAAATATTTTTGCGTTGAATGGCCCATTAATCCAGGAAAGCTTTAGGCTATATAACATCATGCTGCGACTAATAGGAGCGGAGCATATAAAAAAAAACAAATATTAATTATCCTTATCCAAATAAAAAAGTGTGTGTGTCAGCTCCGACGCACGACTGGAGTTTACTCCTTAGGTACGAGTATCTAACTAAACGCAAAAAGAGTTTAATAAATTAAAAATTAATAATTATTATTTATATTAATAAAATAAGAATATTAAAATAAATAATAATAATAATAATTTATTATTTTTTTTTATTTACATTTTTTTAAATAATAATTTTCCTTTTTTAATTATTACTTTTTATTACTTTTTTTTAATTTATTTAATTAATAATTAATTTAAAAATAATAATTTTAAACCAATAACTAATTTTTAATTTTAATTAATTTTAATATTTTTTTTTTAAATTAATTAACATTTTATTTTATTTTTATTTATTTTTATTTTTTAATTAATCATAATGTATTATTTTTTTTTTATATATTTAGTTTTTTAAATAATAATTTTTATTTTATAATTATTATTTTATTATTATTTTTTTTAATTTATCATTCAATTATTTTCATTAAATCTTTTAATCAAGCCCAATAACATATAGTATATAGGTATAGTCGCCTATACAGCATACCCTATGTACCTACGTCTTAATACACTCACAACCAGATTAGAAAGTTGCGCACCAAAGATGCGCACTAAAATAGTAACGCTTAAAATTCGTTACTCGTTAGTAGGTTTTACCCCTCGGATTTTTCTCATACCGGGCGCCTTATACAACGTGTAACATAAAGGGTATATACATAACAAAGGCACGGCATCTTTACATGATATCAAACGATATTGGAAGGGTATTTCAATCCTATCTCTTTATGTTAGGAAGTTATGAGGTAAAACACCGCCTGTGTTAAGCTACTATCATACTAGTCGCACAGAGATATTGAAGACATTTATCGGATTTTGGCAAGTAACGTGACGGGTAACGAGTAGTTATTAACATATGTAGTGTGCTGCCACGTTTATTTTGATTTTATTTTAAGAAACACACGAAACCGAAAATTTGGTACCAATTTTTTGAGTATTTTATTTTGAGTTGAAACCCTTCCGATATCGTTTGATATCATCTAAAGATGCCATACCCTTGGTATGTATATACCCTTTTTGTTACACGTTGTATATGAAAATCGATTCTTAAGGAGTAAACTCCAATTAATATTACTTATATAATTTTGAACAACTTTCTAAGTATATCTTGGACACCAATGACTGATTAAAAGATGAAGGAAAACATCTTGAGGAAACCTGGACTTTAAGTCTGAAATCGCCAACTCGCATTGAGCAAGCGTGGTGATTACACTCAATCCTCCTCTGTGTGAGAGGAGACCTGTGCACAGCAGTAGGACGATAAAAAGGTTGATGATGATGATTTCGTGTAAAAATAGATACAACCTATATATAGATAAACGTCCAATGACCTTGCTTCAATAAGATCCAATGAAAGATACCTGAGCGCAGTGAGGCCCGTAACACGTGTAGCCGAACACAATGTCGGTAGCACGTGTAACAATTCGGCCAAGCAATGACTCCAAAACCCGTTGCTGTAATATCGGCCGTCTCGATACCCGTCTGATCTAATCGAATTGGCAAAAAAGCCATCGGGGCCACTGACACGTGTATTTAGTGCTCTACTTAGTTATATTTGCTCTTAAATACAGAAGCAAAAAGTATAATATAGTGCGTCCTCGTAATCCATACTAATATTATAAATGCGAAAGTAACTCTGTCTGTCTGTCTGTTACGCTTTCCCGCTTAAACCTCTCAACCGATTTTAATGAAATTTGGCACAGATAATCTTTAGATCCTGAGAAAGAACATAGGCTACCTTTTATCCCGGCAAAATTTATGTTCCCGGGGAAAATCTAAAAAGCGCGATATAACCGAACTCCACGTGGGCAAAGCCGCGGGCGGAAAGCTAATCTATTATATAAAACTAGCAGCCGCCCGCGACTTCGTTCGCATGGAGTGAGTTTTTGAACATTTTTTTTAACCCTAAAAGCGGCAATTTCTATAGACACATTATTATTACACTTCTATCTCTTAATATGCAGCATACATTTTAAATTTTTGATATGCTCTACTCCTATTGGTTGTAGCGTGATGTTATAGCCTAAAGCCTTCCTAGATTAATGGGCTATCCAACGCAAAAAGAATTTTTCAAATGGGACCAGTATTTCCTGAGAATAGCGCGTTCATACAAACAAACCAAGTCTTCAGCTTTATATATTAGTATAGATATAAATACTTCATATTCTTCTAAATTCTTAGAAATGTAGGGTTGGGGTAGCATATAAATACTAAAAAATTTAATAAGTATAGTAGTAAGATTTGGATTTAAATTAACTACTTGGTTCTACTCTTTTTGATAGCCTCCGTGGCGTAGCGGTAGTGAATGCGGCCGCTGCGCAAGGAGGCGCGGGTTCGATCCCCGCGCATTGCAAATATTTGTATGCATGAATATGAATATTTGCACTGGTCTGGTCGTGCCTCGGAAACCACGTTAAGCCGTTGGTCCCGGTTGCCACACGAACATGTAGTGGCAGTCGTTACGGGTTGTTGGAGTCCTCAAAAGTCCAACAATTGGTCTAGCTGCAATGCTTCGTATTGCCTTCGGGTTGTGGAGGTCAGACGGCAGTCGCTTCACGGAAAATGTCGAAGTTTCCGACTCCAGAGCTGGAAAAAGGCTTCGGATGCGACTGGGATTAACGTTGAGATGATGATGATGACTTGGTTCTATTCTTTTAGTGAACTATCTGAAAATAGACAACCCTATTGCATTTGCAATTTTTGGTGCAAGAAAAATGAATCATATCTTTTTTACCCATAAAGAAAAGAATTAATTTTGAATGTAATCATTCCTTTAGCTGTTAATTTGAGATCAGCGGTGATAACGGCTACGACTTACAGTTACAAGTTATAGGTTCGAACCCATCAGGCGCTTTCATCATCATCATCATTCCAGCCGAAAGACGTCCGTTGCTAGACATAGGCCTCCCCCAAGGTTCTCCAGAACGACCCGTCCTGCGCCTCCCGCATCCATCGGTTTCCCGCGACCTTTACCAGGTCGTCGGTCCACCTTGTCAGGGGCCTGCACACGCTGCGTCTTCCGGTGCGTGGTCGCCACTCGAGAACCCATCGGCCCCATCGGGCATCGGTCCTACGGGCAATGTGCCCAGCCCACTGCCACTTTAGTGTTGCAATTCATCAGGCGCTTTACTTTGTGTAAATTATTTCATCACCACTGCTCTCAAAACGGTGAAGGAAAACGTGGCGAGGAAACCTGCATGTCCTAGAGGAAAAAATTTGAAAACACGTGACATCTATCAACCCGCATTGAGCACGCGTGTTAGATTACGGCCCATTACCTCACACCGAAAGGAGGCCTGTGTCCCAGGAATGTATTATGGGCTGATTATCATCATATCATCTCAGCGTCAATCCAGTCGCATCCGTAGCTTTTTCAGCTTTGGAGTCTGGGGTCCGCTTTACCAGTCTAACTGGCTAAACTTCGATATTTTCCGTAAAGCGACTGCCATCTGACCTCCACAACCCGAAGGCGACATCGAAGCATTTCAGTTAAACCAATTGTTGGACTTTTGAGAGCTCCAACAACCCGTAACGACTGCCACTAGATGTTCGTATGGCAACCGGGACCAACGGCTTAACGTGCTTATGAGGCACGACCAGACCAGTGCAAATATTCATATTCATGCATACAAATATTTGCACTGCGCGGGGATCGAAACCGCGCCTATTTGCGCAGCGGCCGCGTTCGCTACCGCTATGCCACCGAGGCTATCCTGATTATGATATTATACTTAATAAAATTCTTAAAAGGTTTGGGTACTTTAGAGCATTATATTTGTATAATATTTATCAATTAGTTAGAGAATTATGTGAGGTGTTTAATCAACCATTGGCTTTTCCCATCAGATCATTAATAACACTCGTAAGTTGCAACTTTTAATAACATGCAAGAAACATTAATAAAGGAGTGTAAATTGATTACGCATATTTATTGATTACTTTATGCGTATCGTTATATATGCTACCATAACAGTCTATGAACACAGCAATTAGCAATAAAATGTTTAATTGATAATGACACACGTTCACAACCGTATCTGATTAGTAGGGTTGTGATAAATAGCCCGTAATACAATATTCCATCCAAAGGTTGTCTGTAAAAGATCGCTCTTAACAATAAGACCGCCCATTGTGTCACCCTTTGTAAAAGCTTTATATTTATGTTCTGTAATTTATATGGTGTATGTAATATAGAGTATTCTATTATATTCTACTAGCTGTAAGTTGCCTGCGACTCCGTCCGCGTGAACTTTAGTTTACAGCCGGTTGGCTCCCGTAAATTCTATAGAACTCAGTTGATATAAAATTAGCGCCTGTTAAAATAATGGGAGCAATATATACGTCTGCGTTAGCTCCCGTTTTCGCTACATTTTTTGTAACTACTCTTTCCCTATTGCTCGTAGCGGGATGATATATAGTCTATGTCCCTTCTCAGGCTGTAAACTATCTGTGTACCAAATTTCGTTACAATCGGTTCAGTACTTTTGGCATGAAAGCCGGACAGACAGACAGAGATACTTTCGCATTTATAATATTAGTATGGAAGTATGGATAATATGTTCTCACTACTGAGACAGGCTTCCTCTACGTTAATGAGAGTGAGCTGTAAACTACATGGGCTCAGACCAGCTTGATAGTAATCCGTCAGTTCCCACACGATGTTTTTTACCGTTTTGAGAGCAGTGGTGATGAAATAATTTACACAAAGTAAAGCGCCTGATGGGGTTTGAACCTACGACCTACAACTAGTAGTCGCGCCGATACCACTAGGCCACCGCTACTCATACATGATTGGTCCACATTAACCCAAGATAGAGAAGTGGAAGAGTTTTAAAAGAGTGTCCATGGAGTTTCTTGCACGTTCTTCTCCATAGAGATCTACGCTTTGGAACGTGCAATTTAGCTTCACTTTTCTTGGACTGACCGACATCCATACTAATATTATAAATGCGAAAGTAACTCTGTCTGTCTGTCTGTCTGTTACGCTTTCCCGCCTAAACCTCTCAACCGATTTTGATGAAATTTGGCAAAGACAATCTTTAGACCCTGAGAAAGAACATAGGCTACCTTTTAACCCGGAAAAATGTGATATTCCCGTGGGAAATCTAAAAAGCGCGATATAACCGAACTCCACGCGGGCGAAGCCACGGGCGGAAAGCTAGTTGACTATATATGACAAAAGCACCAACGGATGGTTAATTTGAAATAAACAATTTTGATTTTCGGAAAGTAGAAGGGAACAGCCACAATAGACTAAAAATAAATAAATAATTGAAATGTACAAGTGTGGCAACCCTGATGTCGATCTGATTTTGAAGGCAATTGATATAATTTTATGAAGTACCGACCAGTCCTTTTTAGATAATATTATTATAAATATATTCCTGTCTTTATTATACATAATAAAAATGTCATAAAAGATTTCTTTAACTATATATTTTACATTTCTTTATATTATTCTTTTGATATCTTTATTGAAATGAAACAGATTTCTCCATTCGATATTAATTTATTTAAAACTTTTAAACTTTTTGTGGAAAAAACTGGTTTGATTCATACATACTATTATTGGCAGGTTTCGTTATCTTTACTAATATTAATAATCGGAAAGTGAGTTTGTTTGTTTGTTCCGCTTTCACGCCGTAACTACTGAACCGATTGCTTTGAAATTATGCAATCCTAAAGTTATAAGTCCGGATTAAATAATAGGGTACTTTTATCATGGAAAAACCGAGGGAAAACAAAAATATTGTTAGCTTCATGCCAGTTCGGTGATAGATGGCGCTGTGTGTCGTTTGAAACAAGATAATATATTGCAAACGAATATGCACATGTAAACGCGATATAACCGAAATCCACGCGGGCGAAGTCGCGGGTGGAAAGACCTTTGTAAAATAAATCTATACTAATATATAAAGCTGAAGAGTTTGTTTGTATGTTTGTTTGTTTGTTTGTTTGTTTGTTCGCGCTAATCTCAGGAACTACTGGTACGATTTGAAAAATTATTTTTGTGTTGGATAGCCCATTAATCCAGGAAGGCTTGAGGAGCTGAGCATAACTAATTCCACGCGAACGTAGTCGCTGGCGGCCGCTAGTCCATACTAATATTATAAATGCGAAAGTAACTCTGTCTGTCTGTCTGTCTGTCTGTTACGCTTTCCCGCTTAAACCTCTCAACCGATTTTGATGAAATTTGGCACAGATAATCTTTAGACCATGAGAAAGAACATAGGCTACCTTTTATCCCGAAAAAATATGATATTCCCGAGGGAAATCTAAAAAGCGCGATATAACCGAACTCTACGCGGGCGAAGCCGCGGGCGGAAAGCTAGTAATAAATAATTGAGGATAGTGTTCAAACTTGTTTGACAACAACAATAAAACATCTGACAACCAGCCTTACGAGGGATACCGTATTAACCAATAACAGGATCGTGGAGGTCAGATAAACACTGGCAAACATAGGCCTCTTCTCTGAGAGGGCTATGGTAAAAAAAAAACACATCCTATCATCTCACATCCTAGATCATAATCTAGGATGTGAGATAATTTTGTGCACATGTGTTTTTTTTTTTTGTCGAACATGCTGGTGTTCTCACGATATAACACTTAAATAAATTGAGTTAATTATTATGACGTGAATAATTTTTATTTTAAATTAATAAAATATTTAATTATATAATGCATACCAAGCTAGTACAATCTGGCCAATTTCTCTAATTGATTTTCAACTTTATTACCACGTCGTTAAGATTCAAGATTGATTTGGAACATTTACCTACTTTGTGTAGCTTGACCTGCTGGAGTCTATACATTCTTTCTTACATTACTGAACGAAATAAGCTTATTTAAATAGAAACTTTATCGAAAAAAATGTATTCCATTTTTCTATTGAATCCAATCACCTGGCTGGCTTGTCTATGCGTCGAAGAAAAAAAAGAAGAATTGTCCAAGGAAAGTTATGTTCTGCCAAAGAAATATTTACATTACCTACAGAATATCCAAGTAATGCCATTTAAGCTTGCGTTAATTAATATTAAGAGGACGTGACCAGAGTATTATATTTTAAAATAGGTATGTTAAGGAGCCTACAGACTTCCCACGTTGTCGCCGAAATGTCAATTATTATAATAATATCGTCATGACCAAAAATTGGTCACATCATCTATACTAATATATAAAGCTGAAGAGTTTTTTATATGTATGTTTGTTTGTTTGCGCTAATCTCGGAAACTATTTGTCCGATTTGAAAAATTATTTTTGCGTTGGATAGCCCATTAATCCAGGAAGGCTTTAGGCTACATAACATCTTGCTGCGACCAATAGGAGCTGAGCTAACTAATTCCACGCGAACGAAGTCGCAGGCGGCCGCTAGTTCCCTATAATGATTGAAGGCTAGATGATAGTTTAGGCAATTCGCCGCCTGGTAAGGGCCAAGCTCGGGTCGATGGCACTGTGTTTTACGCGCGGCTCAAAGAGATGTCAGCTCATCGTGACGGGGTCCACGAAGACCGAAGCGACCTGGGTCTGGGTTGCGGGTTGATTAAAAAAAAAAACCGTGGCCCTGGCGTACAGGCAAGTGAAGGAACACAGGTGGGTTTTGGTCAGTAAAAGTCTGACAAGCCCTTCCGCTCCGCCCACAGCGGGAGAGGTCATTTGATGATTTCCCATCCAGAATAAAAAGGCTAGATTATAGTTTAATTAAAAGTACGTAATTGAGTTTATGAAAGTTTTACATTTAGTAAGTTAATCAAAATCAAATCCCATTTATTAACTAAGAATCAGTACTTTCAGAACGTTGACAGCCTCCGTGGCATAGCGGTAGCGGACGCGGCCGCTGCGCAAGGTGGCACGGGTGCGATCCCCGCACAGTGCAAATATTTGTATGCATGAATATGAATATTTGCACTGGTCTAGTCGTGCCTCGGAAAGAAAGTTAAGCCGTTGGTCCCGGTTGCCATACGAACATCTAGTGGCAGTCGTTACGGGTTGTTGGGGCCCTCAAAAGTCCAACAATTGGTCTAACTGCAATGCTTCGATGTCGCCTTCGGATTGTGGAGGTCAGACGGCAGTCGCTTCACGGAAAATGTCGAAGTTTAGCCATATCAGCAGTTGGACTGGTAAAGCGGACCCCAGACTCCAAAGCTGAAAAGGCTTCGGATGCGACTGGGATTAACGCTGGGATGATGATGGGGAGTACTTTCAGAACGTCAAAATTAAAGGCAGTGGGTGGGGCAAATTGCTCGTAGAACCGATGGCCGATGGGGCAGTAAGGTTCTGGAGTAACGGCCATGTACCGGAAGACGCAGTGTAGGGAGGTCCCCAACAAGGTAGACCGATGACCTGGTAATGGTCGCGAGTAGCCGATGGATGCGGACAGCACAAGATCGGTCATCGTGGAAAGCCTTCAGGCTGGCCTCTGTCCAGCAGCGGACCTCTATAGGCTGAAGAAGAAGATCGTCAAAATTACATAAGGTAGTACCTACCCCAAATAAGATAGTCCCCCAAAACTCATTCAGAAATTCCCAGTCTTATTATTGTGAAGAAGTTGCTCAAGAAACTCTCTAGCTTAGTAGTTATCTAGTAAGAGAAACTTGATTCTGTTGGTTTTTGGTTGCATAGTAATTAACATAAAGGCACGTTGGTGTTTATTCTCTTGTTCACAAACTAAACTAATTTTAAGTTAACTGCATCTTTTTCTATCTATTTCAGTAAGAAAAGGATACAAGATATCATATTTAGTCCTGTCAAATTAAGATACTCCATAGACTGTTTAGGCGAGATTAAAAATATAGTAACTAAAAATTCATCGATATTCGTCAGGCGCTGTTATTTGACAGGATTAGACGTTGTGTTCTTCTCTTACAGTAATAGAAAGAAAATGATGGACTAAATTTAAATTAAGTTTAGTTTGTGAACAAGGAAACTAGGGCCATTACCAGAGTATTTTTATTTATGACCAGCTGCTGCCAGCGACTTCGTTCGCGTGGAGTTAGTTATGCTCCGCTCCTGTTGGTCACAGCGTGATGTTATATAGCCTAAAGCCTTCCTGGATTAATGGACTATCCAATGAAAAAATATTTTTTCAAATCGGACCAGTAGTTCCTGAGATTAGCCCGAACAAACAAACAAACAAACTCTTCAGCTTATGTTACACGTTGTATATTAAGAACAGAGTATAGATATTTATTGATTGTTTTAAGATAAGTACTGATTAGTTACTGTTTAGCCATACATTTTTGACGGTTAAACGTCTCTCAACTTTTAGCAATGTATATGAATAACCCCTTTCGCTATGAACAGCGTTCAAGCTAAATAAATAAATACCCTAGTTATAACTATAAATCTATGGAGAGATTTAATACTCTTTAACTTATACAGTTAGATGTCTTATATTCAATATCTAAAATAGCATCACGGCTTTGTCGCGTGCGCTTGAAAAAAGTGACAATAAAACTGGAAAATCGAACATCCATTGTATTTTTTGTGTTCAAGTATCATACTGAGATATGAGTCTTTTGGCTTTGGATTCTGACAGGACATTCTGATTTATTTTTTTCTCTTCTGTTAGGTAATTTTTTTGAGTTATTTTTTTTTGAGTTGCTGTTTTTTTTTTCATGAACTACTTAAATTAAATTCAAGTTCTGTAAATATTTTTATTTCTATACGTAAATTAGTGTATTTCTAAAAATACGCCAAATTATGTCAAGCGCTGATTTCACGACACGTGTATCAACCGGTTCGAAACTAACTTCCGAATGATTTCTTATTGTTTTAAACGTAGGTATTCCGCGCAAGTGGGTACGGTCCTTAACTCGTGCGTTAATAACTTGGGTCTTGTCAATACTCCGTATACGGCATATCTGGACCAATTAATGTTATTTTCCATAAATCTACTTGTTTTTAGAGATCGCTGGGATGATCGGAGTAGCCCTTTTATAAACCTCTTTTGAACTAAACGGCCATTCCCACTAATGGCTGAGATAAAGTTCGCCTTTAAGTAAAGTTAAAAATTAGCCTAATTTCATGACCTAAAATTTTAATTAAATTAAATGTTGTAAAATAAAATGGCTCCTTATTTAGTGAAAAGTAATGACGATCATTATCATAAATCTTGCAACTTTTATTTGATAACATTTTTTTGTTTAAGTTTTATTTATTTCTCTAACTTAATAAATAATCCAATGGGTTCATGCCAATTTAAATCAGTTTAGAATTATAATTTAATGACTTACCGACTCCTTATACATAAATAAAGTTACAATTTTTTATAACCATTATTATATGGACAGAATTTTATTAGCTCACATTTTTAAGTTCCCAAATATATCTTGGTCATTAGTGCTTACCTAGCATACTTGGCATGCTTACTGCGCAGTGCAAGTATTTGTATGCATGAATATGAATATTTGCTCTGGTCTGGTCGTGCCTCGGAAAGTACGTAAAGCCGTTGGTCCCGGTTGCCATACGAACACCTAATGGCAGCCATTACGGGTTGTTGGAGACTAGACACGTATTTTATCTGTTTTCATATAAGCAAAAAATGAAGACGACACAGCGCGTTGAAAACTTATGTGACGTCACTGCACGCTACACTTTTAAGCGACCAGTGACATCACCAGCCACCACTCCTGATCTTTGATGCCTTTTATATTCGTAAATTTTTATTAATTTGATAAAACAAAATATACGTGTCTAGTATTTTTTGGAAATCTGACTGACGGACTAATTATTTTTTTTAGTCAAATACCCTATTGGACGGCGACTGTCTTCTGATGACGGAGATGTTTTTATGGAGACATTGCTATATCCTGGAACCATCATGATGATTTAGAAGCTGCAATAAGACAGCCGCTAATACGATAAACACTTCTGGTAAAGGCTACACTACGCCATCAAGTTATTAGGAGTTCAAATATAATACAATTATCCAATAAAATTATACTGAACCGCACAGCTTCCATTGAGCACCGCCATCGCGCCATTTTTATTTTTATCAACGTCAAACTGACAGACACAAGCGACTAGAGATGTAGCGATAGCAAAACAAACAGAAACCTTGTAATATCAATACATAATATAAAACAAAGTCGCTTTCGCTGTATGTCCGTATGTATGCTTAGATCTTTAAAACTACGCAGCGGTTTTTTTTAATAGATAGAGTGATTCTTAAGGAAGGTTTGTATGTATAATAAATGCATAATATAGTAGAGAAACACTGAGAAATCTAAAAAGCGCGATAAAACCGAACTCCACGCGGGCGAAGCCGCGGGCGGAAAGCTAGTTTATAATATAACATAAATTGTAACGAAAGTTTTAAATTACCTTTTGTTATTATAAGATGGGCGCAATAATAATGCAATATTACACTGTCGGCCGTTTTGTAGTGAAATTAAATTTTTAATGTTTCTTTATTTTCATTTTGTAATTAATTAATTGTCAACTTTCAGACGGCAAATATGCAATTATAAAGTGCGTTTGTTGTTGGTAATCCATCAGCTTGAAAGCAGCGATTAGTCTTGCTCAAGCTAAAAGGTGTTCCTTACGTAGTCATCAAGAGTTTATAATTAACAAATAATTGTTTCCGCCTAAAATGTCATAATTTTTCGCGCCCAAATAGGCTATTTGACAGTATGAAATTCTTTGTGATTATTTGCTTTAAATGCATAAAATGAGGGTTCATGTTCGGTTATGTCATTTACATGTGTTTTAATAAAAATAATAAAAAATAATATATCCAAAAACACAAAAATATGTTTGACTCGCGCCACATATTGTGAAACGATCCGGATTGGCTAATGTCACGATGACGTCATACCCGCATCAGCACTTGTTATTGTTCTGTGTTCTCAGGTGTTTTATCGATGTATTTGTACAACCCGGTACAGCACACCACTTGTAAACCATTTTATTAGATAAACAACTACAAATAACAGATAAATACAAACACCACTGCGGTACCGAAAACCGTTTATATCGTCTTGTGACGTCACTTACAAGGCGCGACACCATATTATTATTGCCGAACAAAGCGTTTCGGCTTAGTTGAATTTTGAATTTTTATTTGCATGTTTCTTACGAAATACATACTTATTTAAAATAAAATAAAAAAACTTTCGGTGAACTTCTTAATCGCAACCAAGTAATTCCAGATAGAAATTATAAATCTGTCAAATCGCCTATTGTCATCTTTCCGACAGTATCGCCTATGTTTAATTGACACAACATTAAACATGTCACAATTACGTAGTGACATCTAAATATTAACCTAACAAATGTGCACTCTTAAATTTAGAACATAAAATTTAAAAAGGTAAATAAAAAGAACGTAGGTACTCTAGCTTCATCAAAACGCTTCTATCGGGTTTTATTTTAGCTGTCATAAAACAAAAACTGACATAATAATGTACAAGGGCTTATTTGACCAATGAAACTAAACGCGATCAGAATACCTAAACGTCATTTAAGAACTGTCAGTGTCAATATTCCACGACAGTGATGACGATGACAGCTCTTGAACATTGTTTAGATGTGTTGTTGAACGCGTCCAGTACCTACTACGTGTATCTGCGCACAGCATCTCGGTGGTAGGTCATAACATCGGCTGCCGGCAGAAGTTATCACCCACCAGTCAAAGTCTTGCCGCCAAGCGATACGTCGTGTTCTCATGATTTGTCTGGTAAGACGGGTCTGAGCAGTTGTGTTGCAATATGTGCCGGGTACGATGCGCCAAATGTTGTTGTGTCAGGAGTTTGGTCGTGGAGGATCTCCAGATCAATCTCCCTCTGGCGCAGCATCGTTAGTCGTGTTGTTGCGTTTAACATTGCTTCACTTCGCACAACTGCAGTCTTCCTTCCTATTTCCTCAGTTTTTTTTTGAGTGAATAGGCTCCTAATAAACCAGCAATAAACCAGCTTTACTATCAACGATTAAATCACCGCTTATCATCAGGCGAGCTTGCGGTCAAGCATTAGTTTCAAATTTATAAAAAAACAGTGGTTTTTGCGTGAAAGAGTAACAATCAATTCAACCATACATTGTGACAACGCAGTCACCGTCATCATTGTCGTAGACATTCATTGACATTTAGGTATTCTGATCGCGTTTAGTTTCACTGGTCAAATAAGCCCTTATCCATCTTATCATATTCCATCCTTACCCAAATCCTGATGGTAAGAATTGATGCGATCATTAATGGTAAAGCGCGCTAGTTTATGACTCTATTCACTCTACCCTTGAATACACTTAAATAATAGTCCGACGGAAACACCGCCGCTGGCAAATTGTTCCAGTCCCTTGATGTAGGCAGTATAAAAGACGAGGCGAAATGCATCATTTGGATCGTTTTGGTGTCAACAACGTAAGGGTGGAAATTCGCCGTACGACGCGACGGGTCGTCCGATGATGGTACGGAGATGGGGGAACTAAATCATATAAGTTTAGTCCTGTCAAATTAGTCCACGCATGACGTAAATCGAAATATTTTATTCGCCATGTTTCTAATCGCATCTAAACTGTCTACAGAGTATCTTTTTTTTTTTTGGGATGGGAAATCATCAAATGACTTCTCCCGCTCTGGGCGGAGCGGAAGGGCGTGTCAGACTTTTACTTACTAAAACCCACGCGTGTTTCTTCACTTGCCTGTGGGACGGCCAGGGCCACGGTTTCTTGTTTAACTAGGCGCGCGTGAAACACTGCGCCGTCGACTCGGGCCTGGTCCTAACCGGGCGGCGAGCTGCCCACTGCTCACCGCCCGCAGGCCCACGATCTACAGAGTATCTTAATTTGACAAAACTAATATCATATCTTCTATACTTTTCTTAATAAATTCTTAAAGAAAGAAAAAGATTAACTGAACGTAAATTTAGTTTAGTTTGTTACCAAGGGAACCGGCGTCAATAACATACTAAAATATTATTTACACGTACCTACTTTGATATTAAATGAACAGGGTTTGTCTTTACGATGTCAAAAACTCTCTCTCGGAATACTACATAACAACTTTTTTTTTAAATAATTATAAACTGGTGCTTGGTCCGGTTCCGGTACTCGTAAAGTAAACACCGCAGTGTCAGTGCTCCGTACAAATTATTTCACTTATATGGTACAAAGCCACAATTTTTAACAATAAAGGTATACCACATCAAAAACTAAGCGCGATTCAGTGATACCTATAATAAGCATCGCACCATTTGCTAAATCTGCACAGAAGATTGGAAGAAAACATCGGCACGGGAAGATTAGAACTAAAAATTGAAGGTAGAATTATATCCATAGACTATCAAACCGTTACAGAGATCTGTCACATTAGACAACTGACACATAACTGTCAAAACTCGATAGCTTGAAGTGTCAGGTACGCATCGGTGTTGCCAAAAAAAAAAGAAAGAAAAAAGAAGACGTTCCATTACACTTTAACATGGACGAACAATTTCAACTACTATTTGATAAGATAAAGATCGAAATGCAGAACCAAACAATTGAATTAACCCAAACATTACTTCGAAAAATGGATGAAAAATTAAAACCCGTCCTAGAAGAAAACCAACTATTAAAACAAAAGGTAGGAAATCTAGAAAAGAAAGTGGAACTCCTAGAGAGAGAAAAGAAGAGTAATAATGTAATTATTCATGGTTTAGCAGAGACAGAGCAGACGACCATGGATTTAATCAAATGCATCAAGAAGTGTTTCTTGGATGAACTCGGCATAACGATAGAAAAATATGAAATCAATAAAATCTACCGCATTGGCATAAGAAGTAAAAATGAGAGACCGAGACCTACGCTCCTTTCCTTGGTAAGTGGATGGAAGAAAACAGAAATAATGAGAAATAAAAAGAAATTACAAGAGTTATATATAACAGAAGACTACTCAAAAGCAATTTTACAAACTAGGAGGTTGTTGCAACCCAAACTAATGGAGGAAAGGCAAAAAGGAAACGTGGCGTACATAAAATACGATAGACTTATAGTAAAAGAAAATTCAAAGGCCATAGATAAAAGGAAGGGAGAGGGATCCACCTCGCCGCAAGCCGAACTACAGCCAAGAAAACAACAAGCGTTAAACACGTCTAAAAAGAACAGAATAAATGCGTTCGATTTGATGCGAGACCGATCTCACTCACTTTCATCAATTTTGACAACGACGAAGCAATAGCAATTAGGTACCGGCGATCGGAAACAAAAACGACATAAAACACAAAACGAAACTATAGAAAAGAAACACTCTCTCCCAAGCCGGCTGGTCCCCGTGGGAGAAAACGACCACAACCCTCCAGCAAGGTCAGAAAAATCAACTAAAATAATAAAACATCCACAACAAACTATCAAGATTGGAACATTCAACGTAAGATCACTAGCAACAACAAAAGATTTATAGAACTAATATATATGCTACAAAAAATAAAAATTGACATACTTGGCTTGTCAGAAGTTAGAAGAATGGGTTATGCAATCGAAGAACATGAAGAATATATATTCTGTTACAAAGGTGAAACACTCGGCCTATATGGCGTTGGATTTTTAATAAAAAAAGAACACAAATCTAACATTGTCAGTTTTACAGCGTTCTCTGATCGTGTTGCTCTACTAAAAATGAAATACAATACCCAACTGCTTGCAATAATACAAGTATATGCGCCTACTGAAAAAGCTACAGAGGAAGAAATCAACTCATTTTATGAAATTCTGCAGGTAGCTCAAAGCCAGGCAGGAGACAATGTATTAGTTATCGGGGATTTTAACGCAAAAGTTGGCCAAAACAAAACAGAAGACAGTGAAACTTTTGTCCTGGGAAAATTTGGATACGGAAACAGAAATAGAAGAGGAGAGAAATTAATTCAACACGCATTGGAATATAAACTGACAATTATGAACACCTTTTTTAAAGCTCGAGAAAATCGGAAATGGACCTGGCTCTCCCCCTGTGGTAAGATAAAAAATGAAATTGATTTTATATTGTCAAACCATCCACCGAGAATTAAAAATGTAGAAGTACTACATGGCTTTGGATTCAGATCTGACCATCGATTAGTTCGAGCTACGTACATACTCAATCAAGCAAAAAAGTGCAGATCATCATTCAAACCACAACCTAAAACACTAAGGACCGATGAGGATATATCAGAATACCTGAAAAATCTTGAGATCAACATAAACCAACTAGAAACCAGACAGGAAGAAGATATTGAAATCTTTTACAACAAACTGGTTAACATCATCAACACCAGCATTGTATGTAGATCAAACAAAACCGAACCGAAAACTATTAACAAAATACTTACTGAGTCTACTAAATCTCTCCTCACAAGACGAACGGAACTTCTGAAAACCAAACAAAAAACTAAAGAAATGAAGGAAGAGCTGAGCACATTATTTAAAACTACTAATAAGGCAATAGATAAAGACTACAAAGACTACAGATATAGAATAATTGAGAATAATTTAAATACTTACAGAAGCACGAAAAAGGCCTATAAGAAATTGATCACACACAAAAATTGGATTCAAAACTTAAAATCAAAATCAGAAGAAACAAAAACCAGAAGAGATATCATGAACTGCGCTACAGATTTTTATAAGGAATTATATGCCAAACAAATCTTTTGTGCCACTAAAAATGATATAGTAAAAACAAGTCCTCAAAAGACAAATGATTTGCCAATAATACATGAGAATGAAGTTTTCAATTACATCAGAAAATTAAAAGCAAACAAAAGCCCTGGTCCAGATGGCATACAAAATGAAGCATTAAAAGCTGGTGCTCTCCTGCTATCTTGCCCACTTACATATTTGTTCAACAAGGTTCTGAACACAGGTCAGGTACCGGAGCAATGGAAAAAGTCTGATATTATCCTGCTTTACAAGAAAGGAGACCCTCAAGACATCTCTAACTACCGCCCGATTAGTCTTCTTTCTAGTGTTTACAAATTGTTCACTTCAATTCTGCAAGGCCAGCTAAGCAAAATGATTGACAACTATCAGCCAGTTGAACAAGCAGGGTTTCGCTCCGGATTTTCTACAACGGACCACTTACAAGTACTGCAACAGGTAATTGAGAAATACATGGAGTACAACAAGCCACTATACATTGCTTTCATCGATTACGCCAAAGCGTTTGACACGATCTCTCATGGTGCTATTTGGGAAGCGCTGAACAAATGCCACATAAATGAAAGCTATACAAGAGTACTCAAAAACATCTACGAAGGCAGCGTAAGCCAAGTCAAACTGGAGACACGAGGTCCTGATATACCGATTCTCAGGGGAGTGAGACAAGGAGACCCCCTTTCACCCAAGCTATTTATAATGGTGCTACAACACATTTTTGACAATCTTAACTGGCAGTCAGAAGGGATTAGAGTTAATCTAGATCGACTTATACACCTCAGATTCGCGGACGATATTGTCTTATTTGCTGAAACGAGCAAAGGCTTAGAAAAAATGATATACGCTTTAAATGAAGAAAGTGATAAAGTGGGCCTCAAAATGAATGAGAACAAAACCAAAATAATGACAAACAGCCAAACAAATGCTATTACCCTAAACGGGAAGCCCCTTGAGTATGTGAGCAATTATATATATTTAGGAAAGCAACTGTCATTCGAAGACAAAAGTGAAGAAATAGAGGTAGAGCGGCGTATCAACATGAGCTGGAAAAAATTTTGGTCCCTGAAGGAAATTTTAAAAGGGAAATTTCCTCTCCACCTAAAGAGAACTGTTTTGGACACGTGTATTCTACCTACTTTAACATATGGATGTCAAACGTGGGCATACAACACCAAAATAAAAACTAAATTAGTAGTGTGCCAGAAGGCAATGGAAAGAAGCGTACTGAAATTAAGAAGAATACAAAAAGTAAAAAGCGTACAAATAAGAAAAAAAACGAAGGTCATAGACGTCTTACAATATGTCCTACAACAGAAGTGGCACTGGGCGGGACATATAGCAAGATATACAGACAAGAGATGGACCCTAGAGGCAACTACATGGAAGGGACCAACAGGAAAAAGGAAAAGAGGGCGCCCTCGAAAGAGGTGGATAGATGATATAAAAAGGATAGCAGGAAGTGAATGGAGAGAGAAGGCTATGGATAGAGAGAATTGGAAGAAGCTGGAGGAGGCCTTTACCCGAGAAGGGGTTCCGATCAATGGTACTGAAGTAAGCAATGACAGCGAGTAAAAGGAAAAAAGAAAAAAAAAATAAAAAAAAAATATAATTATTATTATATATATATATATATACTCGTACATAGGCTTATAATAAAAACTTAGCACATGTGTTTACATTTTATAATTGTAATAAATAAAAAAAAAGCATGTAAATAATTGTAGATTGGAAATAAACGGGCTTTATTATTATTATTATTATTATTAAACTGGTGCTTGACCGCAATCCCGCCTGATGGTAAGCAGTGATGCAATCGTTGATGGTAAAGCGCACTAGTTTATTGAGCCTATTCACTTAAACAACTTAGGAATAGGAAGGATGACGGTAGTTGAGCGAGGTGATGCAATGTTAAACCCAAGACCAACACGACCAACGATGCTGCGCCAGAGGGAGATTGATCTGAAGACTGTCCACGACTCCCGACACAACAACATTTGGCGCATTGTACCCGGTACACATCGCAACACAACTGCTCAGACCGGTCCTCCGTACGGCTTCACCAGACATCATGCCGGAACACGACGAATCGCTTGGCGGCAAGACCTTGTCTGTTGGGTGGTAACTTCCGCCGGCAGCCGATGTTATGGCCTACCACCGAGAACTTACTTTCATAAGTAGGTAACGTCTCACGGACGTCATTCGCGAATAAATCATAGACAATTAAATTATGATAAACGTCATTTTAGACACGTTTTAGTCACGCACTTGAGTGGCATCATGAACACATCTCCAATCAAGCAGAAACTGCCAATAAATCAGTCACTGCGCACGCGCGGTGCGTTTAATCTTAACATTATTTACGTCTGTTTTATACGAAATTCCTTATGTCCATACTATAAATAATAAAAATTAAAAAAACTAAAACCCAACTACGACAAAAAACGACGCTGAAAAAGTATAAAACAAGATTTTCAGAATACTGAACTGAACAAAGTTGCTAATCTAGTTGCAAGTAAATGGACACAGTGGTAATGTCATACAATACTATTCTGAAGTATGCAATATTCACTATGTAGAGATAAATTTTCATGTTTGGAAAGGCGTAGTCACACGTTGTCAAGGTGCTACGGTAGGTAGGTATATGTAACGTGTGACTACGCCTTTCCAAACATGAAAACTTATCTCTACATAGTGAATATTGCATACTTCATAATAGTATTGTATGACATTACTACTGTGTCCATTTACTTGCAACTACATTAGCAACTTTGTTCAGTTCAGTATTCTGAAAATCTTGTTTTATACTTTTTCAGCGTCGTTTTTTGTCGTAGTTGGGTTTTAGTTTTTTTACTTTTATTATTTGTCCTATTTTGGTGTTAAAGTGTATTTGTGGCGCATAATATTAACAAAAGTTAAACTGATGAACTAAAAACTAGGTACTTGACATATTACATCTACACGCACATATAACAACATAAGCCCGAAGGCATATAGTGCAGAGGACATTTTTATGGGAGTTTTAGCCAGTTATCAAACTGTTTCCGCCTTCACCGCGTGGAGTTACTCCCAGCTTATGTCCTTTTCATTAGTGCATTACATATTCTATTAATGTTCACACTGCTCTGCATTGCATAAAGCGATTCACAGTTTCCGTGATCCGCACTTTACTCTTATCGCTCATATTTAACATCATTAAAGCATTCTTGTAATTATGTACAAGCATAAAGTACTCGTGAAGCTCTTTCACGACCAAATTTCGATACCAAACACGGTATATTTATTTTAATTTTATATTAACATAGAACTTTTTGTCCGCTAGAGGGCGCAATACTAAATTTGGTGACAAGCTTTATAGCTCATAACTAACTGAATATCAAGGCCCTTCTAATGGTACTATAGTGGTCTTATTCTGATAAGTAGTAAAGAACCTATGAACGAAAAGATGTGAATTATACAGTATGTTAAATAACAGAGGGCGTTCCCTTAAACTCGTTAATATATATCATTAATAGATTAAAATAAAAATATCAGCATAGAAAAATAAGCATAAAAAAAATCCGAATAAAAAAAAATTCTAATTGGAAATAAATTTGAAACCTCCTGTTTTAAATCAAAATAGTAGTCGTCATGTATAAATAAATTGCGACGTAGCCGTCTTTCATGTTCGCGTGTACAGTGTGTTTCTTTTACATGTCAATTTAAAATTTTTATTCAATATTTTCTTATTGGAAAAAATTTTAAAACATTTTGTTTTCGAATGGAAATATTTTTTTTAGCATGTATGTATGCTATACTATTTCGGGTTAACGGGAACGCCCTCTGTTAGTTAAAATACTGTATGCAACCAGCCCATGAATGCAGGTAAAGTCACAAGCAAATGCTAGCAATATATATATATATATATATATATATGTATATATATATATATTCAAAATGTACAAGTAAAGCGCTTTCAAATGATACCAAACACGGCATATTTAGCTTAACTTTATTTTTTACTCTGTATGTTTTGTACGCTAGAGGGCGTCACAGTAGATTTTGTGAAACCCCATATAGCCTATAACCAGCGAACAATTTAGACGCTTCTAATGATATGTCATTTGTAGAATTCTGATAAGTAGTTTGGAAGTTACGAGGGAACAGATGAACATACATACATACATACATACATACATACATACATACATAGCCTGTCAAAATCATAACCCTCCTTTTGCATTGCCGTAGTCGGGTAACTATTTTATGCCTGTATAGCATGCTTACTGCAGAAACAGAAGATGTGAAACGCAAAATGACAACTAGTAAAAAGATTTCTATGTAAAAAAATTACGAAATATTTTTTTTATTATTATAATTTTAAACTAGTGCTTGACTGCAATCCCACTTGATGGTAAGCAGTGATACAATTATTGATGGTAAAGCGCGCTATTTTATTAAGAGCCCATTCACTCAAAAAGACTGAGTGAAAACGAAGGAAGACGGCACTTGAGTAAGTGATGCAATGTTAAACCCAATAGCACGATGCTGCGCAAGAGGGAGATTAATCTGGAGACCCTCCACGACCAAACCCCCAAACAACAACATTAGGCGCATCGTACCTGGCACACATTGCAATACAACTGTTCAGACCCGTACTCCATATGGGTTCACCAAACATCATGCCGGAACACGACGAATCGCTTGGAGGCAATACTTTGTCTGGTGGGTGGTAACTTCTGCCGGCAGCTGATGTTATAGGCGTCGCATTGTCTTCGTAGACTAAATACAGGCTTAGTTAGTCTCACAGCAAAACCAGCAGATATACTTCTACAGGATGAAATGCTTAAGTACAAGGCACTACAAATAACCATTTGTAGTACCTTGTATTTAAGCATTTCTTTACATTTCTTCCACAATTTCACATTCATTTTTTCACATGCATTATTATGTTAACAATCAATCAACTTTGCAATCATTAATAATAGGCCGATCAATAAGCTAATTAACATGTCTCCTTGGTAAACAGCTCGTTGGTCAACCAGTCAAGCCAACAAAACATGACAAGTTTCGCAAATTCGTCAAATACCTCTCACAGCATGAAATGCGACAAAACATAATTATTACGGCAACTGTTTAACACGAATAATGTAAGAATAATAAAAACTCGGTTCCCATCGATTCTTAGTTAGTGTGTCATGCTAGCAACCGTCATTATAAACGTAAACGACATTATAAACAATAGCAAAAATATACCTAAACCATTGAAATAGTCATAATACGGGAACGGTCTCTTTCAACCAAACTTTAAACCTAAATTACCGACTTCTCGACGCGGCCATCATTTTATTCAATTTTTTCTCACTAATTGTGTCTCTAGCCCATCCTCTCTCCTTCCCTTACTACCCTAACCTACACTTCTACCCACCTCTACACGCAAACAAGTCGTGGAAATAATTAAAACAGACCATTTTAATACGTAGGACACAGAGACCCCTCTACTCGTGAAAGCCGTGGTAGGGAGAAGGTTCCGCCTGGCTGGCCGTCTTTGAGACCGCCCAATAAAGCGGCGGATAGCTGCGTTTTTATATACTTACCCCACCCAAGACGCGGCAATGTTGCGAAAGTGAATGCTAGGAAACGATGCATAAGTGTTTGACGACGAACATATGGCGGAGAAACGGTATAAGTCTGTTTATACGCATATAGAGCGACGCCTTCTGAGATGCTCATCGGTTTTGTGTGTACAAGAGCAGTGTTATTCCATCGCTGCTTAAATGAGGTGGTTAAAAACTGTTATGCAATTGTATAGACGACAGCACATCAAGCTACTACAAGCGATCAGCTTTCTTAGACTGTATCTCTAAAGCATGAAGTCGTGGTGGCCTAGTGCTTGAAACACCAGCCTCTCAAGTATGAGTGCGTGGGTTCGATTACAGATCAGGCAAGTACCAATGTAACTTTTCTAAAGTTATATGTACTTTCTAAGTATATCTTGGACACCAATGACTGAAGGTGAAGGAAAACATCTTGAGGAAACCTGGACTTCGCCAACCCGCATTGAGCAAGCGTGGTGACTACGCTCAATCCTTCTCAGTATGAGCGGAGACCTGTGCCCAAGGGCGGATCCAGGGGGGGGGGGATTGGGGGTAATGGGGTCATGACCCCCTGGGCTGGGTCCAGGAGCCAGAGTCCAGCACAGGAGGATTTTATTTAAGTACTTTCAATATTTAATCAATTTATATAATACATACTTTGATTGATGGCAAACTTATTATTTGGGAACGAACGCAGCCAAAATTTGAATTTTACCGCGCTAACGACGCCATCGCCGCCAACCACAGAGAACTTTTTTATAGCGTCAACATTCAAATGTCACATTTCGTATGACACTTGCGCGCGTTTTGTTTATTAATCAGTTTCTTTATTTTGCCAGTGTGTGTGTGTTTTCAAACTCAATTATTATTGTTGTACTGTTCTTAAAGGACCTCATAGGTAGATAAGTAGGTGCCTGCTTACTAAAAGAGGAGGATTTATATACGGACGACCACAGGTCAAGCTACCGGAAACTGTCAAATATTCCCAATCAATCTTGAGCCTTCATCGTTTAGCAATAAGGTTGAAAATCTAATAAAGAAATTTGACAGTTTTTATTAGCTTGATGTGCTGTCGTCTACACATAACTACGTTTCTTTTTGGCGAGGGAGTTTGAAAGTCCTAAATTTCCTTATTTTTTTGGTTTCCGCGGTGGAAAATCCTCATGGACGTCCGCCACTCTAGGGTGGGCGACGGGGTCTGTCAGACTCCTACTGACTAAAATCCACCCTGGTGTTCCATCTCACACCCACACCGCGGGTTGCGAGAACGAACACTGCTTCCGCAATCCCTGATTGGTGCTGGCCCGCCACTGTGGGCCTCCTCGGGTCAGGGGGGGAGTGAGGTTTATGACTCCCCCTGTGACGTCTAAGAGTGGCACGCCTGGAACACTTCGCGCCGCCATCTCGGGTCCTAATGTTTGGGGGCGAGAGATGTCCCCGAGTCTGTAGCCCCTGGACCCATTTAGGGGGGCTGGGAGAGGGAGTTATACGCTCTCCGGCGACGCCCGGTGCGCCTGTTGCAGGCCGGGTGAGAGAACGAGATCTCCCTCTCCCTTTCCGCAGCCTCCTAATGTGGACGACTGTTTCTCAGAAGGAAACTACCGCATCCCAGGACTCTTCGCTGCCGACCATCCACCCGATTACGGCCGGCAGCGACAGGTCACTGTTTACTTCAGAGATGAGGGAACAGTGCAGCTCCTGCCAAGTGGCACACTCTGCCAGCGTATGCCGCGCCGTGCCCTCCGTACCTGTGTCATCCGAAACGTCAGGGAGCCGTGCCTTTTCGTGAGCCAGTCCGCCAGTACCTGAAGGATCGCCTCGATGGTGGTGAGGCCGGTGGTAAGACGTGAAAGCTTGTCCCGCCATTCCGCCACTAGGACCTGTCGGATCTGCGACCGACGCTACTCCAGCTGACGCAGCATCGGCCGTTCGCCCCGCTCTCGCGCCTCCTCACGTCACCAGAACAGTGACGCTAGGACCTTCGCCTCCAGGTCCCAAGGCGGGGATCCAGGCAGTAGGCAGGCTGCCTCATAGGGGACCGTGTGATACCCATATATGACTGTGATGGCCATCGCTCTCTGCGGTTGTCGCAATACAACGATGCTGCCGGCCCTCAGGTCAGAGGCCCACACCTGAGCCCCATACAGAGCCATCGATCGCACGATTCCCATGTAGAGTCGCTTGCAGGCAGCGCTCGGGCCACCCAGATTGAGAAGCAACGTTGAAAGCGCCCCAGCCGCCCTCAAAAACTTGGGCGCCAGCCGCCGGAAGTGGGAGCCGAAGTCCCACCGGCTGTCGAACAACAATCCCAGGTACTTCATGGTGGACTGACAGCGATCCGAACCCCCACGACCCCGATTTATGAGCCGGGTGGCAGCGACCGCTGGGGACCATACAACACCATGGCCTACGACTTGTTGAGGGCCACCTCCAGGCCTAGGCGACGTATGCGACCCACCACCTGTGATACCGCAGCTGTCGCCAGCAACGTTGCTTCCCTGTGCGAGCTCCCCAGGCGGTGACCAGCATGTCGTCCGCATAACACGTCAGGTCTCCTCCCAGTCTGAGCTCGCCTCTCAACACCCAGTCGTTCGTCGTCTACGTTACAAAAATTCAAAGCATGGCAAAGAACTTCAATGGTTGAAGAACGTCTAACCGAACTGACACTTCTCCACGTCCATAAATACGTACCCATGGAAGTAGATGAAGTGATATCACGTTTCGGAAGAAGACGTAAAAGAAAAATTGATTTCGTTATTTAATTAGGTATTTTTAACAGACTTCAAAAAGGAGGAGGTTACTCAATTCGACCGTATATTTATGCTTTTTATGTTGTTCGCGGATAACTCCTTGTTTATGAACTGATTTTGATAATTCTTTCTTTGTTGGAAAAAAGACATTTCCAAAGTGGTCCCATGATAAGGACATCAGGATCTGATGATGGAAGACCAGAGAAATCAAGAGGAACTTTCAAAAATCGTAGGGGGCGACTAGTGCATTTCTTAGTATTTTCATTAAGTATTTTAAAGCACTACAATTTAATAAGGGTCCGGAGTAGATCTGATGATGGAGCCGGGAGACAGTCGAAGGAACTCTTCAACAATTCACAGCCGCTACCTTGTGTTTGGGCTTAATTAATTTGTATTGATAAGAACTTTACACCTAGATGAGTTGGGACTCTCATAAGCTTTAGCTTTAATGATGAAGACAAAGGCCAGTTCCGGGAACTCTTCAACGGTTTACAGTAGCTACTTTGTGTTTGGACTTAATTCATTTATATTGATGAGAACTTTGCACCCATTGGGTTAAAATAATGGTCTGCAGTAAATCTGATGATGAAGACCATAGGCAGTCGAGGAACTTTTTCAAAATTACGGGGAAAAATTAAAATAAACAATATTACGTTGATTCCCAACTATATTTTCGTCAGCTTCCAGTCTGACCGGATGCAACTGTATACATAGTACTTTTCACAACTAAAAAGTGTAAAATAAAAACTTTTTTACAATAAAAAACAACCGACTTCCAAAAACCACTACAAAGTGAGAAATAACTAATTTCGGAAGTCGGTATCTTTGGTTTTTGTATATTCATTTTTGACACCGACTTTTTTTTGTAAAAAATAGTAGTAATAGTTTGTTAAATTCAGTACTTATTACTTATTAATAAAATACCTTCTTTTTAATTGTATCTATTATTTTCAAAGTTTAATTAAAGCTTCTTATGACTTGACCACGACTATGTGACCCTCCCCTGGCACCAAAGCTGGATCCGCCCTTGCCTGTGCCCAACAGTGGGACTATAAAAAAAAAGTTTATGATGATGATCTCTAAAGCATTAAGGCTAAATGTTGATTTTGAATAGCTTTCCTGTCGTCCGTACTATGGTAAAGGTTACGTAGATTGGAGTAATTTCTATTGCCATTTCATTGCAGTGTATAAATCTATTAAGACATATTGAAGCCGTAGGTACATGAGGAAATCGACAAACTAAATAATCGAAGATATGTGACATCTACCGAGCCGCACGGGAACCCATGGTGTCAGCCCACTCCCACTCATGGAGAGGCCTGTGTTTCAGTGGTGCGAACATTTTTTTTTTTATAATATTTTGCCTTACACAAGGAATTTCTCCTGTATCGTGGGTGCATTTACAAACATATCATAAACTCACATACTTACAGAAACAGCCAGACCCGGAGCACCTACTTGTAGATAATAGAAATATTTGTTTCGTGTGGGAATCGAACCTGCGATACGCAGCGCAGCAGTCAATAACTTAACCACCGCGCTAACTTTGCAGTCAAATAACATTATTAAGGGGCTATGCTGCATAATCGTATTTGCAATGAAATTAATTGGAAAGTATAAGTGAATTGGTATGGCCTTTAAGGCCTCACTTCACATCATCATCATCATTTCAGCCGAAAGACGTCCACTGCTGGACACAGGATCTCCACGACGACAAGACCTGAGCCGCCTGAATCCAGCGATTTCCCGCGACATTCACTAGGTCGTCTGTCCACCTTATCGGAGGCCTACCCACACTGCGACATCCGGTGCGTGGTCGCCACTCGAGAACCCATCGGCCCCATCGGGCATCGGACCTACGGGCAATGTGCCTGGCCCACTGCCACTTTAGTGTTGCAATTCTTCGGGCTATGTCGGTTACACTCGTTCTTCTGCGGACCTCCTCATTCCTGATTCGATCACGCAGCGAAACCCCAAGCTTAGCCCTCTCCATTGCCCCTTGAGTGACTTTGAGCCTTCCTATAAGGCCCATTGCTAGCGACCACGCCTCAATTCTATAAGTCATCACTGGCAACACACACTGGTCGAAAACTTTTGTCTCTTCATAAATGGGAATACAAACCGGACCTCTCATAATCCAAATAATAAACAGATATGGCCATAGAGGACATGGCACACTTAAAATGAGAATTTATAAATATTTAAGGCCTTAAACTTCTTAGAACCAAGCCATTGTCTCTTTGCTATATCCAATATTAATATTGACAATAATTTTTTTACTAAACTAATGTCGGAACTTGGAATATCATGCTATTAAAATAAGTTACATTTAGTTTAAATTCATAGAACCTACCACGAGGGTTATAAAAAGCAGAAAACGTTACAATTCGGTTAAGTTAGTTCGACATCTCTTGTTGGGTTCCGTAGCAATGCAGTATAGCACCATGCAGTTTAAAATAGTTGAGGTGAATGCTACAGATCCATGCGTCATTTTTGTTGCCTGGCCATCATTATTATTTAATTTTTGGAGTTTTTTTTTTTTTTGGTTCTATTTGCCACAAATAATTATAAATAGTATGATAATATTACAATAGTACAATAATTTGACGGTAGATTAATATTAGTATTTGTAAATATTAGGCTTCTCATAAATGAACAATATTTAGGTACTAAGTATTATATTTTCAACATTTTCAATATAAGTAACATTTTTGCCAGAATATAATTTGAAATAGTGTCCATAGAGTTCCTTGTCTATTCCTCTCCATTAGTACCTACCTCATCATCATCTCAGCGTTAAGCCCAGTCGCATCCGAAGCTTTTTCATGTTTGAAGTCTGGGGCCGGCTTTACTAGTGTAACTGCTACGTTTTGGCATTTTGCCATTACTACGCTTTGGAATAAGCACCTAGCTTCGTACTTTTCACTGACCGTCTCCTTTACAATAATTCTGACTAAGGTTATTCAAAAAAAAACTATTTGTAGAAATTTAATTTAGAAAAATTAGTAATGAGAGCGTCCTTTATCTTAGGGAGACCACGAGTCATGCGTGCCTTTGCCACACACACACACACACATTCCAAATTACAAAAAAAATACAGTCATCCCTTTAAATCTCAAATAAAAACTTTTTTACAAAAAAACAACCGACTTCTAAAAACCACTACAAAGTGAAAAATAACTAATTTCGGAAGTCGGTGTCTTTGGTTTTTGTATAGGTATTAGTTTTTGACACCGACTTCCGAAATTAGTTATTTTTCACTTTGTAGTGGTTTTTAGAAGTCGGTTGTTTTTTTGTAAAAAAGTTTTTATTTTACACTTTTTAGTTGTGAAACGTAGGTACTATGTATTCAGTTACATCCGGTCAGACTGGAAGCTGACGCAAATATAGTTGGGTAATGACGTAATTTTGTTTACTTTAATTTTTACCTGTAATTTTGAAGAATTCTCTCGACTGCCTATGGTCTTAATCATCAGATTTAGGTACTGCAGACCATTATTTTAACCCAATGGGTGCAAAGTTCTCATCAATATAAACGAATTAAAACCAAACACAAAGTAGCTACTGCAAACCGTTGAGGAGTTCCCGGAACTGGCCTTTGTCTTCATCATCAGAGCTCTTATGACAGTCACAACCCATCTAGGTGTAAAGTTCTTATCAATACAAATTAATCAAGCCCAAACACAAGGTAGCTGCTGTGAATTGTTGAGGAGTTCCTTCGACTGTCTTCCGGCTCCATCATCAGATCTACTCCAGACCTTTATCAAATTGTAGTGCTTTAAATACTTAATGAAAATACTAAGAAATGCACTAATCGCCCCTACGATTTTTGAAAGCTCCCCTTGATTTCTCTGGTCTTCCATCATCAGATCCTGATGTCCTTATCATGGGACCACCTTGGGAATGTCTTCTTTCCAACAAAAAAAGAATTATCAAAATCGGTTCATAAACGACGAAGGTATGCGCGAACTAACATAAAAAAAAAAGCATATATACGGTCGAATTGAGTAACCTCCTCCTTTTTGAAGTCGGTTAAAAATAACAATTCCAATTTTCAAAGTTAAATTTCAAATCAGCGACGGAGCCCTAAATAATCTTAAGTCACACAAAAAACGGCGCAGTGTCACGCACGAACGATCGGCGTCAGATCTCCAGTGTCTTTGACATCGACGTGAAGTGATTCATCCTTCTTTGTGTTGATAGTACTGATGCCTTACAAAATGCCAGTACTGAGACTAAGACAAGTTATATAACATAGCAAATGAGATTCCCACTAATGGGCCACAGGTTTCCCCTTTGTAAGAAGGATTGAGCCCAGTGTTGGTTGGTTGATTTTCGAAGCTCGATTTTTTTTTTCGAACATGCCTTGAATATGTTTCTTCATGGTAGAAGGTATGGAATTAGTAAGTGCATACCTTATATATAGTTCAAAATCTTCGGTGGGTAGAAGAAAATAATGAGAGGTTATATTATTATTTGAGTATTTATTTCTCGTTCAGTTTTCTTAGAGACCTAATAGTTATTTATTCAATTAATAATTTATTACAGCTGTATATACATGGAGCACTTGCCATTATTATATGTTGTCTATGGGACACAGCTCCTAATTTCAAGAACTACTTTCTTATCTCTAGGCTATTTCAATTGGCTTTCTCCACATGACACTGGCAGAAACAAACGGCTGAGACAAAAACAAAAAACTTCAATTGTTTTTAAATTCTGACTACATATATCAGTGACTACCTAAAAATTTATATTTCAATTCTGACTAAAGGCGACTCACAATGGGCCACATCCATCATTTAAATATTAAATCACATCACAGACTTAAACTATGCACAGTCGTGAAGATCTCCGCCTCAAAAAGCTGTGACGATAGTTTTTATGCAGCTCTGTGCATTT
Source organism: Sesamia nonagrioides (assembly GCA_017933935.1). Classification (NCBI taxonomy): domain Eukaryota; kingdom Metazoa; phylum Arthropoda; class Insecta; order Lepidoptera; family Noctuidae; genus Sesamia; species Sesamia nonagrioides. Next base: position 60,870 of record JADWQK010001910.1, on the reverse strand, counting down.
TGTATTCAAAGAGCGAGACTAATTGCTTTGGAAACTGGTAAAAACTGAGAGCTGCATGCTTTCAATATTAAATTGTGCTCTTAGGATCCAATTGAAACTTGTATAGAACAAGTTTTTAGGAACATAATCACTGAAAAAGACCAGCAGGGTAATTACGTAACACACTATCAGTAGCAATGGGTTTCATTTTGACAGTTCAACAACATTCATTGCGTTATTTACGTTGTTGAGGGACACATTTTTTGAAATACATGGAGCAATGGCTTTAAAATTATGTCAATTCTTACACTGACCCATGGCTGCGGATTGTTCGAAACAGATACCGTGGCTCCTGGCGTACATGCTAGTGAAGGAACACGGGTGGGTTTTAGTCAGTAAAAGTCTGACACGCCCGTCCGCTGCACCCAGAGCGGGGCAGGTCATTTGACGAATTTCCATTCGAAAAAAAAGTCGCATTTATAGATAGGCTGTCATACAATACTCATTATCTGAGCTGGTTCAGTAATTTTAACCCGCAAGGGATTTTGACAGTTCAACAACATTCATCGCGTAATTTACGTTGTTAAGTAGATACATTTTTCGGACATATGGGGCAATGGATTAGCAATATGCTTCAAAACGATTCCAATTTATAGGAATAGTGTGTTACGTAGGTAATTACGGTGCTGGTCATATCCGGGGTAAATATGATACTAACAAAAATATATCACTTACTTGAATAGATCAGCATTAATCCATACTTACTGATATTATAAATGGGAAAGTGAGTTTGTTTGCTTGTTTGTTCCGCTTTCACGCCGTAACTACTGAACCGATTGCTTTGAAATTTTGCAGACGTAAAGTTAGAAGTCTGGCTTAAATAATAGGGTACTTTTTATCGCAGAAAAAAATAGATAATCCCGAGGGAAATCTAAAAAGCGCGATGCCGTCATGATGTCTGGTGTAGGCGTACGGAGGACGGGTCTGAGCAGTTGTGTTGCGTTGTGTGGCGGGTACGATGCGCCAAATGTTGTTGTGTCAGGAGTTTGGTCGTGGAGAGTCTCCAGATCAATCTCCCTCTAGCGCAGCATCGTTTGGTCGTGTTGGTTTAACATCCTTCCTATTCCTAATTTTTTTAAGTGAATAGACTTAATAAACTAGTGCGCTTTACCATCAACGATTGCATCACTGCTTACCATCAGGCGGGATTGCAGTCAAGCACTAGTTTATAATTATTAAAAATAAATATAACCGAACTCCACGCGGGCGAAGCCGCGGTCGGAAAGCTAGTACTTAATATTATAAACGCGAAAGTAACTCTGTCTGTCTGTCTGTTACGCTTTCTCGCTTAAACCTCTCAATCAATTTTGATGAAATTTGCCACAGACAATCTTTAGACCCTGAGAAAGGACATAGGCTATTTTTTGAGCTTTTGTTGAAAAATTTGATATTCCCGAGGGAAATCTAAATACCGCGATATAACCGAGTTTCACGCGGGCGAAGCCGCGGGCGGAAAGCTAGTGTTTAAATAAAATTATAATATAACTCTGTTTGAACTTCTTTATCATAGAAAAAGCAAGCAGTTATTTGCTTATAACGTAGCTACCATGTAAAAAAATAAACTATCAACAAGTTATTTAAACGACACTTTGGTTACGTTTAGAATCCGCCAGCTCCGTAGCCGACCACAAACATTTACATTCAAGTATGTATAAACAAAAGTAAAATACATAGCAACAAAGAACAAAATCCATAATGTAACGTGACCGGGCAATTTATCAACTACTGTTGACGTTAACAATTGCCTACACCCCCGTCGCGAGCGCATAATGTCTCTCGACTATATCTCTATTTGCGAGGACCTCCATATTCTCAAGTTCTCGTCTAAAGAAGCATTTATATTGACAATTTTAGAGCTATTAATTGTAGAAACTGTCGTGGTAGCCTACTGTTTAAAACACCAGCCTATCAAGTATGAGTGTGCGGGTTTGATTCCAGGTCAGGCAAGTACCAATGTAACTTTTCTAAGTTATATGTACTTTCTAAGTATATCTTGGACACCAATGGCTGATTACAAGGTGAAGGAAAACATATTGAGGAAACTTGGACTTGAAGTCTGAAATCGCCAACCCGCATTGAGCAAGCGCGAGCGTGGTGATTTCGCTGAATCCTTCTCCCTATGAGAGGAGATCTGTGCCCAGCAGTGGGACGATAAAAAGGTTGATGAACTGTAGAGCGAGCTGAGAGATTGCTTGATTTATAGGAATCCTCACAAATTACCATTATCATTTGGTTCCTATAAGTTAAGCAAGCTGAAGTCATTGCTAGGTATTGAAATCGTTTCGTCCATTAAGGACGGGTCTGAGCATTTGTGTTGCGATGTGTGCCGGGTACGATGCGCTAAATGTTGTTATGTCGGGGGTTTTGGTCGTGGAGGGTCTAAAGATCAATTTCCAATGGCGCAGCATTATTGGTCGTGTTGTTGGATTTAACATTGCATCACCTCGCTCAACTGCCGTCTTCCTTCCCATACACTCACATTTTTTTTTAGTGAATAGGCTCTTAATAAACTAGCGTGCTTTACCATCAACGATTGCATCACTGCTTACCGTCAGGCGGGATTGCGGTTAAGCACTAGTTTATAATAATAATAATAAAAAAAATAAAACCCAAATGAAATAAAAAATATACAATGAGTCACAGAAACTCTACTCTCTACTCAATCACTAAAAATGTGGTCATTTAGAATCATGATATACAGGTCTAAGTCAAAATAAAATACTTTGCTCAGTTGCAAAGTTGCAAAGTTGCTTATTCCGAACAAACTGTATTCAGGATTCTCATAAACAAAAAAATAATACGTTGTATATGTATATCCAGGCTACTTGGCAAAATCACGCGCATTAAAAATTTTCATATATTCTATCTTTCGAACATGTAAAGATGGGATTAAATAATCTGCCAATATCTTTTAATGTAATTTACGTTAACCCGTTCCCTTCTATGTATGTAGATACCCTTTCTGTAATACCTACATTGTTTATAATTCAAGAAGAACGACAAATATTTTATAACAAAACCATAGACAGAGAATATATTACTCTGTGGATTTAAAACACGTTTATCGGATAAGAGCTTTTTGGGATCTCTAGCGTAAAAGATCGAAATAAAGATAAAAATTCGCGGCGAAAGATTAAAAGGTTGGCAAAATCAAACAAAGTGATATAATATGGTTTTAATTATTTTTATCGAGTAGTTTATTACAAAACGTCATCATAAAGTCGTTACGAGGTGTCAGAAGTCCGAAAATCTTACCAGTCTTACCATGGGGTATCGTATTACCCAGTAACTTGGTTGTGGAGGTCAGATATGCAGTCGCTCCATGTAAAATACTGGTATTTAGCTGAAATCGGTTAGACTGGAAACTGACCCAAGATAATTGGGGCATAGTTGGCTAAAAAGATGGTAAGTTTTTTTACAGAACATCACACGTGCGTTTTTCGAAAGATTAGGCAGAGTATAGTGGCAGTGGGCCGGGCACTTTGCCCGTAGGACCGATGCCCGATGGGGCTGACGGTGACGGGTTCTCGAGTGGTGATCACGCACCGGAGGACGCTATGTGGGTAGGTGGACCGACGACCTGGTGGAGGTCGCGGAAAACCGCTTCATGCGGGCGGCGCAGGACCTGTCGTCGTGGAGATCCTTAGGGGAAGCATATGTCCAGCAGTGGACGCCTTTCGGCTGAAATAATAATGATGATGTTGATAAGACAGATTATAACATATGAGGGAGAGAGCCGCAGAGATATCTTCCAATTCGTCTTGTTTGGTCACTATTTAGCAAACAAGATGAGTCAGAACATTTTGGAGGGCATCTCCATAATCTAAAATATTCAAAATCTAGTCACATTCCCATTACAGCTATGTACGGACGACAGCAGGTCAAGTTACCCGAAACTGTCAAATGATCTCAATCAATCTTGAGCCTTTATGCATAAGAGATAAAGTTGAAAATCTAATAAAGAAATCTGACAGATTGTAGTAGCTTGATTTACTGTCGTCTGTATTTTCAATGTCATAATCTTGGCGAAACTGTAAGGAATTTAGAAGATTTTATAAAAGATTGAGGCTGGGATCAGATTATAAACGTGCTTAAAATTACAAGAAATGTTTGGAGTTTTATGGCTTTTTTCATTACTATTTTAGTTATTGTCTCTGCCTTATTTGCATCGTCGGTAACTGCCTTTTATTACGTTTATATCATGTGATTTCGTCAATGATATAGGGTTAGTCTTTTGCCATCAACCTCACAGTAACCAGTTTTTGGATTGCTAAAATTATGTTACGATCATAAACCAGGAAATCCAGATACTTTTTTCATTTTGCGCCAACTATTTTCTAATAGTATCTCCTGAAAGAGATCGCATTAGCGATAAGGCCGCCCACTGTATGTTTTAATCTATTTTGATCGATATATGTTTTTGGTGTACAATAAAGCATATATAAATAAATCAATAAATAAATATTATCCTGAGGTCGCTTGATGTCTATTGTAAAATTTTAAAATATCGATGTTCACACTATATCGGCTGACTAGGTATATCCCTCCTAGAATAATAGGTAACGAGTATCGTGGCGCCATCTAGTACAACCTCGAGGCATCACATATTTTTATGTTTCGGGCGTTTGTACTTACATTATTTTATCAGATCTTGCTTTTGTTTTAATTGAGTGCCAGTGTTAAATCTTTCATATTTTTAATCTTTTACAAAAATATTTTTTCAGTGTTCGAACAAAAATACTGTAAACGATGGACGGGAGAATATTAATTGGATTTTTTTGACAGTTCTGGACAGAAAGATGTAAAATAACAACAGGATGGCCTCAAAAGCAAAAAAAAAATGTTTAAACCACGACAAATAATAGTCGTGAAATTAAAAAAGCACGTTAATAATTTTGACCACAGCTTAAATTTAAACTTATTTAGAATCGGAGCAACATTGATTGTATTATTTTGATAATACTAGCTAGATCTAGTTTGTTATAAACCTTCTTCAAATAATTTACCTTATAAGTAATTATTTCTTTCATTTTATTTTTAAATAATTTTAAACTAGTGCTTGAATGCAATCCCGCCTGATGGTAAGCAGTGATGCAATCATTGATGGTAAAGCGCACTAGTTTATTAAGCCTATTCACTTAAAAAACTTAGGAACAGGAAGGATGACGGCAGTTGAGCGAGGTGATGCAATGTTAAACCCAAGACCAACACGACCAAACGATGCTGCGCTAGAGGGAGATTGATCTGGAGACTCTACACGACCAAACTCCTGACACAACAAAATTTGGCGCATCGTACCCGCAACACAACTGCTCAGGCCCGTCCTCCGTATAGCTTCTTTCATTAAACAAATAGAAAATATTTGTAAACTCTTGAACGAAAGCAGAAAAGCCACACACGAAAGCAGTTCCATATCTTACTACCTACCCAGTTACTATAATTACAGTTCTTTTTGGTTACAAGACAAATATTGGGAATAAGAACTCTATTATACTGTTGTCACTGTATTGTTATACATATATTATATCTAAATCCAATTTTGAAGTTAGAAGAAGATGGTGTCGTTAACACTAGTGGTTGTTATCCCGGGTTAACAAGAGTTATACAATACTAGCTTTCCGCCCGCGGCTTCGCCCGCGTGGTATTCGGTTATATCGCGCTTTTTAGATTTCATCATAACATCAAATTTTACCGAAATAAAAAGTACCCTATTATTTAATCCGAAGTTCTAACTTTACGCCTGCAAAATTTCAAAGCAATCGGTTCAGTAGTTACAGCGTGAAAGCGGAACAAACAAACGAACAAACTCACTTTCCCATTTATAATATTAGTGTAGATGACTAGCTGTTGCCTTCGTACCCCGTGTGGTACAGGGCTTAGAATAGTACCTACCCAGATCCTCCCGTGGGTGTTGTAAGAGGCGACTAAGAGAACTCTTACCAGGGAAGCGGGCAGCAGCGCTTCTACTGTGGAATATCAAATTACTGCGATCCCCAACCCGCCTGCCAAGCGTGAGGATTATGGCAATGCCCCCCATTTTAGGGGAGGCCTTTGTCCAGCAGTGGACCTCTATAGGCTGGTGAAGAAGAAAAAGTAGTCCTCGACTTCATCCGCATCAATGCTCTTTAGATTTAAACAGGAATAATTATTTCATACATATTTTTTTGGTAACTTGAACTGTATAAAGTTGCTGCATGTGTTTTTTAAATGAACAGACAGATGTGCTGGTAGGGAGTTTATTTCGCCACTTCTTCTTTCCAGTGAAAGCACTGGGAAGTGGCGAAGGACTGATGTTTTAGGAGGACTGTCTTATGTAATACTAGCTAGTTTCACCCGCGTAAGTTTCGAAATGTTTTTTTTTTATATGCTCCGCCCCTATTGGTCGCAGCGTGATGTGATATAGCCTAAAGCCTTCCTGAATTAATGGGCTATCCAATGCAAAAAGAATTTTTCAAATCGAAGCAGTAGTTCCTGAGATTAGCGCGTTCAAACAAACATACAAACTCTTCAGCTTTATATATTAGTATAGATTGATGTTGAAAAAGTGCGGATTCTTAGCCTAATTGGAATAAATGACTTTTGATTTTCATTTTTGTTTCCAGCACACGCAACGGATGCTCTCAAACATGAAAAACTTTCCCCGATTTTGTATCATTTTCCAGTGATTCTTTGTTCCTATTGGCCACAGCGTAATATTACATTTAAAAAAAGCCTTGACTTAAACCCTTCATCGTTACGTGGACTATCCCATACATAAATAATTTCTTAATTCGAACCTGCAGTTCAGAAGATTAGGGCGTTCAAACAAACTTATCTATAAGTATATCTTATAAGTATAGATTTAGATTAACAACGAAAATATACAATACGCTACAAGAGTTGCCAAATTGAATAAAGACAGCGATCGTCCCAGATCAGTAGTTGTGAAACTATGTAAACGAGTAACCCGTGACCACCTCCTAGCTGCTGTTACCAACTACAACAAACGACACAAGGACGACAAGCTCTCTACGCAACATCTGGGCCTTGGTGGTAAGCGTGACCCTATTTATGTGTCTGAACACTTGAGTCCCCACAATAAGAATCTACACGCTGCAACGAGGCAAAAGGCAAAGGCAGCACAATTTAAATTCGTTTGGGTTCGTGATGGTCGGATTTATGCCAAAAAAAAACGAATCAAGTCCTGGAATACATATCCGCAGCTTCGACAGTCTGGCATTGATCAAGTAGAATAGAGCCAATATGACACAATGATTATTGATGTATGGACTAACATTCAATCAACTTAACATATATTACCAAAATGTTCGAGGTATCCGCACAAAAACAACTAAAGTGTTCAACAGCATCCTACAATGCGGCTATTCTGTCTTGGCGCTAACGGAGACCTGGCTTAACTCCAATATTTTTGATAGTGAAGTAGTAGATAATCGATACTTAGTTTACCGTAGGGATCGTGATCTCACACGTAGTTCAAAAACTGACGGAGGAGGGGTTTTAATAGCCGTGTCAAAACTTATTCCTTCACGTCGAATGTACGCCTGGGAAAGTGAGTGTGAGGACATCTGGATCACAATGGATGTAGTTTTGAACAAAAAACGTAAAAAAATTGCAGTATGTGTAGTCTACCTGCCTCCTCCAGTCAAACTTGATCTCTTGAATACGTTTTTAGATAATGTTAGTAACATTTCTGATTGTGTGGATGCAATTTTGGTTATGGGCGATTTCAATTTGGGCTTCATCAATTGGATCCCTGAATCTAACTTAAAGCATATGATTCCCCACAGCGATGCTAACTCCAATGCCGATAATAATAGTGGCCGGCTGGGGTTGGCTCTCGCTGATTTTATCGCTTTGTCAGGGTTACAACAAAAGAATACGATAGGTAATCAAAAAGATAAAATCTTAGATTTGGTCTTAACAGATGAAAACTGTGTAATTTCAAAGGCCGATGCCATCAGTAAAATCGACGCTTACCATCCACCGCTCGAAATCACGTTGGAAGTCAGGCCCCAGTCGTCACTTAAATGTGCCCCTCGCATTGACTACAACTTCTACAAGGCCAACTATGGCGCTATTTGTTCGGAGCTGGATGCAGTGAGGTGGTCTGAATGTTTTGATGGTCCTATGAACGTTGATCAAATGGTGTCCAACTTTTACAATGAATTAAATCCAATAATTAATGAACATGTACCTAAACGCAGGCCTCGCAATGATCGATATCCCGTTTGGTTTACGCGTGATCTAATACGGGTTCTGGGGGAGAAGGACAGGTTGCGGCGGAGGTATCGCAAGTATGATAATCCCCGAGATAAGCTCGAATACCGCTCGGTCAGACGGCAATGTGATAAACTGTTGAGTGATTGTTATGCTAACTATATGGATACCATCGAAAACAGTCTCAAAACGAGTCCCAAGACTTTCTGGACTTTCATTAAAAATAAAAGATTGACTTCAAACGCGTTACCTCCAGTAATGCACGACAATAACGAAAAGAATTGCTCGAGTGGTCCTGACATTGCTAATTTGTTCGCATCATATTTCGGTTCGGTTTACTCTAGCACGGCTTCTGCAGCATCCTCTGCCAACGACACTTGGCCACCCGCTGATTCGTACAACAGTAGACTCACGTGCCTCAGCATAACTGAAAAGGATATCATCTCAAAATTGAAGACGCTAGATGCTAACAAAGGAGCAGGGCCCGATGGGATTCCTCCACTCTTCATCAAAAGATGTGCGTCGCGTTTGTCTTATCCGTTAAAACAAATTTTTAATAAATCACTTACAAGCGGTAGCTTCCCTACTGCATGGAAGCGAGCCCGGATAGTTCCAGTCCTAAAAAAGGGAGACAACGACAACGTGAGGAATTATAGACCCATCTCAATACTGTCGTGCTTTTCTAAAGTGTTTGAAAGTATCGTCTGTCCAATACTAACAACGCATACCAAATCTCTGATACGGGCGGAACAGCACGGTTTCCAGGAAAACAAATCTGTTCTTACCAATCTCGTCACATATATCACGCCTATCATAGACAAAATTGATGGGAACCAGCAGGTTGATTCGGTCTATACCGACTTTGCTAGCGCTTTTGACTGTGTCGACCACAAACTCTTAATAAGTAAGCTGCACAGTCAGTTCGGTGTTTGTGGATCGATGCTGAGTTGGTTTGAATCGTACCTCGAATATCGGGAGCAGGTAGTGGTCTTGGCTGGATATGAGTCCAACAAATACTTTGCCACATCCGGAGTACCTCAGGGGTCGCACCTGGGCCCAATACTGTTCTTACTCTTTGTTAACGATATTGTGGCCGAAATCCACCACTGCCGGTGCTCCCTGTTTGCCGACGATATGAAAATCTCGCGGCAAATCAGTTCATTAGATGACGTAAACTTAATACAGGCTGACTTGGACCGAGTTTCTGCATGGTGTCGCGTCAATAAAATGAAGCTCAATGCCTCAAAATGCCAGCATATACGTTTCACACGAAAAAGAAAAACTATCAAAACGGCAGTCCACATAGATAATGAGGAAATCGCTGTTGTAACGGAAGTTAGGGACTTAGGAGTAATTCTGGACTCCGGACTGAATTTTATCTCTCACTACAACAGCATTATAAAAAAGGGAGCAAAAATGTTGGGTTTTATCAAACGCACCACCAAAGACTTCAGGCATACTACCTCACGCATAATGTTATTCAATGCTTTGGTTCGGAGTGTGCTTGAATTCGGCAGTGTCGTCTGGAATCCACATTATGCAGTTCACTCCGATCGTATCGAGGCTCTTCAACGGTCGTTCACTAGGCATCTGGCTTTTGTCACTCCTGGTGTCAGCATGAGGTGTTCGTACGATGAGAGGCTGTCTCGTTTCGGACTTCATACCCTGCTGCATCGCAGACGTATGCTGGACTTGCTCTTTTTCCAAAAAATTGTACGATGCCACGCGTTATGCGAAAACCTGTTAGAACGCGTCGCAATATGCGTCCCTAAAATAAACGCGCGAAGAAAATGTAGCGACTTGTTTAATGTCCCCCGATATAGAACAAATCTAGGGTTGAATTCCCCAATTGCAAGGCTGCCATCAACTTATAACGCTTGGTGCAACATGCTTGACCTGGATATTTTTCATGACCACCCCACTCGGCTCAGACAAAAGTTGTTGGAAGGGAAAGGGAAACCTAAACCTAAACAAAATTGTAATTAGTGTTGTATTTGTTGTGCATTCTCATATTTCGTCATCATTGTACATAATTTTACTATATATTTTTTGTCACATTATTTTATTATATCCAATGTTAATGAATTAATTCTCAATCATTATTGACTAGATTTAAATCTTATTATTGTATTTTTTTGACATCTTATATTCAATTTATTGTTATTGTATCGGGTTGTTCACTTCGTAATTTAGAACAATATTTTTCATAATGTAAGTTTTATTTGTACGCGAATGTTGTGCACGTCTGTTATTGACACTAACACTAGAATAAGACCTTTGCAATGTTAATTAACCATGTTTGTGTTTGTGTTGTTGATGTGCCTTAAATAAATAAATAAATAAATAAATAAACTCCAACACCCGACACTAAAAATAAGTCAGTAAGCCAGATTGAATGCTCAGGATTTAAATACCTTTATTCCTGTTCATGTAGGTAGGCGTTTAAATGGCTCAACACTCTTGGCGATTAAATCTCCTAGTCGCCCTCGCGGTTTTATCGCCAAACGTAAGACAGATCCCGTTGCGACCCAGGATTGTTATATTAACGAGGATTTTGTTAATTTAATCTTAGGGTGTTAGAATGATGACTCTACAGGCAATCATGAGTTACTTATGTAGGATAGAACCTAGTTGTTCAACAGTTTGGGGTCAACGTCATCTCGCCACAGATTGGTGCCGGCGCAAGATCTCAAGCGGCGCCGTCCTACAGTCACAAGGCACAATAACAATTTAAATTAGATTGTGACTCAGCATTTATTTCAGATTTAGACTAGTTATTGCGAGAATCTCTTCAAGTTCTATTATGTATGAACGTACGCTGGAATTTTAAACAATCTTATCCAATTTCAACGTTTTTAGCATCGTAATAGCCTTTTTGGCGCAGCTGTAAACATATACTGCTGTTGAATAAACAATATATTCATATATTTTTTTCAAATTTTTGTGTTGTATTTTACAAATTGTATTCATATAGACAGAACTCTTGGGGCTTGAACCAAATATTGTCACTAGACGTTTTAATGGGATCATGAAGTGGAAAACACTAAAAAGACGTAAAAATCTATTGAGATTTTGAACCAAATCTGATTACCCATCGTCAACATATACATTTATGTATACATTTTTGATCGCAGAGACCGGACGGCATGTCCTTATTTCCTTGGAAGTTGGGTAGGCCTTTAGTGTGGGACGCAACTTGCGTCGATACTCTTGCGCCATCCCATCTTCCTGGAACGACGTGCTGTGCTGGTGTTGCTGCTGCGGCTGCAGAAAACCTCTAACGGCGAAAATATAACAACCTTATCGGAAATTATATTTTCGAACCGTTTGGGGTAAAACTCTTGGGCCGTGGGGTCCGAGTGCTGATTGCCTTTTTAATGAACTGTCCAAACGGCTTGTTGACACTTCCCGTGACCCAAGGGCTGGCTTTTACCTTGGTCAGCGGCTAAGTATTGCCATTCAACGCGGCAATGCTGCCAGTCTCTTGGGTACATTACCAGTCGACAGCGATGACGAAGAATTTTTTGATGCTGTATTGTAATTTAATAATAGTTTTAATTAGGGTAATGGCTTAATTTAGTAATTTATGTACCCATTTATATTTCCAATTAATGAAAATATCGGCCTAGACGACAACCAACATTTTCTTATCAGACTTCATCAGTGAAATATGTCTTTATAATTATTCCCTTCCTTTGAATCAACACTATTTTTTTGCAAAGAAAAATATTAATGTCAGGGATTAAAATGTATATATTTTATTCTTTGAGATAGAGATATATACATATATATCTAGTCATGTGTGGGTGCTGTGGTCTTCTGTAATTAAAGGAACACACGTTAAAGAGCCTTCCTCTGTAGTTGTAATTTTTTTAATGTATTTGTATATCCTCTCTTGGAGATCCCAATAAATAAATATTCTTTCATTATTCGCAAACTATCAAGTAGTATTATTTCTCCTAGCCTTACACCAACTTATTTAGGGTTGGCATAACATATACTTATTAACGGACAAAAAAACGAAGGAGGTTGTTATGTCGACGCGTGTATTTTTCTCAGGTACGTCGCGTACGCATTTTTTTTTATAAGTTATAATCTAGCGCATTCCCGCCTGATGATAAGCAGTGATGTGATCGTTGATGGTAAAGCGCGCTTTTTTATTAAGAGCCTATTCACTCTTGCCTTGATGACACTCAAATTGTAGTGTGACGGAAACACCGCCGCTGGCAAATTGTTCCAGTCCCTCGATGTACGCGGTATAAAAGAAGAAGCGAAACGCTTCGGTCGGATCGTAGTGGTGTTAATAACGTAAGGGTAGAAATTCGCCGTACGACGGGTCGTCCGATGGTGGAACGGAGATCGGGGAATTAAATCATGCAATTCCCTTGCACACTCACCAGAATGCATCCTATAGAGAGAGTAATCCGATTTGATCATCCTTTTTCTTCCAATATATTGATATGTGATATTTCTCTTTCTACTTTGATTTCGTAATAAATGAAGTGATTGTTTTTCTTTCATATTAATTTACCTTTTTGACAGGTATAATTATTTATATAAATTTAAGTCCAGAATGAAATAAAACTTCCACTTATTACGACCTATTCTATTACTCATAGAATACATAGAAAACATAGAATCTTCTCTTACTCTGTCCTTCACATACCTACGTCTGACTTTACTCATTATTCATTTCATATTCATTCTTCTGTGGAATGCGCTTCCTCTTGATAATATATCAAGATGGCCACCAATCGGTTTGCATTTAAGCAAAAATTGCAGAGTAATTTTCTAAACAATTAGGGCAGAGTTATCTCAAGACCTATCTCGTTCCAAAACGTCTCTGTCTACATGCTGCCATTGCAAAATAACGTCACAGCGTTTGCTCCACTACTACAGAAGTCAAATAAGCATCTCTTAAAGAAAACGATATCGTTATCCACGACACATGCATATCTTTTTTTGAAGTTAGTAAATAAATCTCGTCATATATCAGGCTTAATACATATCTACTATTACCTATATCAGGAATCTGAAGTAGACCACAACACACCAATTAATCTTACTATCACGAAAATGAGTTGTAGAATTTTAATATGAGCTTGTGAAAAAACTATATAGCTACTTATTTTGATCCTCTTTCCTTCCATACCTATTAATACTGCTTTACAGTATTAATAGGTATGGAAGGAAAGAGGAAAGAATTGAGTTTGTCAATGTTGGCCTTTGCCAACATTGACAAACTCAATTCTTTTTAAATGAGTAACCGTGGAGACCGCACCCCTAGAGGTGGACAAAGATCGTCACTCGCTGGATACCTGAGGGAGGTCATCGCCATCCGTAGAAGTAAGCTGTGGAACGGGAGAGGGAGATCTTGACTCCCTTCCTGGGCCGAAAAAGGCGCACCGGGTGCAGGGGAACGGCGGACAACGCCCTTTTCGGCCCCCATGATTGGGTCCAGAGGCGAGGGTCTTGGGGAGTCTCCGCCCCCTATTCGATGGACGCGAGCGGAGGCACGCGTGAGTGTCCGGGCGCGCCTCAGTGTTGATGCAGGGGGTACGTAAATACCTAAGAGGAGAGACACCGGGGTGGATTTTAGTCAGTAAGAGTCTGACAGACGCCGTCACCCGCTCCAGGGAGGCGGACATCCATGAAGATTTCCCACTCCGGTACAAAAAAAAGAGGTCATAGCCATCGCAGTAGACCACGGCGAAGGTGGTGTGACGATCTGCTTACATTCGCAGGGCCAACATGGCCAGAGATAAACACAAAACAGGGATGTTTGGAAGAAAAAAAGGGAGGCTTGGCCCAGAACCTTTGGACACAAAATAGGCTACCAAACAAACCGGGGAGTTGTTTCCGGGCCTTGTCCATAGAAACCGACCAATTACAACCGTGCACCTATGTTCTCATGTTGTTCCGTAAGTGCTCATGTAAGTGCTCATAAAGCTTTATGTGAAATAAAATATTTTATTTAATATTTTAATTTTCAGTCATCTCACCTTTTCTGAGGTGCTGATGATATGATATGTTTTAGCAGATTAGCCACGACCGTAACTTACGTTCAACAAAATGTTTAGTGTTAGTTGATATTATGATTGAAATTATAGGTGGGTGGATTGATACAATCTGTATGTATAACCAATATAAAATAAAATTTTGACTCCAATTTGGAGTCGCAAAACAGTAAAAAACTCAATTGTCAGGAAAACTTATGCTGTTTCTAGAATACTGTATTGTACCTAATATGTCTAGCTATTGCTGGAAACCATCTTTATCATTATCATATTATTTTTATTTGATTTAAATGACTTTTGATTTTGATTCGATTTGATTGGATCAAAATTAGTTATGGAATCACCCTTAATCAGCCTTATTTACTTAGCCTAACTTACTTTTATTGTAAAAATATTGTTATTTTATCCGCAAAAACTAAATCCAGGCTTGGAAGCAGATTGCAAGACCACCCTCCATACAAGTCAAGAATGAATAGAATATAATTATTTTTTCGGAATTTAAAATGAAATCCTTATTTTCATAAAACATTAACCATTATTATATTGGGACCACAGTTTTACGTGATCCATTATGTGATTAGAAAGAATACAAAAACGAAACGAAAGGATCGTACGAAATTTTATTTTATTTTATTAATAAGGTGCTATCGTCACCAACATAATATATTTTATATCACTCAGATTTTAATGACTATAACCAAATATTGCCGTATCGGTTTTAGCATCGTAATAGCCTTTTTGGTGCAGCTTTGAGACACACACTGTGGTTATTTAAATATATATATATTTTTTAACTAGTGCTTGACTGCAATCCCGCCTGATGGTAAGCAGTGATGCAATCGTTGATGGTAAAACGCACTAGCTTATTAAGCCTATTCACTCAAAAAAACTGAGTGAATAGGAAGGAAGACGGCAGTTGAGCGAGGTGATGCAATGTTTAACCCAACAACACGACCAACGATGCTGCGTCAGAGGATGATCTGGAGACCCTCCACGACCAAACTCCCGACACAACAACATTAGGCACATCGTACCTGGTACACATCGCAACACAACTGCTCAGACCCGTCCTCCGTACGGCTTCACCAGACATCATGTCGGAACACGACGGATCGCTTGGCGGCAAGACTTTGTCTGGTGGGTGGTAACTTATGCCGGCGGCTGATGTTGTTGCCTACCACCGAGAAAATAAACAATATATTAAAGTGTTTTTTTTTATATTTTTTTGTGTTGTATTTCACGAATTGTATCCATATGGACAGAAGTCTTGGGATTTGAACCAGATATTGTCACTAGACCTTTTAATGGTATCATGAAGAAGACAATACTAGATAGGCTTGAAGAAGTAAAAAAATATTGAGATTTCGAGCCAAATCTGATTAGCTACACAACAACAAATATACCAATTTTCATGTCCACTCAAGAAATAAAATCGGCCTAGATGACAACTCGCCAGCATTTCTTATCTTACATCATCAGTGAAGTATGTCTTCATAATTATTTCCAGTCTATCATTGAATCAACTCTTTTTTGACAAAAAGAATGAATCTAAATGTCAAACGCTACCTAGGGGTATGAGATTATTGCTCTCATCACAAACAGTTACTACAAAGGTCAGTTTAGATCTAGATATTAATTAGGCCGTGAATCCCTTTAGGCTCAAACCGATCTGTATTGACATTCAACCCCACGGGCCCACTTGTATTGTTAAACTTTATAAGATTAACCATGGTTAATATTAAAGATTAAAAGGTTTAACGATGACGTTTAATAGATGTTATTGTTTGGTTAAGTGCGAAGTCTCCATATAAGGCCTAAAATAAATAAAAATAAAGAAATGTACTTACTTTCCTATCGTTTACTTCCTTTAATAAGGTTTAGTTTTAGTATTTCTTATCCAAAACGACAAGAAAAAATAAATATGTGCCTACGCCATTAAAATCATCAACAACTTAAAAGTACTTAAGCAACCAACTTATGAAAGACTTTATATCTCTATCAACTTAATAAAAAATATTACAATACACCTAAGACCTAATTACAACACTTAAATAATTAACGATGACCTATATTAAGCCACGAGTAAAAACACCAAAAGTCATTAAACAAGTGTTAGCAAATAGACAACGCGAAACAGCCCATTATAATATAATTTACTAACTAGAGACTCACCTTTTTAGTGCTACTTGTCACTTAATAACACAAGCACTAAACACTTCACTGAAAAAAAAAAACATTCGCGCACCAGCACTTATTCTTTTTTTTTTAAATCACTAACTACTACTTGAAACATTCGGCCACTTAACTTTTTAGTTCAGCGATGCCGCGGGATTTCGACCGTCAGCTGTTCGCGCCACCGCAAGGACGTTCGCTTTGAAAAAATGACAGCAGTATTATATAACCGGAGGTCGTTGTACTCAAAAACCTCCCAGCCGGCGAACCGTGAATGAACTGGAATATCGTATTTTTGTTTTTTATTCTTTTTTATTATAGGCCGAACGCGCGCGCTCTGCCCGCGGTCTCTGCAACGAATGAGGAGCCGAAGAACTATTTCAAACATCTTTTCTCTAATCCTTTTCTGCTCGTGCGCAAGTGTGCTATCCGCAGCAAGTGCTGTAGTGTGCCTAACAACGGAAGCGGAGCTGTCGTGTTTAACACAAGATTTATATTTATTTAATTAATTCACTATCTCCTAACACATCTGTATAGGCGCGATCATCAATATATGCCTGACACGGTTATATCAAAATGATTAATACTAATTTACACGGATGTAACACCATTTCTTGAGTTTTAAAAATCAGGTTATTATGGAATTTACATTAAAAGTAGTTTAATTTATCAATCTATTTTGTTTATCAAAACATACAAAAACAGAGGATTAATTATTATAATTGTCTTGATTTATAGGTATATAATTTATTAAGGAATCCATAAAATAAAAGTTATAAGGCTATAATTAAGTTTAACTTGCGGCTCGTTGATGTCTTTTATATAGATCAGATCGCTACTACGCTACGGCTACGAATTCCGTGGCATTTAATTCTATAACTTCATTCACACTTTTGTCATCAAAAATAAATATATTATTTAATATATTTTTATGATTTTTATATATAGTTTTTAATGCAAATAAATTAATAAAAATATTGTTTGGTCAAGTTCATAAAATATTTAAACTCTATTTTATTTTATGTTTATGTAAAAAAAAGTCCTTCTAAAATTTTTACTACCACCACCACACCGGGTAAAATTTAAATAATATGCAATCATCATCATCATCATCAACCTTTTTTATCGTCCCACTGTTGGGCATAGGTCTCCTCTCATACAGAGAAGGATTGAGCGTAATCACCACGCTTGCTCAATGCGGGTTGTCAATTTCAGACTTAAAAGTCCAGGTTTCCTCAAGATGTTTTCCTTCACCTTCAGTCATTGGTGTCCAAGATATACTTAGAAAGTACATATAACTTTAGAAAAGTTACATTGGTACTTGCCTGACCTGGAATCGAACCCGCGCACTCATACTTGAGAGGCTGATGCTTTAACCATTAGGCCACCACGACTTTAATATGCAATATTTGAGATAAAATAGCAGGTCAAATATTTTTTCATAATATGTAAATATCTGTGTCATGCGAAGTGTTAACCGATTTAAAATAATGTGTATAGTATATTTAAATTCGACCTGTCCTACACTTAAATTAATGTCATGACAGGACAATGTGACTGTAGTTTTTTTCAGAAACTTGACGTAGGCAATTTTTGAAACAACAGTATTTAGTCGAAATTGATAGTCTGCTCACAAAATTCAGTGAACCAAAAAAAATCGGTCGGTGAAAAACATAATACAAAAATAAAAAAGCAAAAGAAGATCATTATTTATTTTTGTATTAGGAAATGGAATTCAATATTATACTCTAGGTACTATTATATACACCATATAAATAAAAGTATTATTTTCAATTATAGGGCTTAAAAAATATAAACACATAAAGAATTGTCATTTTTCATTTCATTTTTTATGTCGTCATGAAATAACTTACAATAATTAAAAATTTCTTTCACTTTTGTACAATTATTAAAGTAGCCACTATAGTTCGTGCCAAACATAACAGATGGCGCCACAGAACGTCTTTGGGGTGTTATTAACTGCCGTTGTAAACTCGCCGCGCGTGCGCATGATGTACCAACTACAAGTACGTATATTATTGGATAAAGAACATTGCTCTTCTTGAGATTAATTTGCTCTTCGTCTACATACTTCAAAAATCAACAAAAAAAAATCAAAATCGAATTTATTAGAGCTCCAAATTATTTAACATTAGTTGGTGATTGAAGCCTCCTGTTCAGCAAATTATGCCTTGTAATTGTTAGGAGACTCCGCTCTTCCACAGCAGTATACAATTTTTAAAAACCTTATGTATAATTAACATGCAAGTATGTGTGCGTGTTTGTGTATGTGTTTGTGTATATGTGCGTGTATGTATATGTGTGCGCCTGTGTGTGTGTGTGTGTGTGTGTGTGCGTGTGCCTGTGTGTGTGTGTGTGTGTGTGTCTGGGTGTGTTTGTGTGTGTGTGTGTGTCGCGCGCGTGTGTGTGTGGTGTGTGTGTGACATAGTTGATTTATAGGATTCTTATTTATTTACAAAAAAGCTAGAAGTAAAATAAGAGATAATGGTTCTGATTCTCTTGTTCACAAAATAAACTAATTTTAAGTTCAGGGCTTTTTTTATTTAATTAAGAAAAGTACAGAACATAAAATGTCAGTTTAGAACTGTCAAATTAAGATAATTTATAGATAGTTTAGACGCAATTAAAAACAACTAAAATACGTCGATTTATCTACATCTGGCACGGGCTAATTTGATTGGACTATACTAATAGTTATATTCTGTCTTTTTCTTAATAAAAAAAAAAAAACACTGAACTTAAGTTTAGTTTGTGAAAAACTAAACTAAAATCCGGCTTAATATCTACTATTCAAATCAGCCTATATTTGTCCCATTTTAAGACTTACGCCTCGTCTCCAACAAAGAAGACACCGATCATCAACCAGCAAAGTAATTACGTAACACACTTCGAGCAACACTGTGTTGCTCGAAGGTAACACACTATCAGTAGCAATGGATTTCATTTTGACAGTTCATTCAAACATTTATCGAAAATATATTGCAAATTATATTGCGGATTAGAAATTTTCTTAAAAATGCCTCAATTTTATTTTTTATTTTTAAAATAATTATAAACTAGTATCTGACCACAATCCCGCCTGGGTCAGGGTTGCGGGTTGGTTAAACAAGAAACCGTGGCCCTGGCCGTCGCACAGGCAAGTGAAGAAACACGGGTGGGTTTTAGTCAGTAAAAGTCTGACACGCCCTTGCGCTCTGCCCAGAGCGGGAGAAGTCATTTGATGATATCCCATACCAAAAACAAAAAAAAAATGGTAAGCAGAGATGCAATTGTTGATGATAAAACGCATTAGTTTATTAAGCCTATTCACTCAAAAAACTGAGTGAATAGTATGGAAGACGGCAAGTCAAGCAATTCCATCGCACACTCTCCAAAATGCATTCTATAGAACACTGCCATGCTGGCTACTCTTCGTCTGTGCTCCAGGCTTTGGAGGCTGTTTTGAACCAAGTCCGTGTCGCCAATTAGCTTCTTGGCACGCCTCTCTACCATGAGAGTGTAGGAAGCATGGAGCTGAACATTGACAAAACTGTTACGTATAAGCGTGCACACTACAAATATACACTAAACCACGCTGCGTGTCGTGGGATCAATTCCCGTACGGAAGAAATATTTGTATGGCTTACAGGCATGTTTCGGGTGCCTCCGTAGTTTTTTGTTTTTTTTTTTTTTTTTTTAATAATTATTAACAAGCACTAGGCTTGACCGCAATCCCGCCTGATGATAAGCAGTGATGCAATCGCTGATGGTGAAGCGCACTAGTTTTCAAGAGCCTATTCACTAAAAAAAATAACTAAAATAATAGGAAGGAAGACGGCAGTTGAGCGAGGTGATGCAAAGTTAAACCCAACAACACGACCAACGATGTTGCGCCAGAGGGATAATGATCTGGAGACCCTCCACGACCAAACTCCCGACACAACAATATTTGGGGCATCGTACCCGGTACACATTGCAACACAACTGCTCAGACCCGTCCTCAGACCAGACATCATGCAGGAACACGACGAATCGCTTGGCAGCACTCTAATTGAGCCTCATCCTAATTGAGTAACAATGACAGGACAACTATACTAACATTTTATCTTCTGTCCTTTTCTTAATGAATTATAAAGGAAACGATGCACTGAACTTAAATTTAGTACTAGTTGCTCCCCACGGTTTTACCCGCGTAAGTAACAGTAATATAAATAACTAGCTTTCCGCCCACGGCTTCGCCCGCATGGAATTCGGTTACATCGCGCTTTTTAGATTTCCCTAGGGATTTTTTTTTTCAATAAAAGGTAGCCTATGTCCTTTCTCAGGGTCTAAAGAATGTCTGTGCCAAATTTCGTCAAAATCGGTTGAGAGGTTTGAGCGGGAAAGCGTAACAGACAGACAGACAAACAGATAGATAGACAGAGTTACTTTCGCATTTATAACATTAGTATGGATAAGCACAAGGAAATCGGCGACGCTAAGTCTACCAAATAAATGTGTCATCTTTACATCAAAACTTTAACCTTACTAGTTTATCTTCCTGTCTACTACATATCGCGTAACTGAATTAATTAAATTACCTTTTCATCATAATTTAGATAAAATCTGCTAAATATTACCATAATTTAAATATAAATCAGGAGTAAACGACCAGTATGTGGTCGGTCCACAACCATCCAACACACTTAGCTGCGGCCATCACCGATGTCGCTTAAATTAATGAATATTCATCATCAGTCCTAACGGTACTGCCACCATGCCGCTACAAACACGTTTCAATCATATCTTGATTGATCAATCGATTGATTGAATTTGAAATTAAAAGTTGAATTTTATCTAGGAATTATGTTAATTTATGTTTTGCGTTTAATTTGTTTTTGTTTTATTTACAGGTTCTCTAAAATGTCCTTAATATTGATCTGTCTGAAAAAACGATGTTTATTTTATTTATAAAACATTGCGCCTATTCTCCATATAGAGATAGGCAGAGAGAGAGAGGTGACAGCCTCCGTGGCGTAGCGGTAGCGGACGCGGCCGCTGCATGAATATGAATATTTGCACTGGTCTGGTCGTGCCTCGGAAAGCACGTTAAGCCGTTGGTCCCGGTTGCCATACGAACATCTAGTGACAGTCGTTACGGGTTGTTGGAGCCCTCAAAAGTCCAACAATTGATCTAACTGCAATGCTTCGATGTCGCCTTCGGGTTGTGGAGGTCAGACGGCAGTCGCTTCACGGAAAAATGTCGAAGTTTAGCCATATCAGCAGTTGGACTGGTAAAGCGGACCCCAGACTCCAAAGCTGAAAAGGCTTCGGATGCGACTGGGATTAACGCTGGGATGATGATGAGATAGGCAGAGAGGTACTTAGTACACTAACATAACCCTAATTCTATTTAAGTTAGGCTTTTAAGTCACGATATAAAGGTTTTTTGCCATCAATAGGCCTAAACCCAGGCTTTCAGATCCAATAAATACCTCGAACCTGAAGATTGAATTGGGCCCCACTTTTATCAATCTTCCTTACGCCAGACAACCCGACAACGTATCCTTACTAATATGTATTATAAATGGGAAAGTGAGTTTGTTTGTTTGTTCCGCTTTCACGCCGTAACTACTGAACCGATTGCTTTGAAATTTTGCAGACGTAAAGTTAGAAGTCCGGATTAAATAATACATATCATCCCGGAAAAATTTGATGTTCCCGAGGGAAATCGAAAAAGCGCGATATAAGTAACCGAACTCCACGCGGGTGAAGCCGCGGGCGGTAAGCTAGTCGTAAATATACGGAAGCGACAATACTTTTGAGAGCCTATTCTATTCTATTAAAACTCGCTCAGACAAATATTACATAAAAATGTTTTCTTTGGTGTTTTTTTTTTTTTTATAGCCATAAACTAGTGCTTAACCGCAATCCCGCCTGATGGTAAGTAGTGATGCAATCGTTGATGGTAGAGCGCGTTTCTCAAGAGCCTATTCACACAAAGAAACTGAGTGAATAGGAAGGAATACGGCAGTTGAGCGAAGTGATGTTATATTAAGCCCAACAACACCACCAACGATGCTGCGCCAGAAGGAAACTAATCTGGAGACCCTCCACGACCAAACTGCCGACATAACAACATTTGGCGCATCGTACCCGGCACACATCGCAACACAACTGCTCAGACCCTTCTTATGTACGGTTTCACCAGACATCATGACGGAACACGATGAATCTCTTGGCGGTATGACTTTGCCTAGTGGGTGGTAACTTCTGCTGGCAGCCTAAGTTATGGCTCATAACTGTCTTTACCGAATTGATCGAAGTTTGCTTACAAAGTAAATTAAGCGGCAACCTAGTCAGCAAGTTGTCGATGGGGGTAACAGCAAATGATGCTCCGGATATGCTTTCAAGTATCACCCTCGTAGAAGCTATTTTAAAATGGGGTGTCATTGTAAACCACCCATTTCTTCGCATGCATCCTTTACCTACCTTATTAAGCATCATCATCATATCAGCGTTCAGTTCCGGTTGAATCCGCGGCCATCGCGTTGGAGCCCGAGGTCCTTTACCTTATAAATGAAGCAATAAAATACTTCTACATTTTATTACTTAATTTTAATAGTATTTATACAATATGTAAAGAAAACCTTGTCCGATCCGTGAAGGTATTGTTAGGTATTAATAACTGATTCTACTAATGCCTACAAAGCTAGGCTAAACTTAAAAAAAAATCCACCTAAAAATAAATATTATTTCAATATTATTCATCATGTTATCGTGTGATCTCCGCCAATTAGGACGACGGCTTAGGATGCGAGTTGTAATCATTTCTATGCCGCGATTAAATTAAAACAAAAGAATATAGAAATCCCTAAATTACTGAACAGTAAAATTTTGTAAAGTAAATACTTTGCTGGATATACCACATCATGCTTCACTTAGTTATCTTTTAATAAAAAATTAAACTAATAAAATGGGAAAGGTCAGTATTAATTTACCACAATTGTTCTAAAACTTTGAAGAAAAATTTGTGAGTAAACCAGCACGTCCTGGTACAAAAAAAATAACCTGTGACATCTTCTAATCCGCACTGCTTCCTTCTGTAGGAGCGTCGACCCCTATCGCTGGTCATCCTCCGCTGGGTCTTCCCCAGGAAACTGGAGGTTTCACCTGGCGGGGACAGACCGCCGAGGTGTCATGAAGAAAGCAGAATTTAGAGTGAATTCTGTGACGCGCCTACAGAAAAACTTACTACAACCACTCACATAGACGCGTGCAACTCACGCGCATCAAACATCCTGCAGGCCCTTGTTGCCAACAAGGTGAGCGGTCCACGGAGCGGACCAAAATTGGAGTCCGCGACCTGGGGGAGAGAAGCTCTGACGTCGCTCGCCGCACCCCCTTTTTTTTGGGATGGGAAATCATCAAATGACTTCTCCCGCTCTGGGCGGAGCGGAAGGGCGTGTCAGACTTTTACTGACTAAAACCCACCCATGTTTCTTCACTTGCCTGTGCGACAGCCAGGGCCACGGTTTCTTGTTTAACTAACCCGTAAGCCACACCCCCTTACGTGGGATTAGCGATTGCCACCTGGTCAGCAGTGTTTCCGCGTTGTAAATTACAGCCCACTCCCTCTCGAAGAAAGGAGAGCTGCATCCCGGCGAGGTTGATGACTGATTGATTATAAAGCACGTAGTAGGTACGTAGCGAGTACGCATTGGGACGTAGTATGTACGTAGTAGATATCGCTGCTTTATATAAAGCCGAATCCAATATAACCTATATACAATACAATTTGCCGGCGGCGGTGTTTCCGTCACACTACAATTCGAGTGTCTTCAAGGCTTAGAGTGAATGGGCTCTTAATAAACTAACGCGCTTTACCATCAATGATCGCATCACTGCTTATCATCAGGCGGGATTGCGGTCAGCGCTAGTTCATCCATACTAATATTATAAATGCGAAAGTAACTGTCTGTTACGCTTTCCCGCTTAAACCTCTCAACCGATTTTAATGAAATTTGGCACAGACAATCTTTAGACCCTGAGAAAGAACATAGGCTACCTTTTATCCCGGAAAAATTTGATGTTCCCGAGGGAAATCTAAAAAGCGCGATATAACCGAAATCCACGCGGGCGAAGCCGCGGGCGGAAAGCTAGTAATCTATAAAAAAAATTATGACCAAGAGGCCTTCCTTTCATCTGTGCATCGTGTGACCTTTCTTTGGCATTCCAATTAGGACTTATACTTGGCAGTACATCGCTCAACTGTTCTCATGATCTCATGATTTAAGCTGCTATCGGAACTTGTACTGTTTTGGCCCATTGAATTACTCTTTCGTTATTGTGATATTGGCTGCACTTGCCTGTGTTCCGGTTTATTGGTAAAACCGAACGCACCCGGATGCGGGCACCGCCTACTTCAAAGCTGTCAAAATGACACCTACTACCTCTTCGCGCCGAACTCCGATAAGGCCACACGTCCGCGCTCGCGAACTCGTTCCTCAAACGTCAATGGAGGCTCCTGACCCTGCTTGTTGATGCATCCTAGGACAGCCGAGACGCCGGGAGACAGGTGAGTTGCACTGGAAAACTTTTGGTGGGTGATAATTTGGTGGACACCCGCTTTCAGTCTAGAACCTTTGAATTAAACAATAAGTAAAGAAAACCCTGTCCGATCCGTGAAGGCATTGTTAGGTATCGATAACTGATTCTTCTTATGCCTACAAATTCGGGCTAAACTAAAAAAAACCCCTAAAAAAATAAATATGATTTAGCAAAAAGAGGTAACTTAAAACATGTGCGGTATGCCATACAGGCGCGGGCGAAGACGGGCAGGGCACGCGGCACGCAGCCGCAGCGCTATTCGCTAAGAATTCTACCGTCAAAAATAATGTTGTCACTTTTTAAAAACTACCAAATTTTGGGGAAGTTAGAGTTTATTCGCGGGAAAAAAAGATTATTTCAAAATTCACTAGTATTATTACTATGATGATTACTAATATAAAATTTCATATTTTATTTGGTCATGTATTTACCTTACCTTTATTATCCTTACGGGTCGGACAGGGTTTTCTTAACATATTGTATATTGAACCTAAAATCTTAATACAGTCCGTAGTAGATAGAAGTGTGATTGGTGGCGGTGGAAGCGGTGGATGATAGAAGGATCACAATGATCTGATCCTTCTAGCGCCATTTAGGCGCCAGCTAGGCTCTTTGTTTATTAACCACTTATCCATTGTCAGTGTTTCATCATTATCACCCTTTTTATCCTCCCACTGTTGGGCACAGGTCTCCTCTCATACAGAGAAGGATTGAGCGTAATCACCACGCTTGCTCAATGCGGGTTGGCGGTTTCAGATTTAAAGTACAGGTTTCCTCAAGATGTTTTCCTTCACCTTGTAATCCCTCATTGGTGTCCAAAATATACTTAGAAAGTACATATAACTTAGGAAATTACATTGGTACTTGCCTGACCTGGAATCGAACCCGCACACTCATACTTGAGAGGCGGGTGTTTTAACCACTAGGCCACTACGACTACTATAACTATTGTTAGTGTTTACCTTAAAATAATTATCAGTTTTCTAAGTAATACGTAATTTGAATCAAACTCCACGCGCGGCTGTAGAAAGGGTTGCAAAGTGTGACTGAAACAAAAGCTAGCTACAACTCATGCGCACCACACACATGAGTGCACCCCTCCTGACTCAAGGGCGCACCGTTATTTACAATACCTACAATTCGCCAGTTGAGCGATTATGATTGTCTCATTAGTCAATAAATAAAATCGACTATCTCCTAGTACTTATTGAAAGACCATTTGTCTCAGCATTGCCTCCATAATGCTGCGACCCGGTATTTTTTTGACGACCCGATGATGGATCGCGAACCACCTGAAAGGAAACGCTGGCATTAAATATTATATGATTCCCAATAGGGTATTTGACTAAAAAAACTAATTAGTCCGTCAGTCAGATTCCCAAAAAATACTAGACGTATTTTTTCTTTTTTCATATAAACAAAAAATGAAGACGACACAGCGCGTTGAAAACTCATGTGACGTCACTGCAGGCTACACTTTTTAGCGACCAGTGACGTCACCAGCCACCACTCCTGATCTTTGATGCCTTTTATATTTGTAATTTTTTATTGATTTGATAAAACAAAATACCCTTGAATAGGGATGTTTCCTGAGTAAAAAAATATTGATTCTATTTAGTCCGTCATTCAGATTATAGAAAAATATTGGATACGGTTAATAATCTATCACTTAGTAAACAATGAACTATTAGTATTATACTTATTAGACCTGAACTATGAAATAAATTATTCATATTTTATATAATCAAACCTTTTATGAAACGCTAACGGTGTGG
This sequence comes from Sesamia nonagrioides, assembly GCA_017933935.1. Classification (NCBI taxonomy): domain Eukaryota; kingdom Metazoa; phylum Arthropoda; class Insecta; order Lepidoptera; family Noctuidae; genus Sesamia; species Sesamia nonagrioides. The sequence goes on along the minus strand of JADWQK010001910.1, from coordinate 34,061 downwards.
TCAAACTATAATATCCAATTTAAGTGTCCCCTTATACGTAAAGAGCTATAATTACTACTAATTGGTCGATTAGAAAGCACAGCTCCTTCCTATTGGCTATTTTACTAGCGAACTATAATAAACATTAGTACTGATATCAATTTATTAAAACAATACTTGACCAATTCAGATTCAATGTGCATTACGCCTAAAACAGCTTACCTATGCTTTAGGCGTAATGCACACTGAAGGCAAGTGTATAATAGTGTATTATTATATTTTTATCTGAGGTAGTTAATTGCCGAATGTGGCTAATCTCTTGTCTGAATAAAACTGTAATAGGTACCTAAGAGCAGCGATGGCCTCTGGTGATATCGGCCGCGACATATAAGTTGTAGACCTTAGGGTCGAACGCCATCAGGCGCTGCACTTTGTATAAATTACTTCATCACCACTGCTCTCAAAACAGTGAGGGAAAACATCTTAAAGAAACCGGCATGTCCTAGAGACAATACTTCAAAGATATGTGACATCTAAAAACCCGGGCCCACATGGTATATTATGGCCCTCACCGAGAGGAAGCCTGTATCTATAATGTTCCCATTATAAGTTGATTATGTATCTTCTTCAGCCTATAGATGTCGATTGCTGGACAAAGGCCTCCCCCAAGGTTATCCACGCCGACCGGTCTTGTGCTGCCCGCATCGATCGGTTTCCCGCGACCTTCACCAGGTCATCGGTCCACCTTGTTGGGGGCCTCCCTACGCTGTGTCTTCCAGTATGTTATAAAGGTATCTGACACAAACCAATAAAGGTATATTCATTGCGACTTCGAATTGTAGGGTTCGAATCCATACATACTTTGCAATGTGTATTTCATCACCTCTGCTCCCATAAACGGTTAAGGAAATATCGTGAGGAAACCGGTATGTCCTAAGATAAAAAAAAAAAAGAAAATATGTGACATCCACCAGCATGTACGTCTACGATACCGCTACAGTACTCTAGCTGTAGGTAATCTTTAAGCCACTCATGTTGTCTTAATCGCTGTTAACCTGTGAACCAGTAGACCTGCTTACTGGATTACCTGGTTCTCTTCTTCTTCAGTCTATTTTATTTTATTTTATTTATTTATTTATTTTTATTTATTTAGGTTAACCAACAATTGTTTACACTGTACATTATTGTGATTTGATGACTAGAGTAACACTTACAAGTGCAACAATTAATTACAGGTTAACTCCACATGCACATAAAAACGGTTTACATTAGATATTAATTAAAACTTAACTGATAGATAGAGAGATGAACCTATAGATGTCCACTGCTGGACAAAGGCCTCCTCCAAGGCTTTCCACGCCGACCGGTCTTGTGCTGCCCGCATCCATCGGTTCCCCGCGACCTTCATCAGGTCATCGGTCCACCTTGTTGAAGGCCTCCCTACGCTGCGTCTTCCAGTACGTGGCCGCCACTCCAGAACCTTACTGCCCCATCGGCCATCGGTTCTACGAGCAATGTGCCCTGCGCACTGCCACTTAAGTTTAGCGACTCGCAGAGCTATGTCTGTGACTTTGGTTCTTCTGCGGATCTCCTCATTTCTGATTCGATCACGCAGAGAAACTCCGAGCATAGCTCTTTCCATTGCCCTTTGTGTGACTGTGAGCCTTCGTATGAGGCCCATTGTGAGCGACCACGTTTCAGTTTCGTAAGTCATCACTGGCAACACACACTGGTCAAAGACTTTAGTCTTGAGTCACTGTGGTATCTTGGACGACGAGAAGATATAGCGTAGCTTCCCGAACGCTGCCCAGCCGAGCTGGATTCGACGAGACACCTCTTTCTCGAAGACTCTTCCTCGATTACCTGGTTAATAAAATATTTTCTACTTTTCCATTTCTTCTCGGGGTAGTCAGTCAGATAGAAAATAACGTCTCCATCTAGCACTATTTACAAGAAGTAGTGCTAAAAATAATTCCGATATCCTAATTACGTAATAAACTATGATTTCGTAAATAGGATATTAATTATTTATTATATACAACGTGTAACAAAAAGGGTATATACATACCAAGGGCATGGCATCTTTAGATGATATCAAACGATATTGGAAGGGTTTCAACTCAAAATAAAATATTCAAAAAATTGGTACCAAATTTTCGGTTTCGTGTGTTTCTTAAAATCAAATCATAACAAACGTGGCAGCACACTACAGACGTTAATAACTACTCGTTACTGTCTTCAATATCTCTGTGCGACTAGTATGATAGTAGCCTATGACAGGCGGTGTTTTTCCTCAAACTTCCTAACATAAAGAGATAGGATTAAAAAACCCTTCCAATATCGTTTGATATCATGTAAAGATGCCATGCCTTTGTTATGTATATACCCTTTATATTACACATTGTATATACTTAAATATACACTAATTATTTATTACTTCGGTCATTAATATCTTAATGTACTTAATCTTAACTTGTATTCATCATGAACGGGTCCATTTAAACGATGATACGGGTAAAATCACGCGACACTTCTAGTCATTAATATAATCCTGGACTGTAGCAGCTCTGATTTACCTGTACATGGCACGCAAGTTTCTTAATCGTTTGTTAATATCAAGACGATGCGTCAGACTAAAGTGATCAATCCGTTGAGGACAGCTGGCTTATTGGGTATCCCACTATCAGTGGCAATGGATTTTATACCGCGTACATCGAGGTACTGGACATCGAGGACTATCAACTAATTTATCATCATCATCTTCATTTGTGATAGTAAATAGTTTACAGATAAAAATTAGATAAGGTATAAAATTAAATAGTTTATAACATAGCATAATAAATATCTAAAGCTTTTGTTTATTGAATTCCTAGTCCATAACGTTGCATGATTAAATATTACAGACTTATTGATATAATATTGTGCTGTAAAGTGAGCGCCTGAAACACATGTTTAATAAACCTAGCTCGGGCATGTCGTTTACATGATTCTCTGTATAATAATACGTTCTGTATGACCTTACGTATATTTTTAGTCACACATAATGCCTAGTTGTTATTTAGGCAATAAGATAATGTATGTATTTGTATAAGAATATTTTTGTATTTGATTTTACAATGTTGCGTAAGTTTTTTGAATAAAGATTATTAATATTATTATCATCATTTCAGCCGAAAGACGTCCAGCCACTGCTGGACATAGATGTCCCCCAAGGTTCTCCACGACGACCCGCCCTGCGCCAGCGATTTCCCGCGACGTTCACCAGGTCGTCGGTCCACCTTGTCGGGGGCCTACCCACGCTGCGTCCTCCGGTGCGTGGTCGCCACTCGAGAACCTGTCGGCCCCATCGGGCATCGGTTCTACGGGCAATGTGCCCAGCCCACTGTCACTTTAGTGTTGCAATTTAACGGGCTATGTCGGTTACTCTCGTTCTTCTGCGGATCTCCTCATTCCTGATTCGATCGCGCAGTGAAACCCCAAGCATAGCCCTTGACCTTGACCCTTCTTATAAGGCCTCAACTAATATATATTTTCACTATTTTTTTTAATGAAATATTATGAAGATGTCATGAACATAAATGTAGTTAAGTGCATCTTATTTTATATCAGACAAGGATAGAAGATTAATATTAGTTTAGTAGTTTTTCACAAGTTTTTGACATGTACTGTAGCTAAAGTAAGATTTCGAGTAGGTTTTGATTTTTAATTACGGGAATTTTCCGGACCTAAATTTCCTTTATTAACAGTTTTAAGCGAAAATGGCACTAATACAAAACATTGACACTGATTAAAACTAAATTACTAAAAAAAATACAAACTAACTACAAATTAAATTTAAAATATATAAAAAATCGAACCCCGATCGCTGCGATCGCCGGGTAGGGTGCCCAAAAGGCTGGCCGCGTCCGCACGTTGAATCATCAAACTCAACCTTTGACCGAAATGCGCCCCAGCCCTACAATCACCTGATACGTCGATTAGTCTTGCGGAGATTTCTTTAAAGACTTGTCGAGCCTCCGCACCCCAAGGCCCTAGGGTCTCCATGACGAAAGGCATAAATATATAGGGCTCAGATAATGCTGCATATTTGCGCCTCTTTATGACCTCCGCAGCTGCGGCAGCAGCGCCGGCTCTGCGGGCGGTCACCGGTAAGTGAATTACGGGAATTAGCTTTCAGTGTCACCAAACCAGACTGTCTCCAAAGCCTAGAGCACAGGCGTAGAGTAGCCAGCCTTTTGGTGTTCTATAGGATGCATTTTGGGGAGTGTGCGACGAAATTGCATGATTTAATTCCCCCATCTCCGTACCACCATCGGACGACCCGTCTTACGGCGAGTTTCCACCCTTACGTTATTAACACTACTACGATCGGGACGAAGCGTTTCGCCTCCTCCTTTATACCGCGTACATCAAGGGACTGGAACAACTTGGCGGCGGCGGTGTTTCCGTCGGACTACAATTTGAGTGTCTTCAAGGCTGGAGTGGATAGGCTCTTAATAAACTAGCGCGCTTTACCATCAACGATCGCATCACTGCTTACCAACAGCATGTTTATAATATATAAGTATAACAAAAAACAACCCAGTTACTAATATACATGCTGGCGTTAAGTACTTTATTTATATCAACAAGACGGCCCAATTGTGTCACCCTTTGTAAAATCTTTATACGTATGTACTGTTATTTATAATGTGTACATAAGAAAGAGTAATAAATTCTATTCTGTTCTATAAAAACACTTTTTATTGTTAAAATTGTTAAAACGTTAATCGTTACGGCAATCCACTATAACTTGGTTTATCCATGTTACACTTAGGTATTTACAAATACTAATATTAATCTAAGCCAAATTATTGCTTATGACAATACGTTTGTTTTTAAATGAGAAAACAAATATTATTATTATTTATTACTAGCGGCCGCGTTTTTTTATATGCTCCACTTCTATTGATCGCAGCGTGATGATAAATAGCCTAAAGCCTTCCTGGATTAATGAACTATCCAACACAAAAAGAATGTTTAAAATCGAGCCGGTAGTTCCTGAGATTAGCGCGTTTAAAGAAACAAACTCTTCAGATTTATATATTAGTATAGATTATTAATTATTAATCGTTCATAATAACATAAACGTAAGAAGAAATATTCGTTTGTAGTTACCCCCTTTCATTATAGATGGCGTTGGGTGACTTGCACGTGTTAGATATCTATCTGAATTTTATTGCTATTGAACATAAACTTATATAATCGTATGACTTTCTAAAGATATTTTTATAGGGCTCTGCCACCACAATTTTATAATACCTACATATGTCCAATACGCAACACCAGCACATCAAGCTACTACAATTTGTCAATTTTTTTTAAAAGATTTTCAACTTTAGGCTTACGGCGTTAAGGTCCAAGGATTGATTGGCAAAGTTACAAGACCAATTTGTAAAATAATTTGAATCATCATCAGCCTCTATTCCACTGCTGGACATAGGCCTCCTTTTTGGCACGCCAACAAGATCAATCCTGAGCAGTTCTCCGCCAGCCACTACCAGCCACCTTTTCGATGTCGTCGCTCCATCTCGTCCAAGGGCGTCCTACGCTACGTTTGCCGAGACGCGGTCTCCACTCGAGGACTCGTTTACCCCAACGGTTGTCGGTCCTGCGGCATATGTGACCAGCCCATTCCCACTTCAGCTTGCTAATCCTCTCAGCTATGTCGGTAATTCTGGTCCTCTGTCGGATCACCTCATGTCTGATTTTTTTTCATTCTCAATTCTTTTTTTACCTTTCAAAATAATTTGAATAGCAAGTATCAATTTTCTGTCATATTTTTCTAGAATAAAACAGTATACTCTTTATTATGTAAACCATATTTTTATATATTGGACAATAGTCAATGTCGGTCAGTCCAAGAAAAGTGAAGCTAAATTGCACGTTCCAAAGCTTAGATCTCTATGGAGAAGAACGTGCAAGAAACTCCATGGACACTCACATTGTAAGAACTTCATATTTACATTGTGTAATTTATATTACTACACACAACTACAACGACTACAATTTGAGTGTCTTCAAGGCTAGAGTGAATAGGCTCTTAATAAACTAGTGGGCTTTACCATTTAGAAAGTCATACGATTATATAAGTTTATGTTCAACAGCAATAAAATTCAGATAGATATCTAACACGTGCAAGTCACCCAACGCCATCTATAATGAAAGGGGGTAACTACAAACGAATATTTCTTCTTACGTTTATGTTATTATGAACGATTAATAATTAATAATCTATACTAATATATAAATCTGAAGAGTTTGTTTCTTTAAACGCGCTAATCTCAGGAACTACCGGCTCGATTTTAAACATTCTTTTTGTGTTGGATAGTTCATTAATCCAGGAAGGCTTTAGGCTATTTATCATCACGCTGCAATCAATAGAAGTGGAGCATATAAAAAAACGCGGCCGCTAGTAATAAATAATAATAATATTTGTTTTCTCATTTAAAAACAAACGTATTGTCATAAGCAATAATTTGGCTTAGATTAATATTAGTATTTGTAAATACCTAAGTGTAACATGGATAAACCAAGTTATAGTGGATTGCCGTAACGATTAACGTTTTAACAATTTTAACAATAAAAAGTGTTTTTATAGAACAGAATAGAATTTATTACTCTTTCTTATGTACACATTATAAATAACAGTACATACGTATAAAGATTTTACAAAGGGTGACACAATTGGGCCGTCTTGTTGATATAAATAAAGTACTTAACGCCAGCATGTATATTAGTAACTGGGTTGTTTTTTGTTATACTTATATATTATAAACATGCTGTTGGTAAGCAGTGATGCGATCGTTGATGGTAAAGCGCGCTAGTTTATTAAGAGCCTATCCACTCCAGCCTTGAAGACACTCAAATTGTAGTCCGACGGAAACACCGCCGCCGCCAAGTTGTTCCAGTCCCTTGATGTACGCGGTATAAAGGAGGAGGCGAAACGCTTCGTCCCGATCGTAGTAGTGTTAATAACGTAAGGGTGGAAACTCGCCGTAAGACGGGTCGTCCGATGGTGGTACGGAGATGGGGGAATTAAATCATGCAATTTCGTCGCACACTCCCCAAAATGCATCCTATAGAACACCAAAAGGCTGGCTACTCTACGCCTGTGCTCTAGGCTTTGGAGACAGTCTGGTTTGGTGACACTGAAAGCTAATTCCCGTAATTCACTTACCGGTGACCGCCCGCAGAGCCGGCGCTGCTGCCGCAGCTGCGGAGGTCATAAAGAGGCGCAAATATGCAGCATTATCTGAGCCCTATATATTTATGCCTTTCGTCATGGAGACCCTAGGGCCTTGGGGTGCGGAGGCTCGACAAGTCTTTAAAGAAATCTCCGCAAGACTAATCGACGTATCAGGTGATTGTAGGGCTGGGGCGCATTTCGGTCAAAGGTTGAGTTTGATGATTCAACGTGCGGACGCGGCCAGCCTTTTGGGCACCCTACCCGGCGATCGCAGCGATCGGGGTTCGATTTTTTATATATTTTAAATTTAATTTGTAGTTAGTTTGTATTTTTTTTAGTAATTTAGTTTTAATCAGTGTCAATGTTTTGTATTAGTGCCATTTTCGCTTAAAACTGTTAATAAAGGAAATTTAGGTCCGGAAAAGTCCCGTAATTAAAAATCAAAACCTACTCGAAATCTTACTTTAGCTACAGTACATGTCAAAAACTTGTGAAAAACTACTAAACTAATATTAATCTTCTATCCTTGTCTGATATAAAATAAGATGCACTTAACTACATTTATGTTCATGACATCTTCATAATATTTCATTAAAAAAAATAGTGAAAATATATATTAGTTGAGGCCTTATAAGAAGGGTCAAGGTCAAGGGCTATGCTTGGGGTTTCACTGCGCGATCGAATCAGGAATGAGGAGATCCGTAGAAGAACGAGAGTAACCGACATAGCCCGTTAAATTGCAACACTAAAGTGACAGTGGGCTGGGCACATTGCCCGTAGAACCGATGCCCGATGGGGCCGGCAGGTTCTCGAGTGGCGACCACGCACCGGAGGACGCAGCGTGGGTAGGCCCCCGACAAGGTGGACCGACGACCTGGTGAACGTCGCGGGAAATCGCTGGCGCAGGGCGGGTCGTCGTGGAGAACCTTGGGGGACATCTATGTCCAGCAGTGGCTGGACGTCTTTCGGCTGAAATGATGATAATAATATTAATAATCTTTATTCAAAAAACTTACGCAACATTGTAAAATCAAATACAAAAATATTCTTATACAAATACATACATTATCTTATTGCCTAAATAACAACTAGGCATTATGTGTGACTAAAAATATACGTAAGGTCATACAGAACGTATTATTATACAGAGAATCATGTAAACGACATGCCCGAGCTAGGTTTATTAAACATGTTGTTGGCGATGAATGAGCTGGTTAACTCACAAAAAACCAACTGTGAGTGCGGCCTAACATCAGATGTGCTTACACCGGATCATTCGTTGACATCATGTAATACCACCTTGCTGCAGCCCTGTGTTGATGTCATAGTTCCTTCTGCTAATAGTGCCAATAGCCGTGACTGTAATGATGTTGTGTTGTTCTGTGATGAGATAGGTAAGGGCTTGGGGCGCTTGTTGACTGATGAATGTCCGGGTCACTCAATATTGAACTACTGCATGCCTGGTTGTTCTTTATATGGAATTATGCAAAAAATTATTAAATGTAACTTTTCCCGGGATACAACATTGTTAATTTTTGTGGGTAATAGGGGAAATTTGAGCAAAAGAGAACTGCTTAAGAGTTGTGAAACATTAAGCAATCTGAATATTGGAAAGGTTGTCTTGTTTACATTCCCTTACAGTGACCAGTTGCCACAGGAAGAAAATAGGATTAGATTTGAACTAAATATGACAATGTCCAACTTGACATTTAATAATAAAATATTACATTTAATTGACATTAATAATTATTTTAAGAATTTGTATTTGACAAGAGATAGACATAACAATGTTATGTATTATCTTTCTAATTACTTTAAAAGACAGATAGCTGTGTCGCTATCATATTTTTTTTTCTATTACAGCCAAGAATTTGGCTAAACAACTTGCTTCTTTTGAGCAATGCAATGACATTCGAATTAATTCTGCCAATAATTTGGTATCAGTTGACATCATTAATAATTTAAATTAGAAATTAAGACAATAGAGTCAACCTCTAGCTATAACAATATACAGGATTACAAAGGTAACTCGGGAGGAAATTTAAAGTCAATAGATAATATTAATTTGGTGCATCAAAATATTCAAGGATTTATGAACAAAGATTTAGAGGTTGATTTATTCATGAACCATTATGGTATTGATATTCTTTGCATAACCGAACATTGGCTAAAAAGTCACCAGTTCTTGTTTAATTTTAAGAATCACCAGGTTGGTAGTTCGTTTAGCAGAATTAATGCTATACATGGTGGCTCATTAATTTTAGTTAGTAACCTGTTGAAATTTAAAAATCGTAAAGACATTGTGGGCCTGTCTGTTGAACGAACAGCTGAAATTGCCTGTATAGAGTTGGAGGGCTTCATTGTGTTAAGTGTGTACAGACCCCCTTCAGGATTGTATGACTACTTTGAAAAGGTAATGGATGAAGTCTTACACAAAATTTGTGTTTCAAACAAAGCCATTATCGTTTGCGGTGATTTTAATATTAATTTATTAGAGAACTCTGGTTATTGTAAAAAAATTATAAGTCTATTTCAGTCCTACAATCTTGTAAACCTATTTTTGGAGCCCACAAGAATAACACCTACTTGTGCCACGTGCCTAGATAATATTTTTACAAACATAATACCAAGCCACAAAGAAGTTTTAAATTTACTTGATTCTGATCACTGCGGACAAAGGATTACTATTCCAAACCATAGTAAAAAAGTGGCCAAAAAGGATATCACTGTTAACCCCAAAACTGAAAGCCGCTTGGAGGTTTTTAGATTTAATCTCATTAATAAATTGCCAGTCTTATCCAGTGCTGTTAATGCTGATCCTAATCATCTCTATGACAATTTTTTTAATATATACTTTAAGCTATTTGATTCCACCTTTGTTCCCAAGACTATCTCTGTTAATAGTAAAGCATCTTTCTCTGATTGGGCTACCATCGGTATTCATAAAAGTAGAACTCGGCTTTATGAATTGTACAATGAGAGGATTTATATTAACACTGTTGAATTCAATTTATATGTTAGAAAATATTCAAAATTATTCAAACAAGTTTGTTATATGGCCAAGTCACGTTACTTGAGTTCAAAGATAAAGAACAGTGGCAATGTAATTAAAACGACTTGGAAAATTATTAATAGTGAAACGGGAAGGTTCAGTGATAGAAATACTGACTATAGCCTGTCTATTAATGACAACATAATTAAATCAGACTCGCAAGTCTCTGAGGCATTTGAAAATTTCTTTTCGGATATTCCTGTTTCAACTACTAAATCCTTAAACTCATCACCTTCTGTTGCGGAGTCTTTGCTTAAAGAAAATGTTAATGTTTGTGATTCGGAGTTTCATTTTGAACATGTTATCAGTAGAGATATAATTAAAATCTTTCACACTCTAAATGTAAAAAGACTGCTGACCTATGGGGTCATTCGGTGGAAGTTGCTAAGTCTATTATTGATATTGTGGCACCCACTCTAGCTGTTATCTTTAATGCTTGTATTGACTGTGAAGAGTTTCCTGATCTCATGAAAAATAGTAAAATAATACCTTTGTTTAAATCTGGTAGTACATCAGACCCCACAAATTATAGACCTATTTCTGTACTACCTACCTTTAGTAAAATTTTTGAGAAATTAATTTTAAACCAAATGCTAAATTTTTTTAATAAACATAAATTATTATATAGCAAACAGTTCGGTTTTACAAGGGGTCGTTCAACTACTGATGCCGGTGTTGAACTTCTAGGTCATATATATAATGCATGGGAGGATAAATGCGATGCCTTGGGCATCTTTTGTGATTTGTCCAAGGCATTCGATTGCGTTCTTCACGATACGTTAATCAGGAAACTCCGCCACTACGGGATCCGGAACTCTGCACTTGATCTTATTACATCTTACTTGAGTGGTAGGATTCAAAGCGTTGACGTTAATGGAAAAAGATCTTCTGGATCTTTAGTAACAATGGGAGTCCCACAGGGGTCAATTCTTGGTCCTTTTTTGTTTCTTATTTACATCAATGACCTGCCGTACCTAAGAAAGGATAACCACGATATAGTGTTGTTTGCAGATGACACTTCACTTTTATTTAAACTGAAACGTCAGCAGCAGGTTACTGATGATGTAAATAGCGCGATCTCCAAAGTAGTCCATTGGTTTAATGTTAATAATTTACTTTTAAACGAGAAAAAAACCAAATGCATTAAGTTTACTCTACCTAACGTGAGGCAGGTGGAAACTAAAGTGTTGATAAAGGGCGAAGAATTGAAATCTGACGACAGCACAGTATTCTTGGGTATAACTCTGGATGCTAAGCTTCAATGGGGTTCACATATAGAAAAATTGTCAAAAAAGTTAAGTTCTGCTGCATACGCAGTTAGAACAATTCGTAATTTGACTGATGTTGAGACGGCCCGTTTAGTGTACTTTGGCTATTTCCACAGCGTAATGTCGTACGGCATTCTGTGGTGGGGAAATGCCGCCGATATTCAAACAATATTTGTTTTGCAGAAACGAGCTGTTCGTGCAATTTATAAATTAAGTCCGAGACACTCTCTCAGAGAAAAATTTAAAGAGATTAATGTACTGACCGTGCCGTCTCAATATATTTATGAAAATCTTTGTATGCTCATAAAAATATAAAATTGTTTAAAAAATACAGTGATGTCCATGATATAAATACTAGGAACAGGCACAAATTTATTGTACCTACAACAAGGCTCAAGAAAATAGGTGGCTCTTCCAGATGCCAATGTATACATTTTTACAATGGACTTCCAGAGGTGGTTCAAGATCTGAGCCTGAATAAATTCAAATCCTTCATTAAACGTAAGTTGTGTCAGAAAGCATTTTATAGTGTGAAGGATTATATTGAGGACAAAAGGCTTGGGCTTGAGCTGCGTCCGATTTCTATACAATGATTGTTCTTTGATTTTTCCTCTTGTAGTTTTAATATGTAATTGTTTATGTTATTTAGTCAAAGCCTGTATTACACACTATGTAGCCAAGCATATTGTACGTTACGGAATTGTATTGCTGACAGAGGTGTTCGGCACTTGTGCAGCTGCAGCTGCACAGGAGTTAAACTTTCCACAGATTCGAGAACACTGTTGGAGCTGCTGAACCTTGGACAAAACTATCTTAGCATTGTGTAGATTCAATTTCTTAGTATTGTATAATTGCATGGCAAACGTGTGAGCACAATGTACGAATGTGCTGTAAGGCATTTATTTGTTGGGTTAGCCTTTTTTATTGACTTAATCGTGCTCTGGCTGTTGAGAGTATGTCATGCTCACTCAAATGTCTCGCTGATGGTGGCGTGTGTTTTGGGTCATTGGGTTCCCTTCGATATGGTTGAGCTGAAGGATGCTGATCCATACGTCATGTTCGTGAACGGACGCCGTCGGAGGGGACTGGTCATCTCTTAGCTGCCACGGCGTATTTTAATTTCTGAATTGATTTTTGTATGTTTTCCATAATGGACGCTCTCAGCGTACAATATATTTCTGCATCGTTCTCACGCGGTTGATTTCAACATGAATGATGTAATCTAATATTTGTAACAATAGCTTAAAAATTTAAAAGAGTGTCCATGGAGTTTCTTGCCCGTTCTTCTCCATAGGTACCTACTCTTTGGAATGGGCGACTAGCTTCATCTTATTGACTGACCGACCTTCTGACAATTCAAAAGTGCCTGTAACTGGTTTATTTGAAATAAATGATTTGATTTGATTTGATTTGATTTGATGTGTTTCAGGCGCTCACTTTACAGCACAATATTATATCAATAAGTCTGTAATATTTAATCATGCAACGTTATGGACTAGCAATTGAATAAACAAAAGCTTTAGTTATTTATTATGCTATCTTATAAACTATTTAATTTTATATCTTATCTAATTTTTATCTGTAAACTATTTACTATCACAAATGATGATGATGATGATATATTAGTTGATAGTCCTCGATGTCCAGCACCTCGATGTACGCGGTATAAAATCAAAATCAAAATCGTTTATTTCAAATTAACCATCACTTGGTACTTTTGAATAGTCAATGTCGGTCAGTTCAAGAAAAGTGAAGCTAAATTGCACGTTCCAAAGCGTAGATCTCTCTGGAGAAGAACGTGCAAGAAACTCCATGGACACTCTTTTAAAATCATAATATATGAGTTACATTTCTTCGTTACATATTTATGTTGCTTCTATCATGTGAGCACAATGTAAAATTAATTAAAATATAAAAATGAATTAAGCCCACTGGCAGCTAAGAGATGACCAGTCTCCACTGACGGCCCCCGTTCACGAGCATGACGCGCATCAGCCCCACTTAGCTCAACCATATTGAAGGGAACCAAATGACCCAACAACACGCGCCACCATCAGCAAGACATTTGAGTGAGCATGACAATTCTCAACTGCCAATCTCGCAATGTCAAACAAGTTATATATATATATATATAAAAAAAAAAACTATAGTCCATGGTGCCTCACATTCACAAACTTGAAAAGTGCTTTTACATTATACAATACTATTGCAAAATATTGTGCACAACGTTGAAATAAACAAATAAACTAAAAAAGGAATATTTAGAAAACAACAAAAAGGGGAATGGCATCTCTTCCAAACCTACAAAATTGTCTGTGGCTGTGGAGCAGGACTGGCATTTATCCAAGCATTTTTATCAAGGATATATAATAAGGATATAAAATCCATTGCCACTGATAGTGAGTTACCCAATAAGCCAGCTGTCCTCATCGGATTTAGATCACTTTAGTCTGACGCATCGTCTTGATATTAACAAGCGATTAAGAAACTTGCGTGCCATGTACAGGTAAATCAAAGTTCCTACAGTCCAGGATTATATTAATGACTAGAAGTGTCGCGTGATTTTACCCGAATCATCGTTTAAATGGACCCGTCCATGATGAAATCAAGTTAAGATTAAGTACATTAAGATATTAATGACCGAAGTAATAAATAATTAGTGTATATTTAAGTATATACAATGTGTAACATAAAGGGTATATACATAACAAAGGCATGGCATCTTTACATGATATCAAACGATATTGGAAGGGTTTTTTAATCCTATCTCTTTATGTTAGGAAGTTATGAGGAAAAACACCGCCTGTCATAGGCTACTATCATACTAGTCGCACAGAGATATTGAAGACAGTAACGAGTAGTTATTAACGTCTGTAGTGTGCTGCCACGTTTGTTATGATTTGATTTTAAGAAACACACGAAACCGAAAATTTGGTACCAATTTTTTGAATATTTTATTTTGAGTTGAAACCCTTCCAATATCGTTTGATATCATCTAAAGATGCCATGCCCTTGGTATGTATATACCCTTTTTGTTACACGTTGTATATAATAAATAATTAATATCCTATTTACGAAATCATAGTTTATTACGTAATTAGGATATCGGAATTATTTTTACCACTACTTCTTGTAAATAGTGCTAGATGGAGACGGTATTTTCTATCTGACTGACTACCCCGAGAAGAAATGGAAAAGTAGAAAATATATTATTAACCAGGTAATCGAGAAAGAGTCTTCGAGAAAGAGGTGTCTCGTCGAATCCAGCTCGGCTGGGCAGCGTTCAGGAAGCTACGCTATATCATCTCGTCGTCCAAGATACCACAGTGTCTCAAGACTAAAGTCTTTGACCAGTGTGTGTTGCCAGTGATGACTTACGAGACTGAAACGTGGTCGCTCACAATGGGCCTCATACAAAGGCTCAGAGTCATACAAAGGACAATGGAAAGAGCTATGCTCGGAGTTTCTCTGCGTGATCGAATCAGAAATGAGGAGATCCACAGAAGAACCAAAGTCACAGACATAGCTCTGCGAGTCGCTAAACTTAAGTGGCAGTGCGCAGGGCACATTGCTCGTAGAACCGATGGCCGATGGGGCAGTAAGGTTCTGGAGTGGCGGCCACGTACTGGAAGATGCAGCGTAGGGAGGCCTTCAACAAGGTGGACCGATGACCTGGTGAAGGTCGCGGGGAACCGATGGATGCGGGCAGCACAAGACCGGTCGGCGTGGAAAGCCTTAGGGGAGGCCTTTGTCCAGCAGTGGACATCTATAGGTTCATCTCTCTATCTATCAGTTAAGTTTTAATTAATATCTAATGTAAACCGTTTTTATGTGCATGTGGAGTTAACCTGTAATTAATTGTTGCACTTGTAAGTGTTACTCTAGTCATCAAATCACAATAATGTACAGTGTAAACAATTGTTGGTTAACCTAAATAAATAAAAATAAATAAATAAATAAAATAAAATAAAATAGACTGAAGAAGAAGAGAACCAGGTAATCCAGTAAGCAGGTCTACAGGTTCACAGGTTAACAGCGATTAAGACAACATGAGTGGCTTAAAGATTACCTACAGCTAGAGTACTGTAGCGGTATCGTAGACGTACATGCTGGTGGATGTCACATATTTTCTTTTTTTTTTTTTATCTTAGGACATACCGGTTTCCTCACGATATTTCATTAACCGTTTATGGGAGCAGAGGTGATGAAATACACATTGCAAAGTATGTATGGATTCGAACCCTACAATTCGAAGTCGCAATGAATATACCTTTATTGGTTTGTGTCAGATACCTTTATAACATACTGGAAGACACAGCGTAGGGAGGCCCCCAACAAGGTGGACCGATGACCTGGTGAAGGTCGCGGGAAACCGATCGATGCGGGCAGCACAAGACCGGTTGGCGTGGATAGCCTTGGGGGAGGCCTTTGTCCAGCAATCGACATCTATAGGCTGAAGAAGATACATAATCAACTTATAATGGGAACATTATAGATACAGGCTTCCTCTCGGTGAGGGCCATAATATACCATGTGGGCCCGGGTTTTTAGATGTCACATATCTTTGAAGTATTGTCTCTAGGACATGCCGGTTTCTTTAAGATGTTTTCCCTCACTGTTTTGAGAGCAGTGGTGATGAAGTAATTTATACAAAGTGCAGCGCCTGATGGCGTTCGACCCTAAGGTCTACAACTTATATGTCGCGGCCGATATCACCAGAGGCCATCGCTGCTCTTAGGTACCTATTACAGTTTCCGACATTCCCTTAGCGAGATTAGCCACATTCGGCAATTAAGTACCTCAGATAAAAAATATAATAATACACTATTATACACTTGCCTTCAGGCGTAATGCACATTGAATCTGAATTGGTCAAGTATTATTTTACTAAATTGATATCAGTACTAATGTTTATTATAGTTCGCTAGTAAAATAGCCAATAGGAAGGAGCTGTGCTTTCTAATCGACCAATTAGTAGTAATTATAGCTCTTTACGTATAAGGGGACACTTAAATTGGATATTATAGTTTGACCACACCGTTAGCGTTTCATAAAAGGTTTGATTATATAAAATATGAATAATTTATTTCATAGTTCAGGTCTAATAAGTATAATACTAATAGTTCATTGTTTACTAAGTGATAGATTATTAACCGTATCCAATATTTTTCTATAATCTGAATGACGGACTAAATAGAATCAATATTTTTTTACTCAGGAAACATCCCTATTCAACACTATACAGGGTATTTTGTTTTATCAAATCAATAAAAAATTACAAATATAAAAGGCATCAAAGATCAGGAGTGGTGGCTGGTGACGTCACTGGTCGCTAAAAAGTGTAGCCTGCAGTGACGTCACATGAGTTTTCAACGCGCTGTGTCGTCTTCATTTTTTGTTTATATGAAAAAAGAAAAAATACGTCTAGTATTTTTTGGGAATCTGACTGACGGACTAATTAGTTTTTTTAGTCAAATACCCTATTGGGAATCATATAATATTTAATGCCAGCGTTTCCTTTCAGGTGGTTCGCGATCCATCATCGGGTCGTCAAAAAAATACCGGGTCGCAGCATTATGGAGGCAATGCTGAGACAAATGGTCTTTCAATAAGTACTAGGAGATAGTCGATTTTATTTATTGACTAATGAGACAATCATAATCGCTCAACTGGCGAATTGTAGGTATTGTAAATAACGGTGCGCCCTTGAGTCAGGAGGGGTGCACTCATGTGTGTGGTGCGCATGAGTTGTAGCTAGCTTTTGTTTCAGTCACACTTTGCAACCCTTTCTACAGCCGCGCGTGGAGTTTGATTCAAATTACGTATTACTTAGAAAACTGATAATTATTTTAAGGTAAACACTAACAATAGTTATAGTAGTCGTAGTGGCCTAGTGGTTAAAACACCCGCCTCTCAAGTATGAGTGTGCGGGTTCGATTCCAGGTCAGGCAAGTACCAATGTAATTTCCTAAGTTATATATACTTTCTAAGTATATCTTGGACACCAATGAGGGATTACAAGGTGAAGGAAAACATCTTGAGGAAACCTGTACTTTAAATTTGAAACCGCCAACCCGCATTGAGCAAGCGTGGTGATTACGCTCAATCCTTCTCTGTATGAGAGGAGACCTGTGCCCAACAGTGGGAGGATAAAAAGGGTGATAATGATGAAACACTGACAATGGATAAGTGGTTAATAAACAAAGAGCCTAGCTGGCGCCTAAATGGCGCTAGAAGGATCAGATCATTGTGATCCTTCTATCATCCACCGCTTCCACCGCCACCAATCACACTTCCATCTACTACGGACTGTATTAAGATTTTAGGTTCAATATACAATATGTTAAGAAAACCCTGTCCGACCCGTAAGGATAATAAAGGTAAGGTAAATACATGACCAAATAAAATATGAAATTTTATATTAGTAATCATCTTAGGGGCCGTCCATTAATCATGCGAGGCTCGAAGGGGGGAGGGGGGTCCATAAAAAAATCACGAAATATCAGCAGGGGCGAGGGTGTGTGGTAATATAACACGTGTACCTATTTATTTTTTCGGCAAATGCGTGACGCTGAACCGAAAAGCGATGATGTACATATATACGTATGATGGCAAGACGTTTGCTCCATTAGAAGTTACGAGGGAACAGATGAACATACATACATACATACATACATACATACATACATACATACATACACACATACATAGCCTGTCAAAATCATAACCCTCCTTTTGCTTTGCCGTAGTCGGGTAAAAAGAAGACTTAATTGTCAGGTGTGGAGAACATCTGGTCCCGGCCCTCAAATGATACACCTATTGGGTTTCAAAATAGTGACGCTGTCATTATTTCTCTGTCCTTCCCCTTCGTATTCCATCCAAAGGTTGTACGTAAAAGATCACTTCATAACGATACGACCGCCCACTGTGTCACCCCTTCAAAATCAAAATCAAAAAATCAAAATTGTTTATTTCAAATTAACCATACCATATACCAACTGTTGGTTAATTTGAAATAAACAATTTTGATTTTTTTATTTTGATTTTGAAGGGGTGACACAGTGGGCGGTCGTATCGTTATGAAGTGATCTTTTACGTACAACCTTTGGATGGAATACGAAGGGGAAGGACAGAGAAATAATGACTGCGTCACTATTTTGAAACCCAATAGGTGTATCATTTGAGGGCCGGGACCAGATGTTCTCCACACCTGACAATTAAGTCTTCTTTTTACCCGACTACGGCAAAGCAAAAGGAGGGTTATGATTTTGACAGGCTATGTATGTATGTATGTATGTATGTATGTATGTATGTATGTATGTATGTATGTATGTATGTATGTTCATCTGTTCCCTCGTAACTTCTAAACTACTTATCAGAATTCGATAAATGACATATCATTAGAAGCGTCTTAATTGTCCGCTGGTTATAGGCTATATGGGGTTTCACAAAATCTAATATGGCGTCCTCTAGCGGACAAAACATACAGAGTAAAAAAATTAAGATAAGGTAAATATGCCATGTTTGGTATCATTTGAAAGCGCTTTACTTGTACATTTTAAATATATATATATATATATATATATATATATATATATATATATATATATTACTAGCATTTGCTTGTGACTTTACCTGTATTCATGGGCTAATTGCATATAATTCACATTTTTCCGTTCATAGCTTCTTTACTACTTATCAGGATAAGACCACTGCAGTACCATTAGAAGAGCCTTGATATTCCGTTGGGTATGAGCTATAAAGCTTGTCACCAAATTTAGTATTGTGCCCTCTAGCGGACAAAAAGTTCTATGTTAATATAAAGTTAAAATAAATATACCGTGTTTGGTATCACTTGAAAGAGCTTCACGAGTACTTTATGCTTGTACATAATTACAAGAATGCTTTAATGATGTTAAATATGAGCGATAATTAGTTCAACAATTTAAATTTTCTTAATATTATGCGCCACAAATACACTATAACACCAAAATAGTACAAATAATAAAAAGTAAACAAACTAAAACCCAACTACGACAAAAAACGACGCTGAAAAAGTATAAAACAAGATTTTCAGAAATTTTCATGTTTGGAAAGGCGTAGTCACACGTTACATATACCTACCTACCGTAGGACCTTGACAACGTGTGACTACGCCTTTCCAAACATGAAAATTTCTGAAAATCTTGTTTTATACTTTTTCAGCGTCGTTTTTTGTCGTAGTTGGGTTTTAGTTTGTTTACTTTTTTCTTCAGCCTATAGAGGTCCACTCCTGAACAAAGCCCCCCCCAGGCTTCCCACAATGACCGGTCTTGTGCTGCCGGCATCCATCGGCTTCCCGCGACCTTCATCAGGTCATTGGTCTACCTTGTTGGGGGCCTCCCTACGCTACGTCTTCCGGTACGTGGCCGCCACTCCAATTAAAGATTTTAAAAGAAATATAAATTCTACTAACTATTAACACAACCCTGTTTGTCTAAGAAAAAGAGAATTGTTTTTATAATTCGCAACTAAGTAACTAAAACGGTTTTTTTAGTGTTATTAACTAGGGCTTGACCGCGGTCCTGCATGATGGTAAGCAGTGATGCAATCGTTGATGGTAAAGCGCACTAGCTTATTATGAGCCTATTAACTCAAGCCTTGGAAATGCTTAAATTGTAATCTGACGGGAAAACCGCTGCAGGAAAATTGTTCCAGTACTTCGATGTACGTGAACAATTTTACTTACCCATTAAACGACTTAAAACCATATAAAGGCCAAACTTTGCAAAAAGGGGTATTATAAAATCACTGATTATTTAAAAGATAAAAAAAGCTTGGGACTGAGCTGCTTGCTCTGCTAAGCACTGTTATTAAGCAATATGCGTAATTATAACATAAATTATTATAAACACTCATTTTTAATGTCTGGACTTGAATAAAGACGATAATCGGTGAGTTTGTTTCGGCTATTTCTTCTCAGAGATAGTCAGTTAGGAAATGCCGGCTTCACTAGTTTAACCGTTGCCTTAGACTAAGAATTTCTCGTGTATTGCGGCTGCGTTTACAAACATATAAACCCACATACACAAACAACCAGACCCAGAACAATTACTTGTCATAAAAATATTTGCTCCGTGTGGGAATCGAACCCGCAACACGCAGTGCAGCAGTCAAACATTTAACCACTACGCCCACCGGCTACGCAAGGTAGTGCGCAATTGGTGTAATTATGTACTCATGACGGATATAGTTGTTGAGTGGGAAGGGTTAAAAATAATTATAAGTGCACTGTCGGGGACTTTTTTTTTCTTCGGGGTGGAAATCCTCATAGGATGTCCGGCGCTCTGGGGTGGGCGACGGGGTCTGTCAGACTTTTACTGACTAAAACCACCCCGGTATCTCTTCTATCACGAGTGCGCGTGGAGCCGCGGGAGTCTAAATTCTTCCACGGCCCCATCCTCTCGTGCTGGCCCGGTCTGTCCGGACCTCGTCTCCTGCACGGGGTAGTGGGGTGTTATACTACCCCGTGCAACACCTCAGAGGCGCGCGCCGACACTCGCACGCGCTTCCGCCTCGGGGTCCATCGAATAGGGGGCGGGGACTTCCCCATGTCCCTCGCCCATGGACCCATTCATGGGGGGCGGAAGAGGGCGTCATCCGCCCTTCTTCGGCGCCCGGTGCGTCTTCTGCGGCCCGGGAAGGGAGTTGAGATCTCCCTCTCCCGTTCCCCAGCTTCCTTCTGCGACATCACGTTCTCGCAGAAGGACACCACCGCGTCCCACGACACTGCGCTACCGACCATCACTGTTGGGGTCTGCCCCAACTGTAAGGGTAAAGTACAGGCTGAGTGAAAGACCGCTGATTTGCGTGTCGCGGGCTTTAATTCCAGCACGTATAAATATTTGTATTGTCTACTGGTAATTATTTCCAGGCTGGCTGTTTGTGTGTGTGTGAGTTTAAATGTTTATATAGAGGGGAGTAGGGGACAAAATAGGCGATCCTAATATTATCATTCTAGGTGGTACCAAAGCCATAACATCGGCTGCCGGCAGAAGTTTGACCCACCAGACAAAGTGTTGCTGCCAAGCAATTCGTCGTTGTTTCGCCATGCTGTCTAGTGAAGCCGTGTGGAGGACGGGTCTGAGCAGTTGTGTTGCGATGTGTGCCGAGTACGATGCGCCAAAATATGTTGTAGTGTCGGGAGTTTGGACGTGGAGGGTCTCCAGATCAATCTCCCTCTGGCGCAGCATCGTTGATCGTGTTGTTGGGTTTAACATTGCATCACCTCGCTCAACTGCCGTCTTCCTTCCTATTCACTCAGTTTTTTTGACTGAATAGGCTCTTTGGGGGCCGTCCATTAATCATGCGAGGCTCGAAGGTAGGAGGGGGGTCCATAAAAAAATCACGAAATATCAGCAGGGGCGAGGGTGTGTGGTAATATAACACGTGTACCTATTTATTTTTTCGGCAAATGCGTGACGCTGAACCGAAAAGCGATGATGTATATACGTATGATGGCAAGACGTTTGCTCCATTTCTTCAGCGTCGGTCTCTTAAAATTACTCCAACGTATGAAGGCTTCGGCAAATTTATGTATAACCTGTATTGCCCTATCCTGCAGAAGAATCGGATACTTTTGGAAAGGACATGCCAGCGGTGTGCATTGTACTTCTGTTCAAAAATAAAAGGTAAAGCACAATAAAATTAAGATTCTTTGTAGGTAGGTATTAAAAATGCACGTGATATAGGTTTGCCAAAAAAAAAACGTCATATGATTAATGGACGGCTTCTTATAAACTAGCGCGCTTTACCATCAACGATTGCATCACTGCTTAGCATTATTCGGGATTGCGGATAAGCAATCCATACTAATATTATAAATGCGAAAGTATCTCTGTCTGTCTGTTTGTCTGTCAGTCCGGCTTTCACGCCAAAACTACTGAACCGAAGGTAATGAAATTTTGGTACACAGATACTCTAGAGCCTGAGAAAGGACATAGGCTAACATCCCGCTACGAGCAATAGGAGCAGAGCAGTATCAAAAATGTTGCGAAAACGGGAGCGAACGCGGACGTACATATTGCCCCCTTTATTTTAACAGGCACTTATTTTATATTAATTGAGCTCTGCGGGCTGTAAAGTGAATTCCACGCGGACGGAGTCGCGGGAAACAGCTAGTAGTTAATAATTGTAAAAAAAATCGCCAATAGCCATCTTTTGCAGGCAATCTTTGAATGGAATGAGAAGGAGAAGGAGAAACAATTCAACTTCACTAATTTTAACTGATTTCATCGTCATCATCTCAGCGTTAATTGATACGATAGGCGATATCGAAGCATTGCAGTTAGACCAATTGTTGGACTTTTGAGGGCTCCAACAACCTGTAACGACTGCTATTAGATGTTCGTATGGTTACCGGGACCAACGGCTTAACGTGCTTTCCGAGGCTTATTGAGGAAGTTTAACTGATTTCAACTTCATTAATTGTGAGGTGTATGAAAATATGTTGCTCTACTTCTATAATGATACAGTCGTCAAATTCCTAAGTGACATGATACTAGTTAAAAGGAATTTAAGAAAAATATGAAGAGAATTTAGGTAGATCTTTTTATTCAAAAATGTTCAAGCAAATAAATGCTTTTTTGTCACCAAGTTATTTGAAAATGTCCTGATAATAAACATTGAGGGAATGTATAATTTTATGTTCAAAGAATTAATTAATTGCTAGACATTCTTCATGTGAATGCTAAACAAAAAGTTAATTAGCGATTCACGTTTATTGCTTCATCAAACAAATTAGTTTTTTGTATTTAAAAATAAAGAAATATTTTCTCCTTTACTAAAATGTTTCTTAGAAATTAGTTTGATGCATATAAGGGTTGAAAAGCCGTTATCAGTCGTTTTATATATTTTTGTTTCGCTCAAGAATGCAATCCGTAACCGACGGATACACACACGTGTGGGCAGACACACGCACACACACTCACATATTTGGACAAAATACTAGGGTTGTAACGGAGCTTCGCCTCCGCTTCCGTTACTGCGGAAGTTCCGCAAGAAATCGTATCACCGCTTCCGCCTCCGCCTCCGCCCAATTTTTGCGGAGTTATAACGGAGGTTTAATTACGTATTTATAAAATAAATAACGCGCAAGCTGCGACGCTCGACAACCGTCCGGCCGCTTTTGAGTGCGAAATGGTCAAGAATCAACTAGTGCGAGGCGGGAATGCGGCAAACACAATTTGTTTCTCCTTAAGTCTCCTTACAAGAAGGTAATATTTTTTTTACCAAATATACTACTATTAATGTACGTATTAAAAATAAAAATTTTGTTTTTATGAACCACAAATTTAAATTTTTTCTATATGTACTTTCACCTCCGCCTCCGCCTCCGTTAACCTCCGCTTCTGCGGAGATGAGACTCATCGCCTCCGCATCCGCATCCGCCTCCGCTAACAAGCCTCCGTTACAACCCTACAAAATACTATCTCATCATCATCTCAGCGTTAAATGCAATCGCATCCGAAGCTTTTCAGCTTTAGAGTCTGGGGTCCGCTTTACCAGTCTAAGTCTAACTGCTGATTTTAGCTAAACTTCTATCTTTTCCGTGAAACGACTGCTGTCTGACCTCCACAACCGAAGGCAATATCGAAGCATTGCAGTTAGACCAATTGTTAGACATTTAAGGGCTCCAAGAACCCCTAACGACTGCCTTTAGATGTTCGTATGGCAACCGGGACCAACGGCTCAACGTACTTTCCGAGGCACGACCAGACCAGTCCAAATATTTATATTTATTCATGCATATAAATATTTGCACTGCGTGGGGTTCGGCCGCGTTCACTGTCGCTACGCCACGAAGGCTGTCAGAGTTGAGGTGGAGACAAAATATTATCTATCTGTAAGAGCAGTGGTGGCATCGGCTAGTGGTATAGGCTGAGACTAAGTTGTAGGTCGTAAGTTCGATCCCCATCAGGGCTTCACTTTCATCACAACAGCTCTCACAGCAGTAAAGGAAAACATCTTGAGGATACCGGCATGTCTCTAGAACCTTCGAAAACATGTGACATCTATCAACCTGCACTGTCAGATCGTACTCGTACGTGTCGATGGCACTGTGTAGATCATGTTCCACTCCCTCTCATCTAGAGGAGAACTGTGTCCAAAGAGTTGAAACATCATAGGCTGATTATGGTATTTTATGTATACTATCTGGTACCTGTATTTAACAAAATAAATGACGGATTAAATAATTTTAACAGATTAGCAGACATTTTTCTACTAGCTGCGAGTCCAATAAAAATCATATGCATTTAAGGTAATCAGCGCCATCTGTCATTCGAACGCATTACTACAAACACTTTTTTTTTAATAAGTTTCTGGCTCAGTTGCTAGACCTTTAAGCTAAGACATTATTTTTTAGTTCACTCTTATTTACAACTAGCTTTCCGCCCGCGGCTTCGACCGCGTGGTACCTATTCGATTATATCGCGCTTTTTAGATATCCCTCGGGAATGACTAATTTATTCGGGATAAAAAGTACCCTATTATTTAATCCGGACTTTACGTCTGCAAAATTTCAAAGCCATCGGTTCAGTAGTTACAGCGTGAAAGCGGGACAAACAAACTCACTTTCCCATTTATAGTATAAGTAAGGATATATATATTTATTTTTATTATTATTATCTTTTATATTTTCGAGCCGTTAGGGGTTGAAACCCTTGGGCCGTGGGGTCCGAGTGCTCATTGCCTTTTTAATGAACTGTCCAAACGGCTTGTTGACACTTCCCGTGACCCAAGGACTGGCATTTACCTTGGCCAGAGGCTAAGTATTGCCATTCAATGCGGCAATGCTGCCTCTTGGGCACATTACCAGTCGACAGCGATGACGAAGAATTCTTTGATGCTGTTTTGTAATTTATTAATAGTTTTAATTAGTGTAATATGTTTATTTAGTAATTTGTATTTATTTAGTTTTATAAGTTTGTATATATCGTCTTCTATATAAATAAAGATTAGTAAGGATTGAGGGATAGGTTCACTTCACTTTAAAACTTCAAATCACATCGAAATAGTGTTCTTTGATCACATCATTAAAAAAATCTAACAGTGTTTTAATAGGTAATTGTAATAAATCTGTTAAACGGCGGGAGACATTAAAAAGTTTCATTTCATTAATTTCACTGGCAAGTATCAATCTTTGCATATTGTATTTTTGACAGAAGAAAATCATATATTCTGCGTCCGCTTGCTGAGATTTGCATTCTTTGCATTCGTCTAAAATACGCCGATCGGTCCAGCGCATCCAGCGGTTTCCCGCGACCTTCACCAGGTCGTCGGTCCACCTTGTCGGGGGCCTACCCACGCTTCGTCTTCCGGTGCGTGGTCGCCACTCGTGAAGATGTCGGCCCCATCGGGCATCGGTCCTACGGGCAATGTACATGAATTCGAATTAAACTAAAATTAACTAAGAGGCAAAAAAAAATTTCATTATCATGGACGTAGATGTAGCTTTAGCCTTAGCTGTACTTAGTCAATTATTATAGTTTGAATATAGTATTGGCGTCGATTCTATATCCGAAATCCTGTCAAATTTATATAGTACACTCTATCTAAGTTCGAAACTGGAACAATTTGCCAACGGCGAATAGCGATAGCTAACTATCTAAGTTCGCCAGTTAGCACTAAGTTTTCATAAAATAACATAATCAGGCTATAAAGTTCCCACGCCTGGAACACAGGCTTCCTCTCGGTGGGAGGGAGTGGGCCGTAATCTACCACACGGACCCAGTGCTGGTTAGTAAATGTCACATGTCTACAATGTTTGAGTTCTACAATGTTTGAGTTCTAGGACATACCGGTTTCCTCATGATATTTCCCTTTATAGTTTTGAGAGCAATGGTAATGAATATATTTAAACAAAGTAAAGCGCCTGACGGAATTCGAACCTACGACCTACAACTTCTATGTTGCGGCCGACACCACCAGGCTACCTCACTAGGCCACCACTGCTCTTTGCACCACTAGGTACTACTTTAGAAGTAAAATTTTGCTATAATGTTTTATTAAATTCACTATCTTGTTAGGGTTGCTGCCCTAATAGGCACAGATGAACGCACAGTTTTTATAATTATATTTTATTACGCTAAAATCAATAGATGAGATCCATTATGCATAACACATATGAATAAGTATTAGTTATTAGGCGTGCGAAGAGGCTAATTGGCGACCCAGATTTAACTCGAAACGGTCTTCAAAGCCTGGAGCACAGGCGTAGAGTAGCCAGCCTCTCGATCTTCTGTTGGATGCACTTTGATGAGTGTGCATGGGAATGGCATGATTTAATTCCCCCATCTCCGTTCCACCATCGGACGACCCGTCGTACGACGAGTTTCCGCCCTTACGTTGTTAGCAGCATTACGATCCGGACGAAGCGTTTCGCTTCCTCTTTTATAACGCGTACATTGAGGAACTGGAACAATCTGCCAGCGGCGGTATTTCCGTTAGACTACAATTAAAGTGTCTTCAAGGCTAAAGTGAATAGGCTCTTAATAATAAACTAGTGCGCTTTATCATCAACGATTGCATCACTGCTTACCATCAGGTGGGATTGCGGTCAAGCACTAGTTTAAAATTTTTTTTCGAGTGCGCAAAAAAAATGGGTGGCTCAGAATCAATAACAGAACAAATCTGCATTATTAGTTTAAAATAAAAAATCATGTTTTTGTCCGCCCTAAAATCAGCAAATGAGAGACACCAATTATTCATATCAATATCGTAGTATTAGCATATGGCCGCGTAGTGAACATGCGGGCGGCGCGGGCGCGCGGGGGTCCTGTGATGTTCCCGCCGTCCCGACTCCGCCGAACATGAATGGGATCGCGTGCGGTGACCATAACATCGATTTCATAATAAACATCTTTCGTTATCAATAACTATTTTTTTTGTACTAAAATATATCAAAGTAATAATATTTTTATCTATAAAACTTATTTAGCTATAAGTTGACAAAGTTTGCGCACTGGATAAAATTTTATCCGGCGGTATATATAACGGCGCGTGACTGGTTAATTTTGAATATTGTGATCTGTTTGGTGTCAGTATCAGTTGTCCGTAAATTACTCTACTATTTTTTGAATGAAGTCGATTAATCGATTGGTATTCGGATAAATTATGATTTTTTTATTAAGAGCGGGTAACACCATGGAGCGAATGGTAATACCGACTATATATACGTTTGACATAGCGATCGACCGTTAGCGCGGGCAATCTTTGCTCAAGCTTCGATCGAGTGTGCCCAAACCCAGTGGCTCTTATCTGTTTTAATCTGAGATTATCATCGTAATCCCTTTAATATTAAAGTGATCTAAGCGTCTGTACAGTTAAAATAATAAGAATCGAACATCACACTATAGTTATTGTTCAACGTTTTCTCGTAATACCGCCCACGATGGATGCTCATGCGAATGAGAAGACAACTCAACTATCCGGAACCTTTGGCCTTGCCTTCCTGAAGACTTTCCCCGTCTTATTAATTAAAAAAAAATAGTTAAATACACCTAAACTGAGTAGCTTACTTCATCAAAGATTTGGTGAATGGTGCGGGAAGCCGATGGGAGCATGTAGGCAGCACAAGACTAGTCATTTTTGAAAGCCTTGTGGGAGGCCTTTGTCCAGCAGTGAACTTCTATAGGCTGAAGAAGAAGAGCAGCTTAATTGCTGACAAAAAGTATCCTGTACTAATTTTTTTATAGCAAAAGAAGGTATAATAGGCCCTGGTATGGACAACGTGCATGTCAGGTAAATCAGAGCTACTAAACATACAGAAACATACTAATGACAAACAATGATGCGTGACTAGTGAGGAGGCTTGCTTTAAGCCGATGCGTGTAACCGCAAAATCAGCCCTTTGGCCTTTTATCCAAATCAATTATAATACAAAAACGGAACAGAAAAAAGTGACAGCACAATAAATCAATAAATGAATGTATTATTTCGTTCTTTGCTACTCAATTAAAGATATCATTTGTTATAATTGCGTCACTGCTTACCATCAGGCAGGATTGCGGTCAAGCGCTGGTTTATAATATGTAAAAAAAAAAATATATATATAAGTAATGTTCCTGTTTTTTGAGCACTAGTACATCTATTATTGATTACGATTTTATTGATAGATATAGATAATGTGGAATATGAGAAACGGGGTGTAAAGTTACTCATCCTCCATATAAAAGGGTGGATCTACCGACCAGACAGGTGTTATGTCTGGCGGGCACTTGCCCAACAGTTGATATTGGGAAGTTGTATGTATGCTAGTTGCATGCTAAACTCTGCTTGCGAGATGTAGAATTCTTGTGACGTCAGTATCACGCGTTGTTCGCATGTCGCGGTGGTAGACGCTGCTACCTGTAGCGGCATCTAGCACAGGAATACTGAAAATTTCATACGAAATATTCAGTCTTACATAGACTGGTAGGTCGAGTTCCAGACCAGCTCCAGGTGTAAACCTCGGTACAATGACAACATGATACGTTTAAAACAATAAGGGTTACAGATGTGCCAGAAAAAGTTATAATGTAAATTTTAAAGAAAGATGTGGAGGATTATAATTCAAATAGGAGATTTGTACGTCAACTTATAGATAAACTTTTGTTTTTTATCTCGTCTTTTATAACATTTCTTTTTACATTGCCCCACACTAGATATGACTCCAGTATCGTGGGTGCATATACAAAAATTTAAATTCCCATACACAAACGACAAAGACCTGGAAGTAGAATAAATAATTAACCAGGCATAACAAAATATATTGTTGTTGTTTCGTGCGGGAATCGAAGCTTCACTCACAATGGACCTTATTAAGCTTAAAAGAAGGCTTAAAGTCACCCCAAGGGCAATAGAGGTGACCATGATCGAATCGGAAATGGAAAGAGCCGCAGGACAACCAACGCGAACGGCATAGTTCAATTTCAGTTCTATGTTATTTTTACTAAGTTCCGTTATTTCGAAAGAAGAAAATATTGCAAGCATAGTAATTTCACCCCTGTCATATTTTCTTGGTTCGAGTTATCGAAATTTGAAATCACCAGAAGGAAGGAAGTTTGGTTCAAAACGCAGACACGCAAAAGTTTGGTTCAGCTGAATTTGAATATTTCGCTCCATCACTAGGACTTTTTTTTTGGGACAAAACCCGCCACATATTATTCCACCCACTCCTGAAAGCCAGAATCAACAGTGGAGACCGCCAGAAAAACGCCGAGCAATGAAGCTCGACGAGTGCCGGAGAAACGATTCAACTGGCTTGGGTCCCGCAACGAAATTAATCAGAAAGGAATAGCGGAGGAGAGAGGAGTCCATCTCTAGGACTAAATGCCTCAATGATACCTCAAGCCTTTTATGGTATACAGCGAGGTGTTATGTTCTGCATTTAATTATTTATAATTTCCTCTATACCCGTCAGTTACATAATTTTGAAGAGCGCAAACTAAACCGTAATAATATTACACAGTTACTCAAATCGCGTGCTTACAGACTGTAAGTCATCGATTCCTGCCGCTAGATTCCAAATGGTATTACTAATAACCGTATATATCTCCGTCTTCTACCGTCACTCACGTAAGTAATTAATCACTCTGTGTGATAGTCAGACAATATCAGTGGCAGAAGTCATTTATATCATTGACGTCTATAATTTGATTTAAAGATAAATTGCGTCACTGTGGTATGGGTATCATTTTGACAGTTCAACGACATTCATTGCATTATTTACGTTGTTGAACAGACTCAATTTTCGAACATATGGCGCAATGAATTAACAATATGCTTCAAATTGATAGGAGTAGTGTGTTGCGTAATTAAGGTGCACGGCTTGTACAGACGACGGTTCATCTAGCTACTATAATCTGTCAGATTTCTTTATAAGATTTTCAACTTTATCTCTAAAGCGTTAAGGCTTGATTGGGAATATTTGACAGTTTCGGGTAGCTACTATGATCTACCGTGAACTGTGTTGTGCGATTGCACACTGCAACAATTTCTAAACGGCGTAAAAATAATTGGCATCGATTCGGTTGCTTATTCTTAACAAACTATATTCTGGTTTCGTATAAGGACGAGAAAAAATAACGTTTTATAGTCCCAATTGTTTGGTAACTTAAAAGATTTTTTAAGATTATAGGAACCTACGCATCTACAATATGTAAAGAAAACCCTGTCCGACCCGTAAGGATAATAAAGGTTAGGTAAACACTTGACTAAATGTAATATAAAATTTTACAGAATCATCATAGTAACAATACTAATAAATTTTGAAATAATCCTTTTTTTCCCGGGAATTAATTCCAATTTCACCGAAATATGATAATTTTTAAAAAAGTGACACCACCGGTATTATTATAAGCGAATAGCGACGCTACCACGACACAGGTGCCGCGTGCCCTGCCCCCCGCCGCCCGCGGAAGGGGTTGCTTACCGCAAATGTATTAAATTACCTCTTTTTGCGAAATAATATTTATTTTTTAGGGGGATTTTTTTAAGTTTAGCCTTTCTTTGTGGGCATTAGTAGAATCAGTTATCGATACCTAACAATACCTTCACGGATCGGACAGGGTTTTCTTTACATATTGTAGGTATATGCGTACCTATAATCTTAAAATAAATCTTATTTCAAAATAGAAGTGTCTATAAAATATGAAAAGAAAACCCCGTCCGATCCAAAAGGATAATGAAGGTTAGGTAAACACATGACCAAATAAAATATGAAATTTTACATAACCATCATAACAATACCAATGAATTTTTAAATTATCTTTCTTTTTTCGCGAATTAATTCTAACTTTCCCAAAATATGGTATTTTTTTAAAAGTGACAACACCGTTTTCGACGGTATTATTATGAACGATGCCCTGCCCCCCTTCGCCAGCGTATTTATTAGCGCATTTATTGCCTACCGCACATGTATTTCCTCCTTTTGCAAAATAATATTTATTTTTAGGGGGATTTTTTTTAAGTTAAGTTTAAGTGTAGGCATTGGTAGAATCAGTTATCGATACCTAACAATACCTTCACGGATCGGGCAGGGTTTTCTTTACATATTGTATATGTAAGCTACGTAGCAGGTGGTCTTGTTTAGTTTCTGGCTACCCGAATAGGAAAATGAGTTTTTGTAAGCTTGTATGAGATATGTCGTGACGCATTTCCATTATCCGGTGGATATAAAATTACAAGCTAAATGGCTTGATCCAGATACTAACACAATATGTGTGTGATTTCACAGAAAATTAAAGGAAGAAATACCAACAATTTTAATTTATGGAGTAGGAGACTCCACTGTTCAGTAATATTATATACTAGCGGCCGCCAGCGACTTCGTTCGCGTGGTTTAATTATGCTACGCTCCTATTAGTCGCAGCGTGATGTTATATAGCCTAAAGCCTTCCAGGATTAATGGGCTATCCAACGCAAAAAGAATTTTTCAAATCAGGACCAGTAGTTCCCGAGATTAGCGCGCACAAACAAACAAACATACAAACTCTTCAGCTTTATATGCTAGTATAGATAACTTGTATAATTAAGCTGTTACTGTATAATAAGTGTAACTGACCAGTTTCTTTTTTTTATTCAAGGAGCCTTTCTGAAGCAAAACTTTTATGTAACGAGTTATTATTCTCACTACAGATACCAAATACGGAACAATTAATATTATTTTTCATTGTCATGGCTACCCTAAGCAGGGCACCAAATATAGCTTTGCGGTAAAAAAGGGAGGCAAAAAGCAATTATTCATTTAAGATCTTAAAACTTATGCGCCCCTGTTTGTTATATTTAAGTATAACCTTTATGAAGAGAATTTCAACACCTGGTTTTATTGTAAAAAATCTATAACAACGAATGTATATTAGTTTCATTAAATGTGAGACTTTATCTTGAAATGTCATCAAGAGACAAAGTTAACTGTGACCGGATTAACCTTTGAATTACATATCAATTAGTAGAAAATTAAATAAAATATGTCCAAAAAAATGAATATTAATTTTAACTTACTTCTGATTTAAAGATGGAACTTATGTATGATCTACACTGTATGGCGCTAGAGAGTACGTAAGAAAAACGCTCACGCAGCTTGCAAGTAAGTAGGATATCCTAATATTCCTGCGAAGGCGGATTGGGAGATACTTGAGTTGAAATCTTAAAAGTTCTTTTTTTAAATCGTCCGGATATAATTTTTTTTTTTTTTTCTTGGGTATTTATTAATAGTTATTTATGCCACTGTCAAGCAATGATAGCTATTGTAATATGAGTGATAGTTTGTGTCACGAAGCGAAGCTGAGTGGCACAATAGATCACCACGATTATTGCGACAGTGGCATACAAAACTTTTTCTACGACCTTAAATTATTAAATACAAAAAACCTTCAATGTTTATAATCCCACAAATGAAAGGCCAAGGCAATCCATACATCCTAATAACATGTGATGTTTAGTCATAATCATATGTTGATTTTTTGATGCCAAAGCAATAAAAAAAAATTAAAAGTTTCAATGTAGTGCGGTTTACCCGTGTGAAATTGGTAATTGTAACACGACTTGGCAGGAATGAGTACTATTGAAATATTACTTATGGTTATGTATTAAGCAATATACCAAATGGTCGTAGAAAAATATTTTTGTAGCTACACAGAAGATACTCTTGTCGAGAGTCGATCAAAAAGAAAAAAAATCAGAAGAACGCAAATCGAAAACGAAGTAATAGCACAGGCGGTGATATACTTTAAGCTGACGAGAACACAGAAGTATATAAAAAAATAACCGCGGTTAAATATTCACTTTTTTATAATATTATAAAAAAAGTGAATATTTGACCGCAATCCCGCCTGCCATCTTCGACTGCATAAGCAGTAATGCAGTCGATCTTGGTAAAGCACGCTCGTTTATTAAAAACCTATTCATTCAAATAATTGAGTGAATAGGAAGGAAGACGACAGTTGAGCGTGATGATGCAATGTTAAGCCCGACAACACGACTAACGATGCTGCACCAGAGGGAGATTGATCTGGAAATCTTCCACGACCAAACTCCCGACACAACAACATTTGGCGCATCGAACCCGGTACACGTCGCAACACAACTGCTCAGACCCGTCCTGCGTACGGCGTCACCAGCCATCATGCCATGACTTTGTCTGGTGGGTGGTAACTTACGCCGGCAGCTGATGTTGTGGCCTACCACCTCCCACCAGACAAAGTCTTGAGGCCAAGCGATTCATCGTGTTCCGGCATGATGTCTGGTGAAGCCGTACGGAGGACGGGTCTGAGCAGTTGTGTTGCGATGTACGTGCCGGGTACGATGCGCGAAATGTTGTTGTGTCGGGAGTTTGGTTGTGGAGGGCCTCCAGATCAATATCCCTCTGGCGCAGCATCGTTGGTCGTGTTGTTGGGTTTAACATTGCATCACCGCGCTCAACTGCCGTCTTCCTTCCTATTTACTCAGTTCTTTTGAGTGAGTAGGCTTAATAAACTAGCGCGCTTTACCATCAACGATTGCATCACTGCTT